>VWPW01009232.1:186562-498871 GCA_013389825.1 Crypturellus undulatus
TTTTTTTTTTTTTTTTTTTTGAGCAGTGATGACCCTTGTGTGTAAAGAAAGTGGCTTATTCTCTTTGAAGTGCCAATAACATCGTCAGGCACTTATCTAAACAAACACACAGCAGAGATTAAGAGGGGACAAAGCTGAATGTAGAAGATGCAAATTAATTTTAGCCTTGTTTATAATCAGTACAGCACACAACACCGTCTGTTTCGCATAGGGGAGAAGCACCAAATGCTGCAAAACCGTCCCAAGGAGAGGCAAGAGAACAGCTCTTATGTAATGAGGTCTGGAAGGAAGATGGGCTGCAAATTGGGGAGATCTAAACAGAAACATCTCCCTGCACCAGGGTGATGTACCAGAATTTGGAGAACCTGGTACAGGTGCCGTTCAGTTCAACAGAATATTTTGCAATTAGATAGGACCTAAGCAAAACCTGTTGAGGTCAGTGCAAAAAGAACAAGCAAACAAGCAAATTAAAAATCTTCAGATCAGATTGCTGATCAGTTTTGTCAGGGAATATAAAAGAAAAATAGTCAACAGGCAAGGATTAGTATCCTCTTCATGTGGGTGTTTATTCTTCATGAATAAATATTCAGGTTAACAGATAAAGCCAGGTAAAGAAACATACGTCCTGAATGTCCCTCTGGAGCAAACAAATAAACAACGAAAAATGATGGTCTATGTTTATTTTGATAATGACAGCAGAGTGGGTCATGTAGAAACTGAGTTCCAAAGACTATTTAAAACCCCCCTATAGTGTCCTGTGATAAATGCCACCATAGTTTTCTGTCTTACTGAATAATTAGTTAGTTGTGTTAAGAACTTGAGCACGTGTTGCATGATTAATATCCAAGTCACGTGTGTTTGAAGGATGGTTACAGCTATTTTGATACTGTTCATTATGGAAAAGGAAATCTGAATATAAAATATAATGTGAGGATCTATTTGTAGCTTTATGGTTGCACTGTTTATTTAAAAAAATGCAGCAAAAAATTTAAAAAAAGAGGAGAAAAGTTAAATTACTTCTTCAAAAAGGAGGCATCATTCCTATATTTATAGTTTTGTAAACATAACATTAATCAACTGGAAAACGCTCAGCAAAATATAAAACTGTTACGGGCACTAGTTCAGAGAAATATATGTAGCAAAATATATCTCACGCCTGTACTTCAAAAGGCAGCGCCAAGCTGCAGAACCTGAGGGAAAATCAATTTGTTGCGGCATCAGTGGCTTGCACAAATTCCTGCGGTGTGCAATCTAGGTTTTTTTTTTTTTAATTTAACTGATTTACTTCTGCTCCTCTATCTCGTTTTGGGGCTGCAAAAGCATTCAGGTTGATCCGTCAAGTACTGGTGAAATACTTTAAAAGAGAGAAGGGGAAGAAAAAAGGATGGATTTGTGCCACTGGGAAAGGAATAGTATGAAATGTGCATTTCCTTCTCTGTCTTGCCCTCATGTTTTGTGGCTTTGGGCATGTTTTGTGCTCTGCATAGGGAGCAGGGGTCTGGGAATCTCCCCCAGTCCCACCTGGTCCTAGGAATAGCCCTAGGTCACTCCTCCAACAACAACCCCATTTATTTTTTGAGAGCTACAATTAACTCCCCACCTTGGCAGCATCTCTGATGCTGTTCATGTTGAAAGGCAATTACCAGACAGCTGTGATTTGATCAAAGAGTCATGGAAGGCAGTGGAAATAACCTGCCCACGCACATTTGTCTGCAAAGAGTGACAAAATATGTCCCCAATAGAGGTTTTATGGGTTCCTGTTCAGCGGCAGGATGATTTGCAGAGAGTCATCCCTGCGGAGATACAGGCTGTATTCCCTCCTTTCATGGGCTGCCCAGGGACATCAAAGAAAGTTATATCCAAAATATATCCCACTATTAAATGCCTTGTTTGTAAATCACAACTACAGTTGCATAACATAATGTTACGAGCATCCATTGGGCAAGTATAATTTTAAGTTGATTTTTTTTTGTTTTGATTTTATTAGATTTAATTTTTAGTTACATTTCTGTTTTACTGACAATATATTTTTTTGGCATGAGCCATAAAGGTACCATAAAGCTGCAATTTTCATGTAAACTTCATTCCTGAAAGAAGCAGTCCACGATCTATTCTTACTTCACATGATGATACTTTCTTATTGGATCTTTTCAACCGAGTGCCTTCCCCATCACCGTTTCAAGAGAATGTATTAGGGAACGTGGCTTTGCTGGCTTGCAAGCGTTCAAAGTGGTGAAGCAGTGAGGCTCTAATGTAAAATGCATCTCGGCTAGCGCCAGAGATTCTGTTACAGTCTTGCTCTTCCAAGACACATCTTCCAAAACAGTGATGGGAAAAAGCAAACTGATGGAAGCTGGAAAGCAGTGTCAGTTGATGTGAGTTGCACGGTGGCGTGTGGCCCTTTTGTCCTCCTACCTGTGCTCAAAGAAGGGAATTTTGGGTGAATTTGCAAGGATTCTCGGTGAATGTGAGTTGGAAGTGAAGGATGAAGTTGATGGAGCACAAACCAGAGCCACGTGCTGCAGTGCTGCTGCAGCTCCCTCATACATAGCTGCAAGGTGTTTTCTTTTCTCCTCTTTCTGAGGCCTCTCTGCCTCCACCCCAACTCCAGCAGGTGTTCCCAAACGCAGAAGCAAAGTAGCAGTGATGGGAATGAAGCACGAGATCCCCTGGGATCATCCCTCATTCCTCTCTCCTTCTTGTGGGAACCCTGAGCTGGTGGATATGGAGCATAAGGGTAACACAGGGAAAACCTGTGCAGGAACTCCAGCACCGATGGCAAGAATCCTCGTGTTGAAAACACACAACAGCTGTTAACATTAAAGAAATCTTTATTTCTTATGTATTTTTGGCACCAAAAATGACTGAAATAATGACTCAGAAACACCCAAAGAAGCAAGATATAATAGTGTGTACGCTCGAGCCTTTGTCAGTATGAAAACGTCCACAAACATTATATTCAGAGCACAAATTGCAAGCACAGACCCGACAAAGTAAATTTTGAAGTGTGTCCTCGAGTGTAATGCTTGAAATGGATCCTAAATTGGCAGGTTGCAAGCCGTGGTGAAATAGAACCAGGGCTCCAGAACCTGAGAGAGCCAATGTTGAAATCTGAACAATCGCAACCACATTTTCATAGTTATTTGAATGGAAGAAGCGTTGGCAGAAACTCATGAATAATTTACATTTCAGAATTTAGCAATCTGTGGTGGAAAGAAAAATAAATGGCAAATCCAATAAATAAATGATTATTCTGAATTAGTTGCAGTACTCTGATGTTTGCTAAAAAGTGGATTTTTTGGACTTTCTCACAATATTACTGTCAAATTCATTTTCTCAGGTAAATACTCTGTTAAAGTAAGAGCTTCATCCACCTGTTGGGGCAGGTGAAGGGATATGCAAATGACATTGAATCTGTAACACAGGTTGTTTTTATGACAGATGATTATAAAAGCATCTTACCATGCAGCACAGTTGCAGTCATAAATAAATAAATAAATAACATAGCCTTAATGAGAAGTGTTGGCCAATATATATAATGGTGAGTTATACATAATTAATTAAAAAATGATGCAGTGAGTAAAGTTTTAAGTTTTATGGAGAAAGTATCATTTGAAAAGAGAAATCCCCAGCTCCCTTCTGTGCCTTTGAGAATGTGATCTTATTTTAATAAGCAAGATATTAATTTGTCAGCACCAGTATTTCTGTTTCCACGTAGACTTAGATGCAGTTTTAAAAAATAGTTTGTTTCACCCAGTACTTAAAATAAAAAAGCTAAGCTTTTACTAGTTTGAAAGTGGTATTTTGTACTATAGCAATAATGTCTTCATAATTTAGAAGGTTACTAATTTCATTGTTTTAGAAATGAATTTATAAATACTGGTTTTGATGCAACTGTTAAACGCTTTATAATAGCTTATTAGGTGTTACTGTGTATTATTTTGGAGGGTCATTCCCAGTAAGGCCTTCAAAAACTTTTCAGCCCCCTACATTTAAATTTTGTTTTGTTTTGTTTTCTTTGCTTAAAAGGGATTATTCTGTTTTGTCCTGGAATAAATCACTGCATTTCAAATGACTGCAAGAAGAAAAGTCACAAAGTGCTGTTTTGATCAAAAATGTAATGCCCATGTTGCCTTTCTCCAAGAGCTCAACCATAGGAGTGCTCATTTTGCATGTGTTTTTTCCACCTTGTACAGCTAAATCATCTGCCCGTTAATGAAATCCCATGTCTGTCTAATGACTTAAGAATTAGGGAATTCATTCAGATGATAATATAATAATAATGGGCATTGGTTGTTGAACCCTATTTGGTGAGTGTCCTAACCAGGGTTTTGGATTTATTACCCTCTTTCCTGTTCACCCAGTGGTGGAAAATGCTTGCTTCTACTGGAAACATGAAGAAAGCTTTTGCTTTCAGGTGAGGGGCTAAATTATTCTCCTGTTAAAATACTTTTTTTTTTTCTTTTTAAATACCCTATAATATTTAGCACTAGCTTTTAAAAAGCCCATCCAAATATTTGGTGCATTTAGGTTAAAATTGCAACTAGTTTTAGAATGAGTGGAGGTGAATTTTGGCTGATGGGCCAGACTGAAGACCATTTAAAAACTGCATTGATTCCAAAGTGCTCTAAAGAAAATCACATTTTCATGGCCCAAAAATGTTGCTTATGACTAGGAAATCTCCAGCATTGGATCTGGAGTTTGAGGAAGAATTGATTTCTGAGACATTTAATAGTAATGAATTTTCAGTGGAATATCTTAAACAGATTTTGAATTATCAAAGTAGAAAAAGACCATAATTTTTTCTGTTCACTTCAACCTTCTTTTGTTGCATGCATTTACTACCTAATTGAGTTCTCTTCTGAGTAGCTGTGTTAATAGAAAAAGATATCCAAGTGCATTTTAATTCTTTCCTAATAACAGTTAAATGCACTAGATGTCCAGTTTCCAAATATTAGTGTCTAGTTATTGTCTGTGTTCTACGTTTGGTCGCTCACATTGGCAATTCTGAGTTTTAAATATCCTTATTTAATTGTAAGTACCAATTTGAGCATCTCAGTCTAACATTTTCAGCACTTCATATATATTCTTGCCCTTGAGATGAACTTTCTGAGGTGGTTGCTGTGGCTGAGGCTGATTATATATGTACATATAATGCGTTTTGAACAAATGAATTTCCAGTGCTGGTAGCCAAAACCCATTTCAGTGCAAATAAACTGCCTGCTTGTCTACAAGGAGACAATGAAATAAATTTAATGTGACTCTGCCCATGAAAAGCTTTGCTGCTTTTGGAAGTGTCAGTCTTTGTACTGCTGTCTATAGTCAAATGGTGCGTAACTTCCTGTGCCTCTTTGACAGTGCTCGTCGGCTATCCTTGCAGTTCTGGCTTTCTTCCGAAATGCTCATTGACGGTAGTGGCAAAATGTCCACTGCTCTTTTGGGTTGTGCAACTTTGCATAGTGTGCCCATTCAGACCCTTTATATATATATGTACATATATATATATATATATATATACGTGCGTGTGTGTGTGTACACGTATGCGTGCCTGTATATACACACACACATACACATAAACATGGACGTATACATTTGCAGATGTCTATATGTGTATATGTTTAGTAGTTGTGCCCTCATATGAATAAATTGTAGTTATAGAGCCTGAACATCCAGTATGTCAAGTTGTGATCAGAGTATTTTCCGGCATGGAGATGTACGAATGAAACGCGTGTCATAAGTGCTTAGTAATATTTTAGATCTATTTTTTGGAATTGGGGTGTACATTTCTTGATCGGCTCTCCTGACTAGGCAGATAACCAAATCTCCCTGAACCACGGCTGTTGGACCCTGCTTCCTCCTGTAGGAGGATATTCCCCTCTCTTTTAATGGGTGCTTGGGTGGGTGCACCCAATTTCATTTTTGTTTACCCTTCAGCTTTGCAGGGAAACTTGACTAATGAGGCTGGGAAAGTGAAGATCTCGGAGGTGATGATTAAGAGCTTAAAACTCTTAAAATAAAGAGATGGACAAGTCTAAAGCATGCTGTTAGCTTTGTGCCTTTATTATTCTGCACTGAAATACAATAACAGATATTGCCCATACAATAAGATGTCTCCTTAGTTTCAAGGAAGCAGAAGTTATAATAATAGAGTCCTTATGCAAAGCAGTGACAGGAGAGAGAAGGGGAGGCAGTGAGAGTTGTCTAGCAGGCTGAATACACAAAGCTGTTGCTACCTGAAAACTAATTTTATTTTTAGTTAATACTCATTGATGTAACTTCTAGTCTATTGTTAAATGATTCTAGTGAATAATTATGATCCATCACTTTGTGAAATGTTTGAGACAAGTGTAGGGCTGTAAAACCAATCTTTTGTACTGGAGTCATCACAGAAGTTGTGTTGTGAAAATCTAGCAATGCTGCAGTTTGATCATATTCTTCATGTCTGCAGGGCTTGCAGCGTGTGCTCGGGGTTGCTCCCCTGTGTTTATGTGCAGTATGTCACCATTCTCATTTCCTTAGGAGCTGTAGGAAAGTGCATGGCATTTCTGTGCTCTCATTTCCCTTGAATTTGTTAGCTTTTGAGTGCGACCCATCTGGTGATGAGTGAATGACAACTGTTTGCTTCAGAATAAAGCATGTGCTAAAATGCAAACACAGCCTCCAGAAGCAATGAACAAAGTTTAATTAGCTGTGGAGTTCGTCTAAACTTCAAACTACCAAGTTAGCTTGCTAATCAGGGGTGTTTGTGGTAATATATTTCTTGTTGGTTGATGACAAAGCATCTCTGATACCTTTCTGTTCCTCAGTCTATAAATGTCTCGCATGTGTTCTCTGGTATAGCACAAGTCACTATTAATTTATGCCCCAAACCCTGTGCAGAAATACAAAGTTGCTAAGAGGCCACGTGGATGGAGATATTACTCGGTGACCCTTGAAAAAATTTGGCAAATCATATTTACCAAATGGAATTCTCAGTTTGTCATGCTTATTGCCAACAGCAAAATGCAACACAAGAGCTATTAGAGTACAGAAAAAGGTTGCTTTATTGGGTCCCAAGAGACTAATACTTTGGAAGGAGATGTGGGCTGGAAAATGTGCAGATTTAGTGATCTTCTCTTAATGGGTTTATAACTGGGAGCAAAGTAAAGATTGACTGAGTTTTATCTTATCTCTCGAAACTTCTTAAGCGTTGTAATCATTATGGTTGCTCTAATGTGAAAGAACAGAGATAGTTATTCAAGCAGATGTGCTAAGGTTCTGTACTCTTAACACCATAAATAAAGTCAGGTGGGAGTTTAGGAAATCCATATCACTAATCCCTAGTGCCAGTCATCAGAGTACGGTGCCTGTGCTGAGTCTCAGCTAAGAGAAGGGAAGATGAAAAATGTGTCCCTTTTTTCATCTCTTGGACTTGGCAAGAAGTGTGTAGTAAGTATTATGTTAAAAATGAATAAAATTAGTGGCCTTGTTGCTGAATGACCTGAGCAAATTTTGTTGTGTTTGGCAATTATGGTGCTATATAGTCAGTTCATATATACATATATGCAGTTCATATTCAGCTAAAAGGCTGTGTAATTTATTAAATGTAAGAGTATTTAACTTAGTAATAACATTTTAATTATATACTGATTGCCAAGTCAATACTGTCTGGTAGGCCAGCATCTTGTCGGATTTATCTCCAATGTGATCACCATATGAAAATAAATATATCTGACACTAGTTAGAAATACGATAAAGCTCTATTACTTTCTAAGATATTTTATTTGCTAGAGAAAATTAATTGCCAAAGTGGAGATGTTCTGTTTTTCATTTTTAGCACAGTACTTTGGTTCAACACAGTCCCTCATTGTGGGTGTTCATATCTGGCATTTTGGCTCAGCTTTTCATTGCACCTTTTGTTGGCTACAGAATTTAATATAAAGAAAAAAATTCTACTGCTTGAACACCGTTTTCTGTAAAAACTGGTAGTTACTGGCCTGACCCATGGTTGACAAAAAGTTGACAAAAAGGTTTGGAAGAAATTTTGCATTAATTTCAATTTCAATTTAGCTTGTGGCTGCACTGATGTAAACTATATGTTAGAAACATTGCACACATACTGCTAAATGAAAGTACTTAGCAGCAGGCAAACGTCAGGACCATTGGAAATGTGGAAGAAATAATTAAAACAAGTTTTCACTGTCACTTGCTTCTGTTGCAAATGTCGTTGCTTAAATATGAGCCTCCATGTAGGCTGCCTGTTTAAGAATTGAGAATTAACACAGCATTGTCATCTCGCTCAACATTTAACCATTATCTTATATTTCACCTGTTTTTTCATGGTTTCTCAGTAAAAGCAGGCAAAAAGTTCTCTTGTCTAATGCTTTTTCCTTGGCTTATCTGTGTAAACAAATTTTGAATTGATTATAAGTGTTTTCTACCAGCAGAATTTACTTTCCCTCAGGTCAGTTCATTTTTGGAAGATTCCCCGGGCCTGTCTGGCTTTAAAATACAAAAGCCTGGTTCTGCTGGGATTGGGAAGAGCGCTGGGAATGACCGTGTAGAGCAAGATTACACGGTGCCGTTTTAATTACACTGTTCTCAGCACTGCTGCTTGTCTCATCTTGGTGCGAGAGTCAAAATTCAGTCCAAGGTTATTTGGTTTTGTAACCATTAGTCAAACCCTGATATTGTTTGAAAGAGAAAGCCAAAGGCTGAGCGAGTTGAAGTCCAGAGGGGCAACTTTCCTGGCTAATCTCACACAAGTGCTGCACTTTAGCAGGCTGCAAAGTTGATTTTCTGTTGCTTATAGGATGATCCGTGTGCTGGAACTGGAAAAATACTGGAGTAAAACAAAAGTTTAATGACTGACTAATTGTGCAAACTTGAACGCATTTTAGATGTTCAAAGGTATTCTGCAAAGGTATTCATAAGCTTTTGCCTAGGGCGATATTTCAATAACACAATTTTTAGACTGAGGACCAGAAAGGAATCTAGGTCTGCTGAGCAGTTATCAGTTCCCTTTGGAAAAATAATCTTTCTTCTGTTGACCCTTAAAAAAGGGTTGAGAGAACTCAGTTAAAAGAACTTTGAGGAATAGTCATTCCTCTGCTGTCAGGATCTTTGATGGAGGAGATGAAAAAGCAAACGGTTTTCCCTGGAAACAGGGATAAACTTTTTTTTTTTTTTTTTTTTCCATGGGAAAACTAAAGTACCCATGGAATAAACAGCTTTAGCAGATTTTTCAGGCATGGTATTACTCATTCGGCAGCTGCGAAAACAGGACAGCAACCTACAGTATCCATTTTGAAAGGAAAGTATTGCACAGCGGATCTATTACTCACTTGTATTTCCTTTTATGTCTTGTAAATGATGCGTCATTCTCTATTCCCGAAACAAACTCCTACCACTGAGCACTATTTGGAAATTAGTTGCACATGGCACAAGCTGAAAGCTTTATTCCTGGGGATGCCTTTTAAGAAAACATTACTGCATATTGAGAAAGCATTTGCCATGATTATTACTGCAGGAAAGGGGAGCAGTATATGGATGTGCATGCAGGGATGGTTTTTCACCTTTCCTAGCAGGTGTTGCCCAATAGCCTGGCTCCTTATCAGAGCAGTGAAGTTAGGAAACACTCTGTGCATTTATCTGCCTTCCTCTTGGAAGCCCAAGCTTCAGCCAAACAGAAGTTCGTGTGCAGTTTAGTTGGTGAATCTTCTGTTCCTCTACATTACGTCAGTATTTCAAGCAATTTCACTTGAGGCTCCTAGAAGGCTGCTTTTAATTGAGTATCAAAGCAAGTGCTTGCCATTAGAGAGAGGGGAAAAAAAGAGAAGGGAGGGAGAAACAAGAAGTTATGACAGATCACATTAAGAAATGACAGATCGCTATAATTATAACAAACCGACCTTGAAGACAAACAGTTTTAATTGTGAACTTGAGGGGGGAAAAATTCCCATGACCTGCAGCTAATTGTCTAGTTATCTGAAAACCCTTCCTAAATGAATTTGTTGCTTTGGAGAGATTTTAAAAACACAGTGGTGTGAATGAGGAATTTTTTTGATGTGTGTGTGTGTGTGTGTGTGTGTTTATGTGTGTGTGTGCTGGTTGCACTATATGATTTCCTGTTAACTGGTTACTTGTTATTTTTTGACATCTACTGGCAGCAGTTTATTTGCATATTTAAGATCTCCTGAGACCCTCTTTCTTCTGCTGAGTATAACTCCAACGGATTAGTTTTCAATAAATTACCTTTATCAAGAAATTTGGTTGGAGTAGCATTTAGGATGACTGCTCAAAGATCAGCTCTGTGTTTGTGCAGAACTTAAGAACATCAATGGTCAATTGTATACATCATTGACTCTTTATTCAGCCAATATGGAAATTATCCATTATATCCCAGTGGGAATTTTTGTATGACCTCTATCCCATCTTGCTGTACTATAGGATACAAATAATTTCAGACTGACAAACTTCTCATGGTAATTTGCAGAATCACAACATATTGAATACATTTGAATGTCTTTGATTCTGTCTCCTTGTGTCACAGACTCAGCTTGTAAACATTTGTAAGAATCTGAAATTAATTTTTGCTTACATTCTCCTGGGCTTCTTAGAAAAATACTATGTAATATACTATGTAAAATACTAGTCAAAATGGAAAAATATTGAATATTTCCATCACAGTGAGAGACCTTTTCATTGACAGGAGCAAGACGAGTCTTTTCTAGATAGTACAGCTGGGCTTGGAGTTGGGTGGACTTTTCTGAAGCAGCGAGCAGTGAAACGACATGATCTTCCACGCATGTGACAGCTTCTTGGAGGCTGTGGCTACCCAAATGTAGTATCTATACAAGTGTCCCACCATTCCCAGAGACACAAGAGCCCTATTTAAACTGGGCTGTGTGTTGTGTTCCAAAGGTCAGTGACCACGATAGCGCATCATCAAAGGCTTTTTCAGACGTGTGCACTGGTATCCTACTTTTGTGAGACTGTAATTTTACTCCAGGGCTAAGAGCAGAAGCTGCAGTATTAACATGTGTTATAATCAGCCACTGACCGAGGAGATCAGTCACTAACTTGTCTACCCTGTAATGAATAAGTCAAGATAACTTCCAGCTGAGAAGTCATTACTGCTCCTTCCACTTGGTTAGATTTTTGTCCTAAATGAGACAACAGGCAGTAAAGGGATCAGTGAAGATATGTAATGTGAGCTGGTGAAGACTGGCTTGAGGGCTTTTTTTGGCTTCGTTTTTATTGTAGTGCTTGGATTTTCCTATAATTTCAAGCAGCTGGAGATGGCTGATGGAGCAGCGCTGGGAGAAGTGGGGTTTTTAAACATGGCAAGATGTGACTGAGGGATGTTTTCGTCTGCAAGGAAAGGAAACAGAGCTCTGTGAAAAAGGCAAAAGTAGGCAAGTGCCCATCCCTGCTGAGAAGCGGAGGAGTCCGTGGCATGGGTGCTGGCTCAGTGGCCTGCTGTGCTCTGAAGCAGCCTGACTGGCTGCAGCCACGGTCGAGTGCCCCTGCTCCACCTTCGGCGCCTGCGGGAAGTGCTGCTCTTATCAGTGCTGTATTTATCCCGGGTATTTTAGCAGTGTAGAAAAGCCTCTGAATATTAATAGCTACTGCAAACAGTGTGGAGGAGTTCTTGGAAGAGAAGCTGTGGACATCCCATATTGGAGCTTTGGAAGCTAAAACGAATGGGTTCGTCAGGGAATGGTGTTGGTCTCCTGTCATGTCCTTGTTGTCTCCCTTCACGCAGCCTCCTTGGTTATCGCTAGAGCTTTGCCAGGCCATGCTGCTTCATTGCTTAATTCCACTGCAGCAGCACTTGCAAGCACTGGCTTTTCCTTCAGTCGTCCCCATCCTCACATTGGAGCTAATGAAGCTTTGCCAGTTTTCCGTCTGTTTAACTTCTGTATTTTGCTAATATCTTTGAGCAGGGAGGGATTTTTTTTTTTTTTTTTTTTTTTGCTGCAGCCAAGAGATGCCTACTGGGCTGGAAAGTGGAGTTGCCTTTGTGCATCTGTACTGTACTCCTGTCGCATCTCCAATGATACAGCTCTCAAAGGGGGAGACTGGCACTTTCAATATGCTCTAAAGTCACCTGGAAAAATGAATGAATACAGGATAAAGGAGCACAAGACAAAATTCCCTTTTTGCCAGACTCCCAGTGGTTTAACAGGGCTAGGCTGTATTTACAAGAAGGATCCTAAGATTCATTGATATCATAATTAAATCTGTGTTTCGTGTGTGTGAGATCTGACTGAGGAGCTGTTTTGTTGCTAGCTGTCATCCAACATACATATATATATATATAATGTATGTAGATACAGCAAGTTTTCATGTACCTATATGTATATATACACATATATATATTCAGGATATCTATGTAGAGATTTTTTCAGAGTGAAAACTATGAATTCTGAATTTCTGCTCAAAATACATTAAACTTCTGAGGAAAAAACTCCAAAAAATAAGACTTTGAAGGAGAAATATATCAGTTTAATGTGCTGTTGAATACAAGAGATCTATTTCACCTTGTAAACCTATGTAAAAATAAAAGCATGAGAGACCTGATTGGTAACTTTTAATGTTTTTAAAATGGTATTCAGTAAAACAGTTGTGCTTCATTGTCATAAATATCACAGCTTTGTGAAAACCTCGTGTATATGGCCCATCATAACAGAGAGGTGGGCTGCTCAGAACCAATGAATCCCAGGAACTCGAGGTTTCTACCTGAGGTCTGTTAAGGGTAACATTTCTGAACACAGCTTCAATTTCCCATCATTATAGTAATAGACTTGGGATCCTACACAAGAATCCTTTTTCCAACAGTTGCCACAATGACGACAAAATCAATGCACATAGGTGAGATGGAGACAGGTCGTAGCATTAATGAATCTAGTTGGTGGACAAAAATACTCAGTACAAGTCACATGAAGCTGAGATTACTCGCAGAAAGGGGTAAAAGCCGAGTACAGGAAGCTGAAAAATGAGCAGAGGGCGATGAATGACATGCATGTTGTTTTTCATTGGGAGATGCTTGGCAGTATTTTCATTTTGCTTGCATGGAGTTTTGGAGCCTGTCTCATACCATATGGCATATTAAGCACAATAAAGATGTTCATTTGGCAGCTGGAGCATGACTAGGAACATCAGAAGAGTCATATATGCATCAATAAATGAAGAACCTTGCCTTCGTGTAAATAAACGTTAGATCATTGTTTTTTATTGCCCATTGAGTTCTTGATGATGAGTTCTTGACAATGAGACACAACCACTTTGTAGTAACGTCTGCAGTAGCCTATCCCACACTGGGAGATTGGGAGTATAGGTGAATCACCTCATCTTTTGCACTTCTTTAGCACCTTGAACACCAGGCATGAATGATTTTCCAAGCTCTCTGTAAATACGCAATGAACAACTGTGGCCACCCTGAACAGCTGCAGTCTACTTAAACTCCTTAAGCTCTAACTTCTTTCACATCTCATCTTTCGGTGGCTGGTGCATGAACATCATGATTACGTCATCCTGGTTATGTAACATATGACATTTGTGTTACAAACATCTCCCATTGTCGTGGTTGCCAGGGAGCCAGGGCTTCTCTGTGGGGAGATGTGTCGGGCTAGTGGCTCTGGTTCTGGTCTCTTCCCCCTGTGAACCTTAGTACATTGGATGCACACATTATCTATCCAGCTGACATGGATTTTGGTAACCATTTTGGGGGTTATTGGGGATTGTTTTAATAATAATCTAAGATCTTATTAGAAGAACTGCTTGTAACAGTGTTTTATTTCTGATGAGACATGCATAGTCTTCCTGAAGTCAGGCGCTTTTATAATTTAGATAGCTTCTCAATAGGACTCTGAGTTGTTTTCTGTTTCCTTGTCTGTGCTCGTTCATCTTGTTTTCAGAAGCTGTCAGTCCTGTACCCAAATTTCCTATAGCCTTGGGGGAGACCGCAGGATGCAGCTCGGTAAAGTGGCTGTGTAGGGGGGCACAGTGTTTGTTTTTTGTCTTTTCATAGCTTTTCTTTTGCTTCACTGAAGCAAAGAGGTAGACCTAGTGTTAATGCACAGGAAAATGAATTGAATCTAAGACTCATATGTCTAGAAGAGGCTTCAGGATGCCACCCATGTTGTCGTCTTGCTCTGAAGAAGGATCAGGTACCGAGATTGATCTTGAGTGACTTTTGGATTAACCTTCTGTTTGATTAAACCTTGTTAAAATGCTTCAACACTAGGTGTGCAGCATGACCTTTGCAGTAAGCTACTTTTGTAGCAAGAAAGCTTTCTGTAATACCTGACTGAGCCTTTCCTTAACCCATAGCACCAAACCCTTCTGTAGCTTCTCACAGACAGGTTAGTTCATGTTTGGTCTGGTGGATGTGAGGAGTAGTTATTAACCACTTCTTAAACTTTTACACAGAGATTTGTATATGGATTTTTATTTATTTAAAGAACATCAGCAGTCTGTAAGCTTGTTTAAGAGTTACAAAAGTGCCTCATAGCCATATTTATTCAGTGGGGTAAATATGAGCAAGCTGCTGGAGATGGAAATTCTCAGATGTCCCCTGTGTGCCTCAGGCACAAGTGTGGGATAAGAGGCAGAAAAACTTGGGCTGTGCTGGAGCCCAGTACTAAGAGCTGCAGCTCTTAGTACTGTAAATTTTGGGTGTCCGCTCTGGCATTTCCTCCAAACCAGTCTGAGTTTAAGGAAGCCAGTGTTCCCAAGAGGGGTCATTGGAAGAGTGACTGGGAATGTAACTCGCATTTTGTGAGAAGTTTGCCAGTCTTTCAGATGCAGGAGGTATCACAGTTCTGATAAAATTCAGATTTACCCCTAACTTCAGACTATTGATTTTATCTAAAGTTACGCTTATTGTCAACTCGTAACAATTTACTTTGGTTTCTTCTCCATTGGCCCTTGGTTCGAGTAATCTTCAGTGTTCTCTATCCATATGATCACTTCATCTCCTTCCACCCACTTCTAATTTCTCTCCTACCTATCAGTAGCTTTCAGAGCCTTTTCATTTTATTTCCCTCTCCTTGCTATTAACCTTCTCAAATACTCTTGTTTCAGTGGTAGAATTGGGAATTGAAAGCATCAGTGCTTTTGGATAAGATATGGTAGGAAAACAGTTTCCCACTTTCAAGCAACTTAACTTCTGCCCCAGGAAAAAGTGCAGAGTTTCAGAAAGCATTGGCAGTGGATGAGCAAAGCATTAAAGGCCTAGAAAAAGTGTCGAATGAATTCCGAGTGAATATAAAATATAGACCCAAGCACATCTGCTGATTCTGTGTATCTGATCTGCATGAGGTCTTTGGCTTTCTGCAGTGCACCCAGACGGCAGCAATGCTCTGAAGTTCAAGGTGGCGGGGAGTGTATCTTGGTCGGTGACAATCCAGCTCTGAACCCTCACTTTTTTTTATTAAAAAATGACTTTACCATATTAATTAGACTTTTTTTCTTTCTTTCTTTCTTTTTTTTTTGACATTACTGAGAGAGTTTTTACTCCTGGTATAATTTATTGTCAGAGAGATGCCAGATTTTTCCAGATGTAACGTATTAACAGACTGGTAGGTCAAGAGCACATTTTTATTATGAGGAGGACATGTGTGTTCAATAAAACAACTTGCTTGATTGTGTTTTACAGGTAGGAAAAGATTGTTAAAGGCAATCCACTCATAATTTATCAAGATTGTAATGTATACAGTGATTACAATAGGGCATCTCAACTTCCCATATCTGTGGTGGCAGGGAAATTTTGTCTTTTTGTGGGTTGATAGCTTTAGAAGTTTGTAGTGAATCTATTAAAATCCCTGTCATATCAGCAACATTAATTGCAATGGGTGGTTTTTTATACTGGAGTGGCATGTTAATAAAGAATCTTCCATGAAATTTCTACTGTGACTGCAAAGATCTTTCCACCGGCATTCCCTGGTCTCAACACCTGGCCAAGGCCCATAGGACAGTGTGGACACTAGTGCAGACTGCGGTCGTGTAGACTTGGCATTGTAAAATTGTTTCAAAGTGCTATTGCTCCAAAATTGTCTTTTCTTCCATTTATGGCAGTGTAAGGTATTGCAAGCAGGGGTCTGCGATAGGTCAGATTGGGATAGATTTGTCTGCAGGGACTGCAGTAGCTGCAGGGAAAGACAGCTTTTTGTTTCCTTTTTTTATTTGTAATCCTTTGTGCTTTCAGCAAAATTCAATGAAATGGCAAATGTGCTGATGAAATTCTGCTTTGCTATTCCCCTGTGAATCCAAAGGTAGTACTCTTACCCTTGAGTAAATCAGAGGAAATGGGAGCAGAATTTAGCTAAAACATCTAAGCAAGCTTAAAATTTCTACAAAAGTAGAGCTGGCAGGTACTTGGATAATTTTTGTACAAGAAACTACAGAGGCCAAAATTTAGCTACTTCTCAGCAGGATGATAGGCAGGTGTGACTATAGGTTCAGAGCTTCATGTTCTTTATAAATCTCACTTCAGCCTCCTAGTTCCTTTGTGGATGTGGCAAACAGTGTCATGTATAAATTCGTTTGTGTGGGTTTTGAATTCTTTTTTTTGTATTTTTTGCTTTTGCTTAATTTTTAATTTAACTTTTCTCATCATTGTGCATCATAAAATTAAATTGTATTTGAAATCTGGATCTGGCAGTAGTTCTTTCCCCCTACAATTGTTATAATTTAGGATTCATCCCCAGTGAAGGTCCAGAAAGAAGGGATTTCTATGAGGTCTTCTGGCAGCTCAGCTTCAAATTGACATGTCTGGAGAGAAATACAAAATTTGGTTTGGCTCAAAAGCATCATGATGGGAGGATTTTTATGAAATTTCACAGCAGTGCTTTGCGGCCAGCCCCATTCCTGGGATTATTTTTTTTTTTTTGCTTTTGAAAACAACAACCAAATCTAACAGGATAATATACACAATGAATTTAAACAATTACAGAAAGTGCTTTATTTTCAGTAAACTGTATTGTCTTTGATTGTCTGTGGTCTCTGCTGTCCTGTCTGTATCCATCTCTTAAAATGTAATGCAGTTTCTAAAGATCCAATAGAAATGAAATGCAAAATTGAAATAGCAAGTACATGCAGCTAAGTAAGAAATTCTTTAGTAACAATAACTTGAGAAGCGAGTATAGAATATAGAAAAGACTGTCTGCAAAAGCATGTGCAAGTACATTTTTCTCAAATGTCAAAACCTGAAAAGTCGACTTGGGAACTAAAAGCTTGGGGTTATGAAGGCCGCTGTGAGGGCAAGGTGCAGCTGAAGTTCCATCATGATGCAGCATGTGATGGCTGCAGTATTCAAGGGCTGGGGTACCAGTCAACCCCCCTAGGTCTTTAGAAACAAAACTAGCAATGGCGTAAATCTGTAATGGCTGAGAGTATCTTAAATCTTCCAGGTAAAGTAAAACAAGCTTATTAATCTTTTTATTGTTGTTTATTAAAGAGATCCTAAAATACTTTGTTATACTGATTATGTAGGTAATGCACTATGTCAATTCAGATTTTTAATAAGAAAATATTATAGTTTAATTTTTATTGTATAATACTCTTTCAATACAATATGACCTAGAATATTTTATAAACAACCAGCTCAAAGAATAATCTGAAAACCTACTTTGCCAGCTGAAAAGATTTTGAGAACTTTTTTGAGATCTTGAGATCAGGCTTTTGAGTAATTTCTCAATGTCCCTTACTAATTAGCATGTTCAAAATCTCTTCATCCTGGTGAAACTATGTATTCATAAAATTGTCTACAAAATTATAGGCACAGAAATAAAAAGCTTCTTTGAAAGTTTCAGATTGGAGCCATTTCTTCCTGACATCTATGCACAAGCCACTAACATAAAAATCTTTGAAGTTTATGTTCCAAAGTGGGTACTTAAAGTGGTTTCTTCTGTTTCTTCCAGTGGTGTTTGATGACTGCCAGGGGAATAGCAAATTGAACTTCGAAGTTTCTAACCCAGACTTCAAGGTGGAAGGAGATGGATTTTTATTTGCGCTCAAGAACGTATCGGATGCTGGCAGAGCCCTGTTTGTGCACGCGCGGACTGAACACGCTGAGGACATGGCAGAAATTTTGATTGTTGGAGCAGATGAAAAGCGTATGGCATTAAAGGTAAGGGAAATAGAAGGGACTAGAATAAAGTGCCAAGGAGATGCTGCCATGTGGCTAAGTGTCGGCTACGACTGTAACCAGTGTTATTTTCTTGCTGGGAACAAAAATCAGGTATTAAAAGATGTAGTATGTCTTCAAGTGTAAATACTGAATATTCAACAAAGAACTGATGCAAATGAAAGAGCCTGAGACCTAAATCGTCTATCCTACCTGTGTATGTTATTCCAGATAACCATTTCTTGGCCATTATTGAAAACTGCAAAGTCCTACTTTAAATACTGCTTGTGTTTCCCAATTTATTATTTCCAAAACCTTTATGTTTGGGTTAAGTCTAGGAGGAATGTGGGAATGTTTTCGAGGCTGTGGAGCGTAAATATTTATATAGATGTGTTTATATGGTGCCATTAGCTATTAAAGTACACAAACATCTGCAAGCAGATAATGACCCATATTTGCAGGCGGTTGGTCTGTCTGTCTCTCTGCTGCAGTGATTTTCTGTTCTTCTCTGCCCCCTGAAAGCTATGTCCTTTCTTTTCAACTTCAGAATTACAGTGTAATGCTAACCTCATAGTATGGGGAAAAGTGCTTCACAAATAGATTGAAATGTTTACTTCACACCCATGAGAGCAACAAAAGGAAACCTGAGATAGCCTTCATTTCTGTGCTATGGCATTTAGGAAGGAGGCAGGCAAGACAGTGACTTACTAGGCAATTAAACCTGCTGCATTTACAGACCTATAATTTCAAGGAAGTATAATGAGAATGACTGATCTGTTGTCTTTTTTGGGTATTTAGACTTTCAACTGGCAGTCCTGTCATTGTATTTTCAACAATAGCTTAGTGTAACTTAAGTCATCCATTAAAGAATTCTAGCTGTAGGGGAAGGGTTGAACAAATTTCTCAAAGCCTGTGGTGGAGGGGAGGTTTTGATCTGCACTTTAAGCAGCACAAGATCTGAATATAGATTGCCAGTGGAGAAAAAATATCAGAAAGTATGACTGTGCAGAGAGTAGATCAGAACACTTAGATGGAATTTAATTTTATTTAAATATGCCATTTCTTCACAAAGTTCAATTTTAACAAAATCATACTTGAGAGAGTCTCTTACACTGTAGAGAAGTGGATTCAGGGCCATGTACTGCCAAATGCAGAGCAGGAAGACTATGCTGGGAGGAGCAGGGCGCTTGGCTCACCCATGGCTCCGGCTAGCGAGATGTCTTCCCTTGGACGTGTTCACTAGAAGGTTCAAATGATTTTGTTTTTGCTCTAGGTTTCAAAAGCTTAAGCACTTGGAAAACGGAATTCATGTTCCCCCCGTTAGGAACTACTGAAATTATGGAGGAGTGTGAGATGTCACTGACAGTAGAGGTAGAGTTTCTCCATGACAATATGATTCTTGTTTTTATTCTCATTTTGTTAAGAGAAGCAGCCCTTCCCATTCCATCTTCAAAGGGGAATTTTATATAAAAGCTAAAATCTGGAAGAGAACTTAATTTTTACTCAGAAGTTTAACAGATATGTCTTTGCACTGGCTACATAGCTTTATCAGTGATCTTTCCTCCTCACCCCATCTTCAGGTTCTATGTAGCTCCTCCTTAAAATATGGCAACAAATAATTAATGCCTGATGTTGAGTGTTATCACCATACTCCCTTCATGATCCTTGGTGTATGTAGTGCCGCTGGGCCTGGTGCATTACTGTGTGCTGGGCCTCTTCTTCAGGGGAAGGTTGAAGGTCCTTGGGGTCCTTCCTCACCCAGGCTGCTGTCAGTGTAGCTGTTAAAGGGGTTCACCATCCATTTCAGCTACCGTTTGCCTATTTTAAATGTAACAGAGAGTTCTATCTCTTAGAACTTACTTAGAAGGGTAGAAAGATTACAGTGTCCTATCTGAAGTTTTTTGTGATAATTTTGAACTTAATCCTTACTTTTACAGCCTGGAAGTGTCAGCATGGAAATGGCAAAACTGTTCCATCTGTTTATGCAAGGAGTCTTGGCTAAGAAATGCTCAGATGGAGCCTTAGTATTTCCGTGTAATTCAGCAGGGTGAAGATGAGCACGTGCTGGAATGCTGATTAGCATTCAGGGCTTAGAGTACTGTACCCTGTGTAATTAGGGGATAATAAGGAGTTCTTAACTATTTCCCTGTTGCCATCAACTGCCATTTCTTTCCTGAAAGTCTGTAACCTACATCTGTGAAATCCTATTGTTAATGTTTCTAATTGCAGTTTCCTAACGTGTTTGGAAGTGACTGACAACAACAGTTTCTAATGCTGACTGACAGCCTGGATAACCTCAGCTGTGAACCTGGAGAGACATAGCATAATTCATGAAACTTTAGAGGGTGACTGCTCCCAACAGTGTTTTAGATAGACACTGGAAACGCTTAGAGGTGAAATCTGGAGTGTGCAGGATGGTTTTGGTGCTCTAGCAGTTGAGGGACGGGCTTCTTTATCAGTGAAGAGGATTCCAGCTGGTCTCACTGATGAGATCGAAGTTGTAACTTGAATTGCCTTCATGGCTGTAAGGTCAGTGGCTGCTAGAACAGCACGTTTTGGTTTGAGTCTGCTCCTGGAGTGCAACACACAATGTTCTCACTCTGGCCAGAGACATGTGGATGCCGCGGAGCCCATCGTAGAGTGGCCTTGACTGTGATATGTGAAGGTGGATTTTTAGCATCATCAGCCAACGTGTCCATTGCAGTCTGGCTGCAGAACTGGGCTGGTGACAGAAAAGCAGATATAGCACTGCTGCCTTTTCCATGTATGGATGTTTCTGATGTTTAACCACTGTTAAAACCATGAGTGCCTGGAGTACTTGTTCACATCGGTAGGTGCTGAGAACCGATGTCTATAGGCACTTCAGTCTGCAGTTAGATTCTCTGGCCATCTGAAAACGGCTTAACTCAGATGAGAAAAGGGACTTCATTCATTTCTTAGCTTTGCAGGAATAGTAGGAAAACCAGAATTTGGAAATTTTCAACATATCTGAGTATTGTAGGAGTCTGACGTTGTAGAAGGAAGTATAACCAAGCTTTGGTAGTGCCTCATAATAGTTTGTGATGCGCAAAATGCAGCGAGCTGGGAATTGGAGCTGTGTCCTCCAAGGCTAAACAAAATTATTGTTGGTCCTTCTCCCTTCCTGTAATCTTGTGGTAGTTTTAATAACTATACTGTCAGTACACGAGGAACTAAATGAAAAAAGTAGAGAACAATCTTTCTCTGCAGACAGGCTTTTTTGTGCATTGGCAAATCTAGCCTTTTCCCCCTCCTCTCCAGCAAAGAGAGTTATTTAGACCTTTATTTGCTGCAGCATCACAGACACTGAGGAGAACAGGGAAAAGAGAGGCAAGATAGCAAGAGCCTGGCACCAAGGCAGATTAGAGGGCAGGCAGATATTGAGAAATGCCCGGTGCATTTCTCAATAAATGGCTGCTGAGCACCACGCAGCAAATGACCTTGCCGCGTGATGCTCAGCAGCCTTCCATCCAGGAGGATGAAATGATTAAACAGGAGTTGTCAAACCCTCAGGACACTTTTCAGGCACTAGATGAAAAAGGAAAAGGAGGAAGAAAAGAAGAGATAAGAGGGAGGAGCACACCCTGAGACGGCGTGTTGTGGACACAGAAAGTTTAAATTGTCTCCCGCAATAACTCAAACTGGGGGAAGTGACATTGCTGCTGTCCTGCTATTCTGGCCAGTCCAATTTGCTCATTAGTTGGGTGACAAGAGCAGTGATCTGGCCCAGACTGTCCCTAGATTCTTATCAGACCCAAACTCCCTTTTCTGTCAAGTTGCTGCCTGGCTGAGGACAGTTGTGCACATCATTTCCAATCTGAAAAGTATCTAAAGTATCAAACAAATAATGAAACTAAGCTCCTTGGATTTAAATGTTATATTTCTTGTTTGTGATTTGCTCTGCTTTATCCCTGCAGTATATAGGTTGGAAATGTTATTGATATAAGATAAAAACTGCCTAGAGCCTTAAATCCCACAAGCATAGCTTTCTGCTTTAGAATAGATGATAAAGGATCAATAATCTTGTAATAAATCAGGGTTCTCTCACAGAAAAATATTCATGAAAAGAAGTGAATGGTTAAGTTTAAATATCTGGCAGTTCAATAATTTATTTGGAAAATCAAGATCAAGAATCAGTCTCTCTGATATAGCAAACAATCATTTCCATTAATGTAAATTAGCATTTCTCAATGTATCAGTTTGGAATAGTGTTCCAGATGGATTGAAAATGACTGTACAGGAGTCTGAAGATGGACTCTCAGATGAGATATTGGCAAACAGGCTAGAAGAGTTTCATGTTATTACATTTCGCATACACCAGATGCTGCAAAAAAGTGAATGTACTGCATAAATAAAAGACCATGTTTTGCATTTAATTTTAAGGCATAAAATAGGGTAAGTCACAGGGGTACATCAATATATGTAATGCAGTTATTATGAGTTATTATACTGATCAAAACAGTATGTACAATACCACTTCTTTCAGAAAAGCTGTACAGAGATTTTCCCTTTGAACATGAGGGTGTCCTTTAGGCATATAAATATAGGTTTTCTTATAGTGCAAACAAAAATTTGTTTTTGCACTCTTGTGCTCAGTTTGTCAGAAAACTTAAATAGAATAACTTCCCTATTATCCATGAAATAACATACTTGTTACTTCTCTTCCTTGGATTCTTCATGATACGTATTGGCTTGGACTTTATGCATAAAGAAAAAGCTGAAGTATAAGTGTTTTTAGAATATGATACCTTTGTGCTGATGGTATTTCATTAAATGACTTTCCTTGGTTTTAATCATCAGTGGAGAGCTGCAAGTAATTTCTTTTTCCCTCTCCTCAGTGCTATATTGTGGCTTTCACAGACCACATCTTAATTAAACTCATGAAAGCATGAGCTTGTTCTCATCAATGGGTCATTCTATCGCATCATTTAGCTGCCTTTTTCCTGGCTATATTTTTATAAAAATCTTTTGTGCCAACCAGGAGCAGCTAGGGAACAACAAAGAGCACATTCTAGACCCAGCACCTCCTTAGCCACTGGAATAAGCTCTTTTCCCCAGAAAGCTCCTTTTCCTTGCTATCCTTCTGCCTGGTCCAGGGCCTGCTCAAGTCCAATCTGGGCAGATGTGGACTCTTCCCTCCTACTCTCACGCTTCCCAAATTCATCTTTCCGGCCACAGTCAGAGAAGTCCTGCGTCTGCGCGCGGTGGCTTTGGCGTCACTCTGACAAAGGACCATTTATCTGTGAGCCGAGATGGTGCCAAGAGATGTGGCAGTTACCATAGCAGCCATTATGGATGGGGCTGAATTGCAGCATAAATACCGTAAAGGACACGTGGTTTTCATTAACTTGATGCTTCTTATTCCGTCCGTGCGCGGGACAAGTTCCCTCGCTGCGTGTTTGAGCGCTCGCACCGAACGTGCTTCCCTCAACTTTGCCTGCTTTCCCCTTGGTGCACCACTGTGGCATGTAAATGAGAGGGACTTGGTTATTTAAGGAGAGAAAAATGGTTTTATAGCCTGGGAACATGAATAACTGGCTGTGAAACAAGAAGGTGTTCGCTCCTGTGAATGGTCTGCTCTTCCCTTCTGAGTAATCTGCATTTGTGTTTTATGGGAGCGTGGGAGATATTTATCCTGGAAAAGGGACTCTGCTGTTCAGTAGCAAGCAGAGCTACGACGAGTATAAAACATGTGTAGCAGTGATATGAGGGTGAAATTAAACGAGTTTCTGACAAAATAAAGCCTTCCTGATTATTCAAAATTATCAGCAGGCTAATGAAAAATTACAGGCCAAAATGTTCTAAGTAAACATGTTTCATTAAAGGGGGGGAAAAAGGGTCTAAAATCATAATTCCTTTCAGCCCTTGAAGTGTGCTCAGTTGTCTGTTTTCCCTGCCACAATAGATGAGTCCACAGGCCCTTTGCGTTTGCCGGGCTTCTGGCGTTAACTGAAGGCTTTTACAGAAGCTCAGAACCACATATGCTCCTGGAATGCAACCAATTTTATTCTGTTTTCTTTGAAAATACACTTAGGCCTTATCCTTCATCCATAAGACTTAATGGCAAGCTCCCATATCTCTCAGTGAGGGAGATTGTTCAAAGAGTGCTCGGGTCTCCCGGCTGAATTAAAATTCACCTTGGCATGCCAAGAAAATACCTACCCACCTCTTGCTCGTGTAACATTGTTTACAAGCATGTGAACAGTAGGTGGGTGATGTGAAGACCTTTTGAACTGAATTAGCTTTTTTATGATCTGGAATATTAGCTGTCCTTTATTAAAAAAAAAATACATTTTGTGGAAAAGAGATAAATACATCCTGCATTGGCATAATTTTGCTCAATTCTGAGTCCAACCTGAAATACTCTGATATGGAGAAATTATGTCAATATTGTGTGTTCATTGGCAGAGATTATTTGCAGGTTGCTGGGAAACTCTGCTCCAGAGATGTGGGGAACACTTGAAGGACCAAAGTGGAAAAGGTTTAAATTTAAAATTCACTGGAGTAAATGAGGATATAAGAGATAAGGCAACAGGCTAAACATGATTTAGTACAACATTAATCAAGATCATAAAGGATAAGTAGATGTCTCTTAGGATATGTAATATCTTACGTTTATAAAGCAGCTTTCATCCTGAAAGATCCTTAAAGCACATTTGTTAAGTACACAGAGAAGGAATATGTGTGTGCATGTCTATATACATACACGTGTAAAAAGTATCTATATGGATATCTGCATTGTAAATATTATTGCATAATACCTGAATCCTATCAGGCTAGAAAAATGCTAATTTTTGGATAAGGGCATTGGGGAAAGGAGCTGGCGGTTTTGGCATGAAGAAGGGCCCATATTTTCCTACTGTTGGTGTGATGCAGACGGTACACGACAGAGCTCCTGGTTTTACCAGTGATGCCTCAAATTTATTAAGAAACAGAGAGAGTCCTGAGAGGAGATCAAACAACCTCATTTATTGTGTTCAGAACTCACCTCAGTGCTCTTTTTTCTTGTGTGTCAAAGAGATCTGAGAAACTAATATTGCTGGTGTTCTCCCACTGCAGACATTTCCTTGGGATTACAGGAGCTAGGTGGATTTCAGAGGTTGCTGTAAAACGAGGAATTATTCACATCAAAGGAAGATTTCTTAAGTATGAGCTTAGTCTCTATGAGAGACATCAATAATCATCCCTAATGATTGCCCCAATAGTTCCATGCTGGTTTTCACAGACCTGAAGGAACATTTATTATTATTATTGTGGGAACACCTATCTCAGCACACCTCTTAGGCATTTAATGGAGCATTACAGGATAAAAATCTACATTTGTCCTCCTCCAAGAATGGATTCTGCCACTGAAAGGACAGGTAGCTCCTTTTGAAGCCGAAATTCCTAATTTTGTTGATCATCACAATTCTGAAAATACTGCTTTGTCTTATTTTATAGCTAGTTTGGTTAAGTTGCTACAGTAAGTTGGAGAGTTCAAGGCGTGTTTAATAGAAGAATGACAAAGTTGAAACTTAATATAATGTGATATCTCCGTATAATAAACAACTCCACTAATGTGCGCAGTCATCTTAAGAGTTTTTAATCGTCCAGCTCCTCAGTTCGTATTTCACTACAAAATCAAAGTGAATAACCTTTGAATTAAGCAGTTGATCTGTCCTGCACAAGGTAATTTTATTAGTTGGAGTGTGTGCATATATATATATATATATATGTGTTTATGTATGTAGATAGATATAGATAGGCACCTGCCTCCCCTGAGTGAGAGCATGTTGGGGGTAGTGGTTACATGGGACCAGAGGGCAAAGATAGCAGGTGGATTTGAAATGATTAGTGAACCTGTTATGATCAACAGTTGGTTATTGCTAATAGTTTTGATATCAGTAAAATTCCTCCATGACATTCGTTATTATGGAAAAGAAAGATTATTTTGGGGCTTAGATGGCAAATAGGCATGCTGCTAGGAAAAGAGGAACTGAATTTTACTTCTAGTATCTTCACAGAAGCTTGCTATGACTGTGGTTTGCTGCATCGTCATAAACAGGAAGCTTGCTGATGAGTGATGGGAATAGATTTGTTAAAATACTTGTAGTAACTGTTCTGGTAAATGGTTTGATTCAAGTTTTAGCAACGCAAAGTCATTTAGTCAGCAAGTATTCAAGCTACCGTGAACAGAGATATACTTTAATTTACCTGCAAGTCAGCAAACACCCTTGTGGTTGATGGTGTTCAATATTTGTTGAACCGTTTGGCATATGTTAGAGCTCAGCAGAATTATCCAGAAATCATTTTGTCTTTCATTTCTTTTCTATCTCTAGAATTACCTTGTGGTTTTGAGAGGAATGAATCACGGATATGTGTATGCAGTTTTTTAAGATAAGGGATGGACTGTAATCCTTTTAAAATGAGAGCTGTATGCAGTTCAGTGCATTGGCCTTCGTGTGGACTGTGTTATAAAATCTCAGCATGATACCATGGCTGCTGCTGCTTAAGAAGGTCCTGCTTTGCATCGCCAATGAGAATTGGACCAAGTGTTTTTAACTTTATGGAGACGTGCATCTTGAATAATGGTGCTAATCATACCGGAGACCTGCTGGATGTTTCATATGACCTTACCACAGTACCAGGTCCACAGTTAATGTCAAGGCAATGTTGATGAACTGTTTTTTAAATGTTCTCTGTCAAACAGGTTGTGACATGAACTGTCTACTCACAGATGAAAAGTTTTTTTTAGGCGGAACTCTGTCTTCAAGTTATTCATAACTCTGTAATAAATGACAAGATTTTCTGGAGCTTTAAGGACTTTACTAATAAGAAACAATACCATGTTAGGCATTTTTAAATCCTCTTCGTGCTTGCCCAGTGTTTTGGTTTTGTTGCTAGGACTGGCAGGCAAAATAAATCCCTTGACATTTGGAGAACTTGGACATTTTGCAGGACTTACTGAGGGCAATCTTTGAGCTGTTATAAAAATAAAAATGAACAACTAAAAAATTTGCTTTTTTCTTTGATTTTTGTAAAAGAATATTCAACACTTGTACTCTATAAAGATCTGTCCTTAAATCACCAGAAGATGGGAGTAGAAGTTCTTTAACTCTTTGGAAACCTATACGAAATTTTTGTTCTCTGATGTTGAACTAATACCTTTTTTTTTTTTTTAAGTAGGGGTTTCAGGAGTATAATTCTGTGAAGGACAGGGCTATCCTAGGAGATGCTGAGTGCTCAAAGCATGTGCTTACAGTGGCACATGTTACTTTTACCTGGTATAGCCATGGCTTTCAGAAAAGTGATCCTAATTCCTGTTTTTAATTGTACTATAGATACTTCAAAAGGCTGTTTCAAAATGCGGGAGGTTTCCTTCTAACACAGCTGAGTGGTGATGAAGGGGCATGTCATCCTCTATGAAGTAGGGCCCTTGAATGCTCTCCAAAGACATCAGTTTGCTTTAGCTATTGTTGAACTCACCGACAAAACTTACAGTAATTTCAAAATTACTGATTGGGATGACAAATATTACACTTTGCACTCTGCATAGGAGGAATGTTTTCATATCTGTGACTTTTTTTTTTCTTAACATAATGAAGTAAGAAGTCAGCAGCTCCTGTTTGGTAGGAATTCATGACTGTATAAAGACAGTGTGTGTTGGAAAAAGCCTGATCAAGACAAAACATACTGAGTACTTGTGTTCTGTCATAGTAGAAACTGACAATAAGAAGTTTCAGACTGGATATTCTTTCCTTATTGCTGTTGCTGCCACTCACTATGAATGCATGCTTCAGATTAAGATGACTGCCACCAGTATTCTTGTATTTGATTTAGCCCATGTTTATCCTGCCAGCCATTCGCAGCAGAACTGCCTGGTAGAATTAAAGAAATTTAGATTGAATTCCTGATTTAGGAAATGGGGATTTCATTATTTGTTTTGGTGTTGGCTCAGTCAACAGACGTTTTATCAATTATAGACTTATTCATTTACTGCCATCAATTACATCCCACAACTGAACCTCCATACTGAGAGGTTTATTGGAACCGTTCTTATGTATTTATTTTCCAACTATGTCCACAGAAACAGTGCTAAAACAGTGCTAATATGCTAGTGTGGGTTATTTTGCAAAAGAGATTTTAAGTGTCTCCTTTTCAATCCATGTTACAGTTCCTTTGTTCAGAATGCTAAGAAATCAGAAACAGTGTATTAAAAGCATATATATAGCTTTTATGAAAAAGAGGAACAATAGATAACCTAACTTTTCAACAAAGTCTTGCTTCTGCCACCTTTTGATAAAAATCAAAATCTTAAAATTGATATGATTGCTTGTTCCATCTGCTTCTTTATAAATACCGCCTGCATTTGAGTAGTGAGTGTTTTTTTATCTAGTTTGCCCCATCCTTCTAGTTTGCAGCAAAGGTGGATGGTTCCAGTAGCAGGTCGAGGTAGAAACTGCAACTCCTGTGTACAATAAATGTAATATATTGCAAAACCTGACCTATATCCTGGGCTTCATGGTTATCCTATGACCATATAAATTAGTGAAAAGGGAACCTGTGAGAACACTTGGAAATCACTTTAAGTTGCGTGTTTATCTGAAGTAAGGATTGTGGTTATAGGGTTGATTTTGAGCGTGATTATTAACAAATCTGTGTAATTAATCTGTCACAGGAGACTACAGAAAGCGGCGCACCAAATGCAAACCCCATTAAGTCCATAGGAGTCATTCCACCGACTTTAATGAGCTTTGAATCTGCTCATAAATCTGCTATGAGGAGTGACCAAAACAAAATTTATTTGAGGTGACCTTGGTGTTAATTGTAAATGCTTCCATGTTGTTCAATTGCCAAAAAACCTGAATATATTAGTAAGAATATCATATGGTATATCCTTCCTTCCTATTGGATATTATTAGCATCATGTTGATATATGTGTGTGTGTATATATATATGCATATATATATATATAACAGGACTAGATGATCTCTAAAGGTCCCTTACAAACTTAACAATTCTATGATTCTATGATAATATTAACTGTGCCTAATGGTAGTGGGCAGTCAAATATGCCAGTTATATTTTGTGCATATAACACAGAGAAACTGAATTTATTCTACTATTTTACATTGCTTTCATGCCTCAGACTTAATCCCTGCAAAAGTAATGTCTTTTGATTAAGCATATTTTTAAAGGATCTCACAAGAGTTTTGCACTTCTGTGTTTGTAGTCTCAGATGTAATGTGTTGACTTTAACTGCTTAAAAATAATATTTGAAATATATAAATATATAAGGCATATTCTGTCCAGATCTATGATTCTGGTGAATTTAGCATCTGTCAGAAGAATTCAGTCACGTGTATCCCAGATGAAAATGAATGCTTCCTGGTTTAGCATGTCTCGTTTAATTCAATTAGAGAAATAAAATAATGGGAAACACACAAGTAAGGAGTTCCTTGATGTTTTTTTGCTAATTGGAGAAGTTGCTGATTTACTCGAGAGACTATAAATGCTGTAGCTCCTGTGGGACAGAAACATGCTTTCCCGAATCCTTGTCTCTGGTAGGAATTACAGTGTCTTTTCACTAGTGTTCAGTGCAAATGGGCTGAATTTATTAATTGAAAATGTAAAGGTAAGGTGGATAACAAAGTTAAGAGGTATCTTGTACCTGCTACAGGTAGGGACCTAATGATGTTGAAACTCAAGCTGTCCTGCTCTGTTGCCAGTTTATTTCTCCTAGAAAGATAAGAGCAATTCAGTACGTACTGGGATACGCAGTTTTTTACCTGCCTTTTTGTTAGGCTTGTCTCCAGTAATTTTCATCCAGCATTTGGAGCCCAATTATTACCTTTTTGGATGTGCATGAAGACTCCTTGATTATTATTATGATGATGATTATACAAGAGTACAATCCCTGCTGATTATTGTGTTTTTAGACCTATATTTTCCCAAAAAGCACATGTGGAGTTGTGGTGTGATGCTGACTGATATGGAAGTCCTTTTAGTTGGAAGGCTCCTGCTAAATAGATAAATATATATATAGATGTGCTGTGTAGCTTATGTACCAACTTGTGAAAATGACTTACATATTCTTAAGTGCTTTTTCCATTTATTATTAAGCTTTATGTCATTTTAAATCTCACCTGAAAATAAAAATAGGTTTTGGAGGTTTTTCTTTAACTTTTTAATGTGGCATAACTTTTATCATGAGTCAGTTAGCTTAAGTAATTCACTATAGCAACACTTTTGTAAGAATGACATATTAAGCATATTCTTGCATCTGCAAGCTTCTCTTTTTAATCCTCATTATTTCATATCTGACATTGTGCTAAACAAGAACATGACTTAACAGTTAATGTTGATTTGTGTGTCCTTTTTTCATTTCGCTTTCCTGTTCAAAAGTAATCAGTGCTGACAAGTTAATGAACTCTAGCTATGAATACACAGATAAGCCAAGGGCTTGGTTTAGTACCTACCGTGTTGCAATTATTGAAGGGCTTTGTTAGGTGAACATTTCATGTTCACTGAGGAGTAACTGGACTGATCTGTTCCTCTAGTAACAGCAACAGTGCAGAGACCAGTTACATAAAGGATGGTTGTTCTCACTCACCAAAGTTAATCTTCTCACTCTCTCTCAAAGTTAAACCTTCTCACTCACCAAAGTTAATCTATCTCTATGTTTAGACCTTTAATATTTATATGTAGAATATAATTATTTACACTGAGTTCTAGAGCACTACATCTAGGGTAGGCCTCATACGAAGATGTTGATTTACAGCTGCTATTTTTTAGATTTCTGTTATAAATGAATAACCTTGGACAGCAGAAGAGGTCAGGAGTTTATGGCTATTTCTCAGCTGAACTTTCACTAAACTCTTGCTGATAAATCTTTTATTCCCAGTCTTCTGGCTACGAATATATTCTTTCGCTTACAACATTTTCCTACGTGTCCTGGATACCTTCCTTTTTATATCTCAATTTTGTTTTGCTACTGTGCTTAATGCTGATAAACTAGTGAGTCATATCAAGGGGATCTTTTCCCTGATATCTTCTGCTGCTGGCAGTTATGACCTGGTCAAATTGTACAGTGCCATAAAAAGCTGAAAAATCCTTTCTCCCCCTTTCAACCTCAAAAGAAACAGCACTCATACAAAATGCAACTAAATGAAGTCAGTAACATTAGTTTTGTTTATCAGGTATCCCAGGAGGAGCAGCTTAGAAAGTATCTTACAAATTTATTCCTCAGGTTATCGTCCCAGTCTTGGGCATGCATGAGTTAGCCCAATGCACCATTCAGTTCTTAGTCAAAAAATGTAATTAAAGAAAAAAAAAATATATATATATATAAAAGCGAGGAGGGGGGATCAGAGCTCGGGAAAAAAAATAAAGGAAAAAAAGAAAAGATTTAAAAGAAAAAAAAAGCTGTATAATTCTTACAGGCTTCCTCTAGCCCCCACCTGCCTCAGCTTTAGTTTCTCTTTGCCACATGTAGCAAGAGTCTCATAAAACTTTGCTAAGATTATAATGCAATACCTTGGCACCAATCGCTCTTGTTTATGCGGCCATTAGTTCAAAGCCACAGACAAGCAATTTATTGGGTATGAAAAATGTCACCTATGGCACCCTAATTTGCATCTGGAAATTGATTTTTGTCACACTGGGATTTTAGGACAACCTTTTTTGGCAGCCAACATTGCCACAAAGCATAATAAAAATAATTATGTGACCACAAAAGCATGTTAGGTTCACTGTAAATTTTAAGTCTCTATGGGATTGTACTTGGCAAGGCGTTATTGATGAGATTGTGAAAGAGTTACTTGCGGTGATCTTTCTTGATGATTTAATATCGACAGCTAAACTTAAAGCATAACTTGTGCTTGTGAGCAAAGTGTGTTTCAGTGTAATGGTGCTTTATTATGTTTAGTGAAACCCTCCAGCAGAATATGAGAAATGCCAGTTGAAGAATTGATGAAGTATTAATTAAGATCTCAAAAGTGATAATTACTGAGCCACAGAATGTTTGTGAAGCAACTACTGTAAAACACCTTTTGATGATGAGTTAAAACATGTTGCTTACTTGGTTAGCATTTTTTCCAAGAGCTAAGTTGATTCATTTTTCACTTTCTGATGCATATGGCGCTCGGAGTCTGCCAAGTTTTTGTCTCTTCACTGGTGAGACAGTTAATTTACACGGGGAGATGTCACTGTCCATTGTGATACTGAAAAATCCTATTAATTATCAATGTTAAGTTGCTCAAATACTTTCATTAGTTATTTTGGAAAAACAATTCCCTGGGGTAAGACATTTATATAGCAGATTCCTCTAAAGCTGAATCAAGCATAAATGGATTATGCAAACTTGTTTCCTTTCTTGCAGATAAATTGTCTTACAGCAATGTTCATTATAAGAAACTTCTTTGCCCACTGTAGTACTTTATCAGCAGAGAATAATCTACAGCTTCAGTTTCAATAGTAAAAAGACACCATTCTTTAATGTGAATGCAGCTTTTAATCTTAGCTTGGGATGCTGGTGCTTTTTTTTTCTTTTCTTTTTTTTTACTGACTTCTTTAAGACAGGCAAAGGATGGCAATTTATAAGCTCATATTCTGTAAACCAAGTTTTCTGTATGCAGCTATGAAGGGAGCAATGAACTATTGAAAATGGATGAGCATGATCTGACTCAAATGAATGTGTGGTTTTTTTTAGTGAAAGCTAACTCTTTGTTTGATATTTAAGAGATATATGCATTATTCCATGAACAGCCAAAGCATGCATAAATCTGGGTGCACTGGAGACTTTGGCTAAAATCAGTGTCAGGAGCTAGAACCTGGATCCCTAGAACCTTCCACCAGTGCAAAGTGACAACCCCTCAGCCTCCTAGACACATTTTATTCTTTACAAATGCTGTTACTGTTCATCAGTCTGTGTCGTCTGGGCTTCAACAGTTAATGAAACAAACAAACAAAATATTTATATTTAAGAACATTTTATGCATTTCTGTATTGTGTTTGAGCAATTTCTTTCAGCTCAAGCTTTATTTGTTCTCTGTGACTTTGGGTGTGTTTTCTGGACTTTGCAGCTTGTCAGAATAGCCTGGGACTCCCATGGAGACTGGGCTCGGCAGCATAGTTTCACCATATTTGGCGCTCCCCAACTGAAAGGCGCAGCATCTGCGAGCAAAACTCTATATTTAGTTGTGAACTAAATCATTGTTTCCAATACAGGCAGAGAGTAATAGCTGCCAGTGCAGAAAAACTCTAGGAAATAAAGTTAAAAAGAAGCAGAGAGATGTGAGTTTCAATCTTTCTCATAATGAGCAAGAAAAGATTCTATTATGCTTTCTAGTCAGCAATATTTCTCCTTGGAAAAAATATTATGTTTTCTATAGAATCTAGTAAATACTTTATTCAGGCTTTAGCTTGAACAAGCCCTGGCTGTTACGCCCAGCGTCAACTTTCCTTTCTTCGCTTGCTCAAAATTTTGAAAAGGACAAATAAAAATTTCTTTGAGTTATCATAATTCTTCTTGAGCTCACTATCTGTGCTTCAATCTAGAAGAGAGTAGCCACACCTATCAGTGGAAGATAAACCCATAATTTATTTTATTAACTGCAAAAGAAATATTCACAGGTTCTATGTTGTGCTTAAACCCATAGCAAGGCTGTTTCCAAATTTCCAGCCTGTTCTGTCCTATCTTCATATTTGTGAATTGTCTTTTCAGCCAGAGAAATTCCCTTGGCCACACTCTTCGCTCAACCCATGTGCTTCTTTTTTTGTTGTTTTGTTTTGGATTTTTTTGCAGTTTATGTCAGTGGTTTTCCAAGTGGTACCTACATTATTTCCCCTGTCACAGAGATAACCTTTTTGTTTTCATCTTGTGCTGTAAATGTAATAAATCAAATCCTTGCCAAAAGCAAGTTTCGAATTTTAGATCGTGAAATTTGCATTTCATGCTGGGTTGCTTATTCACAGAAGCTGTCCAATTGGAAAACACACTTACTGCCACGTGACTTGTGTGACTAATACAGACAAATGTTTCCAAGCAACTGTCTGAGCAATCTGAAGATCAAAAATTACTCATCTGAGAAACTCATGTATAATGGTGGATAATGTACTTGTTCACGGATTTCAAGGTCTGTTAGTGGACAGTTTGTAAACTGAAAAGAAGCCAAAAATGTTTCAGATTAGGAATGCTGCAAATTATTAACTTGTCTATTAGACAAATTCAGCCAGATAAAGCAATTTAACATTCAGGAACTCAGATATAGTCCTAAAAGCACTCTAATGCTTTTAAATGCTCAATCATTAACAGTTAGAAGTGTGTTTTAGTTTTTAGTATATTTAGTTTGGTTTTGCAATAATGCTGCATTCAGATGCCAAAGGGAATGATGCAAAGACAGCTGAATAACACAGAGGAGAATTATTAAATTTCCTACATTCCTTGCAAACCCTACACTTGACAGAAGCAACATGCTGTGCGTAGTCTGAGTTATGCCATAGGTCTCCGGCCACATTTTGAAACAGCATTTGGACTTGGCATGAGCTACTGGAATGCGAGAATTTGTCCAAAGAATTCATAGCACCATTTAAGTACAGCATGGCTGGGATTTTTCTGGGACTAGCTCTGTGATGGATAGTTACGAGGAGCAGGGAGATCTTGCTGATGTAATTCAAGCTGTGAAAACTCAGGTTTTTAGTTATAAAATGTTGTTTATTTTTGTGTGTCAGTGAAGGCAGCAGATACATCACAGGTGTGATGTTAATGACTTCAGTGACTTTGTGCAAAGGCAATCCATAGGTTGTCTTCTCATAGGTAAATGTAAAACTCATTTGACTGAACTGAACACTTAGGAAAAAGGAACAAAAATGCTCACAAAGTAAATTGAAAGTTTTGGCAGGTGATAATTCTATTTCAGTATGATTTTTTTTTTCAAAAAGACACTGGATAGGCAATGGAGAGCTGAATGGAGTTTTTAAATCTGGCAGGTGTCAAAATAACCTGGTGCTCTGGCAGCACCCTGGAAGCAGTTAGAGCTGCACTGAACCTGCAATCTCCGTGTTCCCCAGGAATATTGTGGTTCCGGGACTGCCTGTCCTTCTCTATCCAGTCCCATGGAGTCATCAAGGAGCTTGGGGTGCTCCAGTGCATATCAAACACTTCTGAGGTGGTCATTACCTCTTAATATTGTTGGATGCTGCATCCCATGGACTAGAAACCCAGGACTGGCGGCAGAAGAGGAGCAGGAGCAGCAAGAGTTGGTGACCAGGCAGCGTGCTGCCTGGGCAAAAAGCTGGGGCCTGCTTCTCTGGGTTAGGAAACTTGAACAAAACCTGTTTACTTGGCATTTGTCCTGTGGAGATGATTAAAATTCAACATGTATAAAGGACGGAATGTAAATATTTTTATGTAACTATGGCTGCAGGCTGTTAGGGAAAAATGCTCAGATGCAAATGTGAATGTGAATGGTAGATAGTATTGTGTTATCGCTCTCAGATTTGCAGTTAAAGCGATACTCAGCTTTAGTTTCAGCAGTTATTATCTGGAAGAAACCTTCAAACTTTAGTAAAATATATTTCCTGCCATTTTAGGACTTTTTTCCTGAAGTATGTGGCAATGAATATTGTTAACAGCTGGATGTAACAGCTCATGAATCATTGATCTGCTCAATGTAGCAATTAATCTGTTCCTGAAAGTTGACAGGTAACTCTCTCAAATTCCTGATTTAGAGCTAATTGCCAGGATGTGATTAAGGAGATAACTGACAATCCAGCGAAATGGCCAAACCTGTGGCTGGTTCTTCACCTTGCATCTTTCACTTTTGTTTTGGAAGTGTTCTGCCAAAAAGCTGAGTTTTGATTCCCCCCAAAATGGATACAGCAGTACCAAGACATTGTTGTACGTAACTAGCATATTGCAAAGCCAGCAAGTTATGCAGCAGTTGGATCTAGAGGTAAAATCTAACACTTGAGTGATTGACTATATGTTTTCTAAGTGTCTTGGTGTCCATATGGTTAAGAAAGATGGTTTCCTTTATGTGAATTGTGGATATGTCTAAATCAGAACTTCACCTACACACTCTTCAGTAAAGCTATATGAAAAAATATGATTAAAAAAAAAAAAAAAACTCCAGATTTATTTGTGTCACTGTGGTAGGCAGGACAAGGGAAGTTCAGCCCTTGTTCAGTGGAGTCCAAGCCAAACTCCTCTCCAGTGCGTCCAGGTCGTAATGAGCAGCTTTCTGCAAGGCTCTGCTGCTGTTGATTTGTATCACAGAGTCGAGTTAGGCTTGTGGGATCAGATGGTTAGTGTCTTTTAATTCATTTGTACTGAAGAGTAAAAATACAGACCGTGTTGTGAAGTGGATTAATACAGTAGCGTCTGAGCTCTTTCTTTGGACCCGGTTAATGCCCGTTAATTAGTTTGATCTGAGTAACAGCAGGGAGTTGCGAAGTGGATTAATGTACTAACGTTTCAGCTCTTTAGACCAAATTTCGAATCCAGCTTGTTGAACAAGGAGTTTTACCTTAACCTGGTTCTCAGAGGGTGTTTTGTCTTCATCTCCAGCTACGGCTTCATTTGTCACTTGGCAGCCTCCTGCGCAGGAAAGCACCGGGTGGGAAAGGTCTCCTGGGCACAGTCAGAGATGGAAGCAAAGGAGGCAGAAGGAAGGAATGGGATTCACCCTGGGGGCCCAACTGGCTCCATGTATAATGTTTAGGTGGCCAAAATATGTAGCTTGGGGTCATAGGCCATGCAAGTGGGCCCAGTGTTGTGAAAGCCTCTGGGTTCTGTGAAACTGCAGATCGATGGCTCAGTCCCTCATTTCCCAGCACTCATGGGTTGGGAAAATGAGATATATCCGTACAACCTGGGTTGTGATATTATTAAGAGAAGAAATATTGAATGTGCCTATGTGCAACCTGACCCCGATTAAATTAAATCATTACAATAGCCTGCTTTTATCTACAGTGAAAAACAAGGAACTGGGAGGCTTGGAAGCTGTGAGCCTTCAGATGAGGCATCTCACTTTCCACCCTCTTGGTTCTTGAAATGCTACTGATAACTTGAGTTGAAACTGCCAATATTGTGATTTGATAAAATTTGTAATTTCTTGGAAGAGACTGGACTGGCTGCATGTTGGATGGTGGGGAGCAGGGTCCTGGGTGAGCACTGTGGGTTTTCCCTCCGCTGATCCATGGCAGATCTGGCATTTTCTGCAGTGGTTCGTGCGTGTCGCTTCAGCCTCCAATTGCGAAGTCAGGGCTAAAATAAAGGGCAGGATAAGGAATCGCTGAAATAAAGGGCAGGATAAGGTATTGCTGCTATCTTTTCTTGCCATGGATAAGTTCAAGGATCTGTACCAGAAGAGTAAAATCCTGTAATTTTAGAACTTTTGACACCTTCCTAAGTGAAGGAATAGAGCTGATGGTCTGAAAATGATGGATGCCACAGGGAAGCTTTGGAGATTTAATAGCAAGAAGAATGTTGCTGGGGAAAAGCCTAAGAAGAGGAAAAAAGCTATCAGTCCTGGAAACAAAAATACACATTTTAGATGACTTGGGCAATGTTGTCTGATGAGATTTCCAGAGAAACAAATGCAACAGGAATATTAAGGTTTATGTACTTTTCAGTGATTCATCACTGACACCTGGAGCAAGAGGGAGTGAGGTGGTGGTTGGGGTTGCAAAAGAAGCTCAAGAACAGAGACATGGTGCAGAGTTCAGAGAAAAAGAGCAAGATAAATAATGGATGTTTTCAATGAGGTTTTGTGGTGTTTGCTGAGAGAAAGGAGATGATGAAGGAACTCAGAGATAACAGGGAATATGTGGCAAATGAGGTGGAAAAAAAAGTTGTTTGGGAAAGCAGGTCTGAGCAGGTCTAAATTGTAAGCACAGCTTGGAGTCTCGTAGGGGACAGAGATAAACACGTTTTAGGCACCTATTCAGATATGGGGCTGGCTCTGCAGTCACCAGATCTATTAAACTGTAGGATTTTAACATACAGTATTATTGCTTTAGGGTATCATAAAATTGCTTTTGTGCAGCATTCTCATAATGGAATGAATTCCATAGCATTTGAGCAATCCAGAACATAGATATAAAACGTGTTAGTTTTCTTCCTTATTTTCACATTGACTGCCCTGAAGCAAATTTAGAAGGCTGTTTTTTTTCCCAAGATAGGACAATTTCTGATATTAATAGAACTTATTTCTGATAAAAAAAATAAATTTCTTTTATTAGGAATTGTCCTTGTATTCCAGAACTGAGACAGCTTCCTCGTAGCTGCTTGTGTTATTTCAAAATTGCAGTTGTGTTAATTGGCTGCTACAAATTTTGTGTTCTTATAGATGTTCTTATAGATGTGTTCTTATAGATTTCCACGGGAACTTAAGGAAGAACTTCTTGACGGTGAGGGTGACAGAGCACTGGAACAGGCTGCCCAGAGAGGTTGTGGAGTCTCCTTCTCTGGAGATCTTCAAGACCCGCTTGGATGCAGCCCTGTGCCACGTGCTCTAGGTGGCCCTGCGTGTGCAGGGGGGTTGGACTAGATGACCTCTAGAGGTCCCTTCCAACCTTAGGCATTCTATGATTCTATGATTCTATGTTACTGCCCTACCAAAAGGCTTCTGCTCTCATTCATTTATGATGATCTGAGCTGTTTTCTATATGTCCTTTCTCCTTTCACTTTCTCCTTTTTATGGGAGTTAAATGGAAACAGCAGGAGTTTCTTATGATATGCATGAGGGCATAAAGAGAGGAGGCTGCCCAACAGGGATGCTAAGAGTGAGAAGCTGAAGCTTCGTGTCCGTGCCATGTTATCAATATCCCATGCAGTTTTGCTTATGTCACAAGAGAATCAGACTTTTAGAAAGCTTTAATTCCTCCAGAATTCTTGTGTGTTTCTAATAATATTTCCAATAGCAACTTGCATCTCTCTGAATTGGAACTGCTTAGATTACACACAGAACAAAACAAAAAATCTACACATTGATTTTCAAGCTTATATTTTATCATAGGGAGCCTGGATGCTGTTCTCAAGGCAGTGTGCCTTGTCAATGGTATCCAGAAGTGCTTTCCTTTTTTATGCTGCATTTACTAAGGCGCTGATTTTGGGGGGGAAATTGTCAAGAGTTGTAATTTTTTTTCTGGCATGTCAGAATAATAAGCAACATTCTGGTCTGTGCTATAAAATTGGCCCATTTTGTTTGCTTCACAACCAGTATAAGCAAGTAGAAATGGGAAGGAGAGTTTTTAATGGTGGTAAGTGATGTGTTGTTAGTGTACCCTGGTATAGGCTGAGATATAAGGTCAGCTGTCTCTTTTTTTTTTTTTCTTTTTTTTTCCTTCCCTTTAAGCCCATATTTGCAATGCTTTTCGACAGTTGCAGTCAGAGCCTGTTTGGTTGTTTGTGTATGAAGGAACGCTTCATTATATTTAATGAGCAGTGTGGAAACAATATGAGATTTCCTGAAAGCGGAGTGATTCACATATGGTGCAAAAGGAAAATAACACCTACTAAATGATGACAGAAAAAGCACACAATATTAATTAATAATAAAAAAGAAAGTATTTTGACATTTGTGTATTATTCCCAGAACAGGTAACCCCTGTTCTTAGAGTGTACAGAGAGGAAAATTAATGGTATTCAGTCCATTATCATCTTAGAAAGACTTTTCCCTAATACAGAGTAAGGCGAGTGTGAAGACAAGTGAAACTTATGCTTGAATACAGACAAGACTTTTCCATCACAAAAAATACTGTAGAGGTTCAAGACAGAAATGGAATAAATCATTTCACAAAGCAGAAGTTAAGATGTGTCTTCATGATAATTGATGTTTGTCACACATTCATTAGAATAACAATTTAGAACAAATAGTTATTAAAATTGTTATTATTTACAAATAATCAAATGTTCTAAAAAAGAGCACCATATCGTCTTAATATGTTTTTGCTCTTTAAAGATTTAGAAAAAATGCTTACATCCTATAAAAATATATATGATTCTGCTAACTGAATATCGTGGTAGCAAAGCTGTAGTCTGAGGCTGTCCGGGGCTGTGAAGTAAATGTGTGTGGTAGTTACACAGTGTAAGGACCTACCTGTCTATTTATGTGACAGTTATGACAAATACCCATGCAATTAAATGTTATAACATGCAATTTCCAATGCCCAGAAGGTGTATTTGTCCATGTTTCAGAAGCCTGGCAGCTTGTGTCTTCCGAGATACCCGCTCGGACTCCATATACTGAACTTCAGCTGCTTTTGTTCCTCTGACGGATGCAGGCAATTTTTAGGGTGGCGTTTGCAGATATTGACGACAGACTGTTTTTGTGCAAGGGTTTGTGTTTATACCATTGACCTTTATAATTCTTAATTTTTTCATTGAACTAATGATTTATTTAAATGGCTATTTTTTAAGGGGAAAGTGAAGCTCCAGCACAGTTCTGATTATTTTCAGATTGTTAATATGATATTTTTTTTTAATTTAGCACATTTTAGAAATTGTTAACTGTCCATACTGTTGATAATAACAATAATCTGGTCATTGAAATAACGAAGTAATAGTATTATAGAAACTAAAAGTATTATAGAAACTAATAGATTGTAAGTATTAGAATGTTGTGAAATTTCTGCTGATAACTGTAAAGAAATTATTTATTTGCAAGTTAATTTGTATGCAAATCTTGTTCTTTTAGTCTTATATTAGCAATGTTATTTAGAAAGACTTACGGAGAATGCTGTATCCTAATTGCCATTTCAGAGAAATTTTGCTTACAACAAGCACCCAGTTTAACTTTTATTTTCTGTAATAGCAGCTGTTGCTATTGACCGCATTTTATATCACCAAACTCAGTATATAAAAGCAACTAAATGGCAAGACTCTCGACCACTTTCCTGGTCACTGTAATGGGTTACAAATTGCCACTCCAGTGATGTTTCCAAGCCTTACAAATCGATAAGTATTCAGCCACCTTATTCCCATGACAAGTTCTAATGAAGTTTTATTTGCCAAGAGTAATGGTACCTGTGACTGGGTAGTGACTAGGCTGTTCATTCAGATAGTAGAAAAGTGCAAAGTGCCTTGAAAAAGTGATGAAAAGGGAAGAATAAAATCAGAGGAGAGGATTTTCAAGGGAAGCATGTCCGGGAGGATAGAATAGCCACCACAGGTGGTTAAAAAGTTAAAAAAGCAAACAAACAAACCCCACGCTGCTCTCAAAATCCACTCCTAAGTGGGAATCTTTTCAGACTGTTTGGCTGTCGAATCGTGTGTTATGTCCACATATAATTTCAATTCTCTTTGCTTTTGCCTTGTCTGCTGGTTAATTATCATGCTGTGGGTTGCCAGCTCGGCGCTAAGGGAAATGTTATCTCTGTTTTCCCTGTTTTTCGCAAATTGGGGAATCATGGTAACCACAAAGAGCACTGAATTATGAAAGGTGTTTGGTAAAGTACTCTTGACCTTTTCTTCCTTTCTGCTTACCTGCATTCCATAGTGATGATTTTGGCTACTCATTTAATCAATTAAGCATTTAATCATGTTGGTCTTTGACACTGGGGGTGATGAGAGAGAGAGAAAAATGATCATGAAGAAATTTCACTGTAAGTCTTCAAATAGTGATAGGAAGAATACAAAGTCCTAAAAAAAAAGAGAAAAAAAAAAGAAAAAAAAAAGACTTGAGGGTCTTGACATCTCAGCATCCAGCTGCTCTCCTTTGGGACCCTTCTTTCATTGTGCTAATTGTGACTCACTGAAACTATTTTTTTCTCTCTTTTGTGGTCTTTCTGTGAAAGTTTAAGGACAAGCTATCAGGCAGAAAAGATGAATTAATTCATCTGGGTCTATGACTATGAAACTTGTGGGGTACAGGTAATGACCAAGCTGAAAATGACTTCTACTAGCATAGACGGAAGCAGGTAGAAGGAGATATAACTTTGAATTCTCTATTTGTTCCCAGAGATCGTGTATCCGGGAGGTCTCCCTTGCATTTTCATGAGCCCCAGGGTATCTGTGAAACTAGAATTTTGCACAAGTCAAACTTGCTGTCAGTCTTCTGTGGAGCTAAGGAATCAATATTGCTTTTTAGACATCCCGGTAGTCCCTTTTTGTAGCCGTCCGGAGAAACGGCACAGGTATGTGCCAGGCAAACTGCCCGCCTGCGCTTCCACTGTAAATGATTTTGAAATCTCGTTGCTCTGTGCATTTGCCTTTGGACAGAATCCAGCTTTTTCCTTTTTATTTGACACTTTGGATGTTCCTGTCTCAAACTTTCTCATGAATTTTTATTCAGAGAATAAAATAGCTCTCTCGGGGAGAGCTATTTAAAGACAACAATAAGGACCCAAGTGGCCTGTGGGCTCAAGGACTAGAGGAAGGTGGCACAGCCTTTGGGAGGGATGGGAAGACTGGATCTGGGTTTGCTTCTGAAAGAAATGAAAATTGGCAAAATTGTGAGCGGGAATCCTCTGCCTGGTTCCCACTTCTCTTTGACTTTATCATGATTAAAGTTGACTGCTGAAGACTTGAGTTTCTCTTGCTGCCACTTGTTGTCAAATTTGAAAAGTGATGTTAACACTAGGAGAGGTTGAGCTGTGATTTGGTCGTGATGGGCCTGACAGAAGGTGCCTGTGAAGGTGGCAGCAGCAGCCTGTGGACTTCTTGACTGATGTGCATATTATACCTCAGAAAAATCATTGCAGTTAAAAATACATACATATTGTTGCAGCTTGAAGTGGGGGGGAGTAATTTGGTAAGAGATGAATCCCCTGACATTACAGCCCATCTTGAGAGGTTAGAGAGCTTGGGGGTGGCTAGGGTCATCTCTTAACAGGGACACCAAATACCGTTGTAGCTATACGCTTGATTGGCAGCACCAGATTCATGAACAGCCTCTCAACTGTAGGTCCAATAACCTTCAAAACAAGTAGTCAAGTTTATGAATAGCATGATTTATTCAAATGCAACAATTACAAAGCAGGTTTCGGATGTCAGTACAGGAAATTCTCTCCTACAACATGGGGTTCTTAGCTAGTGCCTAGTGTACAAATGTTCAATAATCACATGCAAGAAGATGGGAGAGGCTCCCAACCTTGGGGAGTCCCCTCAGATGGCATCCTGACCTGAGGGGAGGGAAGAGGGTTCAGCCCATCGACCGATCCAGAAGTTACAATGGAGTCTTCCCTCCAACTTCTCTTCTTAGTTCACCTTTTATACATTTCTTTTTTACGTGTGGGTGGAGCTTGAGTGACTAGTCATACTTACTATTGTTATTGATTGCTGAAAAAGTTTCTCACTTTGATTTAAAGGTAGAATCAAATGGCAATCTAGAGCGCGCGCTCAGTGAGGAGTGGTAGTACCTCAGAGGCGGGTCACTTTTGGGATGGAGGTGTGCTTTGACATTATAATGAGCTTATAATGAGCCAAGTTCAAACAAAATTCATGTGAAAGGAGTGATTTACCACCCTTGCTGGCTCAGCAAGAGAGAGATTTGGAGCCCTAAACTGGTTGAGGAACTTCAAAGTTTCAAAGATTAAGACAGAAGAGGAAAGTTTACCTGTAGGATATATGAACTTCACTGGAACGAACAGGTTCATCTATCCTGTGCTTTGTTTTGCAAAACTGCTGAGAATAAACAGTAGCTGATGTCAATCTTTTAACAAGCCATTCCCAGCACGGTGCAAGCTGACGTTACGTTTCCCTGTGAGAAGGGCCTGGCTTGAGTGGAAGTGGTTGGAGATGGGCTGAGGTTGCTCTCGCCCTTGAAGCATCTGGGAGGAGAGAGGAGGGAGGCTGTAGGATGAAGACGAAAGAGAAGGTGTGTAACCCTGCTACTGCAGGGACACTGCTTGGGGTGTCCAGCAGTGTTCAACTTACCTATCAGTGACCTGGAAGATGGGGCAAGTTTGTTGATGTTACAAAACCAGGGGGAGTAACTGATGCATTTTAGAGGGTCCTCTGCAGGCTGGAGAGATGGGCAGTAGCTGGAACCTGGTAGTTCATGTTTAGTTTAGCTAAAGGTGCAAGGAATAAAAATGCACAAATGAATGTTATTGTGAATCCCCTGTAAGCAGTTGTTGTCTTTTTCAGGAAATCTTTAAGCTGGAGAGCAACCTGGGAATTCCAAGACAAAAAAGAGCTATTTTGGCAACTCCAATTTTAATTCCAGAAAATCAAAGACCACCATTCCCCAGATCTGTTGGCAAGGTAAGTCAACACTGAATAGGATTGAATTTTGTTATTGAATAATTGATTCATTTTGCTCAGATTTTGCTATACCTAGCATGCTGGTAGTAGTGATAAAGAGGATTTTTTTTCTCTTTTTTTTGTGTAGACAGATGAACATGACTCTGTATTCATGGGAGACTTTGCTAGCATATGCTGTGGTCAAAAGTACTAATCAGAGCTGTGCATTTTCCTGCGGCTGCTAACTTCAATAGGCTGGTGCTGAAATTCAGGCCACGGGTGTTACAAAGAATATCCCACTGCCACTGTGTGGAACATCTTTTTCTCTTTTATTTTCAAGATCTAAAACAAATTTGTATCCAAGATTGTTACCCAAAGATTAAGTAAGTCTGTGTAGAGGCTTTCAGTTTTGTTCTGTATTATCTGCAAAGCACTGACAAAGAGACGAAGATTTTCTCACTTTTGCAGGCACCCCTATAAATGAGAGAGTCCTAATAACTACTTTTCTAGTACTTCAGATAATATAGCTTACATACTAAATTTATCTTTAAATCTTATAAAATTTCTAAATTATCTTTTAAACTAAATTACCGATAGCTGTTTATATGACCATTTAGGCATCAGAAGCTGTAATCACATGAATATATCCTGCACATGGGCAGCTTTGAGGCAGAGACCCTACCTGTTGCGCTGATTTCCCTAGGAGTGTCAGTGCCGTAAGAGCCTCTGCAGCTGTGGCGTCAGTTTGTAATTTCCCCTGATGCGATCACTAGAGCTAAACCCACAGCCCGAGGGCAGAATTTGACTCTACGATCGATGTGTAATTTAGCTAGCTGGCATCTAATCAGTTACATTAATAATTAGGAAAGATTTGATTCTTTTCAGTAAAAACAGAGAATAATTCCCTCAAAAACATATTTTCTCACCTTTCCTCCCCCGCTTTTTGTACTGATAACATATTTTTCTGTTAGTTTTTCCATCTTTCCAAGTATGTGTCCTGTGTAATAGTGTAAAAAATGTCATTCTGAAATGACTTCTTTTTAATTTCAGTGAGTCTTAAAAAGTCTTTCAATCTTAAAAATCAACTGCTTATCACTAACATATTATCCAAAAACAGTTCCTAGGTTATTGATCAGTAACTCTCCAATGTTCAAAGACTTCTGTGCACAAGTCTAAAGCAGTGTGAGAAATAAAAAAGCTACTTTTACACAGATCTGTAGTACATACCTTTTTTCTTATTATTACGTACTATCCTTTCTTCCCGTAGCTGTTGTCTGTGAACAAAGACTTGCAATTTGTTAGCTCTAAGATACTCTGAGCTGTTCTCCAAAATGTCTTCATTAAATATATTTATTGGAAGTTTAAGATGCCAGTCCTGGCAGTTGAGGTTCTCTAAACTTGAGATGATTCTGGTCTTATTATTACTTAAATGTTTTCCTGGCACCTTGTCATCTTGATTTGTTCTCATTCTTGAAATGCTAGTCCTACAGCAGGAGTTGGGTACTCTAGACGATGTGCAAATGCAGAAGTATAAAAGCAACAGAATTTCTAAGGTCCTAACACACTTATTTAAAAATAATGCTTAAGCTATAGAAGCTGCAGATGATCAGTGACTTGAAATATTCTATCATCTATTCCATCATCTATTTTAAAAGACTTTAAAGGTAGATTTTTTTTAAAATTTTTTATCTACTTTAGGTATTTAGGTATGTGTGTTTTGGCTATTATCTATTGAAAAAAATAAATACTATATATACATATTTTACTTTGTTAACCTCATATTGTTGTATCTCTGCTTCTATTGGAAATACCCTCAAAGGGCAAGTGAAGAGCAAAAATAAAAAAAAGAAGTGTACAGTTGGGGTTTAATAAAAATGTAATATTGAACACTATTGAAGTTGCTCCCTGGAAGGATGAACTCAGTCGATAGTGTTATCATGCAGCCTAGTGAGGACATCAGAGCAGAAAAAACGGATTTTTTTCCGACACTGCACAGTCATTTTCAGACTGATTCCTTTTTTAGAAAGTTGCTTTCTACCAGGACTTGTGTCTGAGAATGTATCAAAAGAGAGTTTGTCAAAGAAAGGAGAGAAGACCTTGCTTTGATAGAGAAGCCTCCTTCTCCTTGATGGTCATCTTGTCACTGCTGTGGTGCTGGGCACCCACATAGGGCTGAGGCAATCCCATGTTCCAAGTTGTCCTGGTGCTGTCAGGGCTGGTCTAGCTCAAGCTGATGCTCAGGAGGAGCAGCTGTGTCAGCTGCAGATGAGCCATGGTTTGTATCATGAGGCCAAGGAAGATCCAGGGCCCAGGCATTTATTGGCATGTTCTCAGCTAAAGTAACATTCTGGCTGCTCCATTAGCACATACTGAATTTGTACAGAGAGTTTCTGTAATTCCATTGCAAATACATAATATGCAAACTCAACTTTTAAAACTGTGCTTAGCATATTTCAAAATTTGTCTGTCTGTAGCGATATAAGAAGCAGTTTTAGAAGTTCAGGGACTCTTTACAGTTCTGACACTGCCAGCAATGTTACACTGGCTTGTCATCATGCTCTCAATTGTCACTGTGTCTAAGTGGGACAAACCTCTAGAATATTGGATTCAGACTACCACTAGCAATACCTGGCCATTTTAACGTGTCAGGGTTGTTGCTCACTTAGATGTTAAAAGTAGTTTTCTTGAAGCATCAAATTCTCCACCAGATACAACATATTAAGAAAACCATTTAGGCACTAGGAATCAGGAATGCGCATGTGGGAAAAAAATGTATGCCATTTATAGGAGAGCATGGAAGAATAATTAATTTTCTCTTTATACAGTTGTTTCCTAACTGTGGGAAAAAAAATGAGGTTTGTAGAGTGCTTTATTCTCTAATGGTTGGTGGTATAAATCAGGGAGAAGATATTGCACTGGACAAGTGTAGTTCTAATTAATTGCAGAAATTCCAATTGGTGTTTAACTTAACAAGGAAATACACATGTAGAGGCTCTTTTCTGTGCTATTACTGGCCTCCTAGCTTATCCACCTAGGAACAAGATTATTGCCTTGCCGTTTGCATGCCCTTGCTTAGGGCATCTCTTAATTAAATAACTATCATAGACATGCTGTGCTTTGAGGTAGAGGAATCTCACCTTCTCTTAGGGTCTAAGCTTTGGCATATTACCCTTCATTCCTGAGGGAGGCCACTGTGATTAAAATATTTTAATACGCTCTTGGTAACACAGGCCTTTGTGTCCAGATGGCCCAGGCTACAACAGTTGACTGTTATTGATGTGTTTTGTCTAGCTCTTGCTGGTATAGCACAGGGATATTATATTCAATTTTTAGTCTCTCTCCATATGTTACTCTTCCAGTTTATTTGTCCACATCAACTCAAATGAAGTACAAAGCAGTGGGATGCAGGATTACAGTGTAATTACAGTGATAGGTTATTTTTCAGTGTGCTATAGAGATGTAGCCTAAGACTAATTTAAGAGTGGTGTATCTATGTATCAATTTTGATTGTCTCTAGACATTTCTTAACGTATTTTTTTGAAGTTTAATCTTTATACTAATAAAGAGCTCAAAAAGCAGGAGGACTATTGTGGAAAGATAGCCAACAAGTTCCAGTTCTTCCAGGCAACCAGAGAGAAGGACATCTGCGGAGCGTGAGAAGCATTTGCTGTGCATTTTAGTGAGGGGATGATGAATTTACACAATGAATTCATGATCCTATTTCAATTTAAAGGAATATCCTTCATAAGAATGAGTATTTTACTACTTGTAGCTTAAGATGCAGAAGCCAGGAGTGACCTGATAAAAGTTGGCAGGACCAAACTCAGTCATGGCCATAAAACAGAGAGAAAGACAGGCAAATTTTCAGTGCCTTTGTACTGAAAGATGAAAAAGCAATTTTTAAAAATTTGTGTTGTTTCATTTTATGGGTTTTTTTTTCGGTAAAATATTGTTGCTTGGATGTTTATGTTTTGCAGGGAGGAGGATGCTTGGGTCAGGTCTCAGGTATCAGCCTGGTTGTAGGTTTTCTCCTTTGATCATCTGTCTCACAGGCAAAATGTCAAAACTGTCAAAGGGCAAATAGGTGCAGGACTGAACTGAACAAAGCTCCAGAAAAAGTGACTTATGCTCCAAAGCGGGGTAGAAATCTTTGAGCAGTGGAGTTTTGTTTGGTTTTGTTTTTTTTTCTCTGATTGCCGCCTCCATGACCTATGCATGTAGACAAGGAGAAAATACAAATGGTCAGTTCATACAGCACCTTAAAAAAAAAAAAAAGCAAAAACCTAAAGAGGGGAGGAAAACCAAAGATAACTGGATAGAAAAGCTGCTAAAAGCTGCTGGAAGCTTATTATTTTTGAGTTGATATCTGCTTGAGGCTATTAATATCTGATAAATCATATGCTTCATGGAAAGGAATTGTTAAGTACTAAGGATGCAGCTGGAAAAAAAATGCCAAACTTCAGCAAAGTGTTTGAAAAGAAGTAAAAAGAGTAAAGTAACAAGATAGAGTTGATTATGATCCACCAATCTGAACACAACCTAGAGAGAAGCCTTGTAGATTAGAAGAGACTATGTGAAAGATAACAGAGAACAAGATCTGCGGGTGAAATAAAAACTGAATTAAGAAGTGGATTTGTTTCACTGGTAAATGAGGTGGAAAATGGAGGAAAAGGAGAGAGAGATTTTTTCCGAAAGAGGAAAGGTAGGGAAAGGAACTGGCTGAGGTTGGTGTCCAAGTCTGGAAGATAATGGTGGGTACTGACAGAGAACAAAATGGTATACCTAAGTCAGCCAGAATGCCGATTCCCCCGCAAGGAGGCTGGAAGCCTGTTGAGATAAATTCAGGATGAAATAGATGAAAAGTGGGACCAAGAGGGAGATGCTGAAATGTTTGACTACTCGGGAGCACTGCTGAGCCAAGACATTTTCCAATGAATGTTCCACTTGAGTACAAGGAGTTCTGCCTTTTTGGCACTGAAGTTTGATGGCATATAAGAAAAGCACTCATTAAGGTATGTAAAAGACACTTATCTATCAAACACTGCAGGAAAAGACAAATCCATAGGCAAAGATCTATAAACAGCAAGCAATGAGTGGTGGAAAGATGTCCTAAAGAGGGAAAATGAATTCTATTGCTGATTTAGGCTATAAAAAAGTTTTAATAAAGTTATTTCTAATCCAGCTAGAAAAAAAAAGGTAGGAATTAGATAAAAATATTTTTTTAAAAAAGGAGTTTTCTCTAAAATTAGAAAAAAAAAGTATATTACTAATAAATTAACATTGGGTAAAAATATATGTCTCAGGTTGTTCAGCCGAACACATTAAGAGTTCTCTGTAAGTCTAGTGTGAGTGTAGTGATTTAAGCCAAAGGAAAATATTGGCACAATAACAAGTGGGTGTAAATTTTGGCTGAAGATTAGAAGAAAAGTTTCAAATCCCCTGAGAAGAGGAATTAATCTTCACCAGTCTTCCAGTATGAGTAAAGAGAAGGGAATACAGAGTCTGATAAATACCAGATCACAGTTACATAACACGGCTGCTTCTGCTAGGGAAAGGACAGGCACCATGAGGTTTCCTCCCGGTCTAGTGTTCTTGCAAATATGTGTGAATGCCCCTGCTGAGCTGGACTTGAACGGACCATAGGAGATGTCATTTGAACATCTGATCAAATTCCTGGCTCGCATGAAGGGATGGAGCATTTCTGACCTTCATGGAAAAATACCAACCTACCTCAGTGATGAAAGTAATGAAGTGAACAGCACTCCAGTAAATTAATAGACTTTCAATGCAAGGACATGAATTATTAAGCTATAGTATATTAATTTTCATTAAAGGATATGTATTTGATGTCCCCACAAACCATTAAGTGAAAACAGCACTTCAAATTTATCTAGTTTTCTGAAAAGGCTCTCTGCAAACTTCCCTTTTGTAAAATATTGATAGTCACATAAACAATTCCAACAGAATACATTTGTTCTCTTTAAGCTAACAGAATTTTAATGAAAAGACTTGTTAAAGTGCTCCTGTTTACTTAAGATATTTCAGAAGAACTGAATTCAGCAATGGATGCTTTTGAAAACTGGAAAATAATAACAATTTGCTGTCATTTTCCAGTGTTTGGTGTCATTAATAAGGATAAAATATATTTTTTAAACATTTAAAAATGCTTTTTAACCTAGTTACCATGGTTACAAGTTTGTTGGGGATGCAGCACTTCTATGGCAATGATGGAATTAAATTTTCTGCCCAATATTGAAATATCCAGTAACTAATTTCCTGCTTCATAATAAATCATGCTAATGACCTTAAGGAGAGCACCAAAGAGAAGAGATTTTATGCTCTAAAGCTATTCAGCTTTGCTGTTTTCTTGTTTATATTAACTTTGATTTCAGGAGTTGATATCTTACTGTGTTGCAAATGAAAGTGGAGAGGAAAAAAAAAAGTTTCAGTCCTTGTCAGTAAATTCCCTGTAAAATAACTGATGAAATAAAATCCTGACAACTAATTTTTCATTGACACAGTAGTTAGAGTTTCAAGTCAGTTTTAAGAAAATAGTGTTTGGGTAATTTTTAGATGTAACAATTACTTAATCTAATGATCCTTTCCAGCCTTCCTTGATCCAAATAAGAAGTCAGTGTTTTAAGAAGATGGCATTGCACAAAATCAATGTAGTGCATGTTTTTGCACTGGGTCTTACTGAGCATATTGTAAGCAAGGCGTGTGGAATAATGGTTATTAAATTGCCATTCTCTACCTGGATTCTCCATTATTTTCATGAAACTGTACTGATCTGTTTGTCAGCTTACATTTTTTGTGTCTTCCAGGGTGCTTCTATATCTATCCTTAGTTATCCTTAATAATATATAACTATATATATATAAAATATAATAATGTTATATAATAATATATTATCAGCAGAGAGACAGGACCTGTAGAATATTGAAGTCAATGAAAAGAACAGGACCATAGAGCTTTCTTTAAATCAATAAAGTTATTTATTTGATAGCTCTGAATTGATACAGTTCAGATCTGTTACCTGAATCATGTACCTTCTTCATCGGATCGGATTTCTGTTTGCTTACAAGTCATTCCTCTGGTTTCATGTTAAGTCAGTTTTTAGCAAGAATATAAAGCAATATCTAAATGGATGACATTTTAGAAAGAAAAATAACTTATTCTGCCAATTTACAAACTAAATACTGTCATGCTGTCACCCTGAGTGCTTACTCTAATGAAAGACTTTAATAAAGTCATTTTTTGGACTGGCGACAATTTTGGTATTATTACCTGTGACTTGTTAAAGTAGCATTAAGAAAAGATGGTTAGCAGAGTATTTCTAGAAGTAAAAATGATATGTATTATATATGGCTCATCTGTAAGGTTGAGTAAATAGCTGTCACTCAGGGAGCAGTAATCACTTGCTTCCTTCTGACAAACTGCTGGATCTCTTCAACAATGACTAATGGGTTGTAACCCTTTTGTGTTTTCCCCTTGGTTTTATCGTGCATGGAGGACTTTTCTTTTGCATTGTATAATGCTGTATGGTAGAGATCGATAGGATACATGTAGTAGCGTGATGCTAAGCTCTATCAAGGCAGCTGTGTTTTAATTTAATGAATACTTTTCCACAACTTTTGTTACTCTTTCTAGCTACTCTCTAAAGGCGTTTTTTTTCTTAGATATTTCATATTAATCACCTTTACCATTTAATTTCCAAACCTATTTGTGAAATTCAAAAGTGGACTATGCCATTTGTAGTCAGTAGAAACAATACGAGGTGGGCATCTTTGTGTCTAAAGTATATAAGGCTTTAAGAGTATAATGAGGACGTATTCTTTTTGCCTGAACTTATTTAAAGACCAGCTGGTGTCTTTTATCATCATTAACTATATGTCATTTTGAAGTCAGTATTGCTCTACTCTTTTGACCTATTTTTCTTTCAAGGTCAAGTGTATAAAAAGTAAGAATTATTTCATTGTAATTGGTGATCTATTGTTGAACTAAAATGTTCAAATATGGAAATCTTCAATTTCCTTTTGCCCTTTTTGAAAAAAACATTTCAGACTGATCTTTTATTTTATTTTCCTAAATCACTTCTTTCCATTACATTGTTTAAGCAAAGACAAATAAAATGTATTCATGTACTGGTGGATTAATCTGCTTTCCAGTGTGTTCTAATTATATTAGGAAGATCATGGGCTTTTAGCTGGCTATCATACTTTTTGTATTGTAAGGCTCTTTGTGAAGCCATTCAATTATATATTTGGAATTTTAATACACGAATCATGTCCTCCATGTAATACGTTTCCACACATACTGTACTGAGATGTGCATACTAACAAACATGTACATGCATATGCAGATTGTCATGTACTTATTTCTTGGTCAATACTCTTGGCTTCATATGTGCTTTATTAACCTGCATGATGCTGCTGTGAACATGTATTACTTCTCTTGGAAAGTACCAGTTTGATTTCTGTCCTTATGTCAGCAAATTCCAATTGCGCTGTTCCTCTGCATTTCCTTGTTCTCTTGACATATCACTCTGCCCCATATTTCTGAAGAACAGATGAACAATATGGAATGAATATTTAAACAAATCCCATTTAGAAAGTGAAATAACCGATAAAATATTTGCACAATTTTGCTAACACATTATTTCACTGATTTTAGCTCGAGTTTCAATTTAAGCTGAGATGTAACAAACTGAAAGCTTGTCCTTATTGCGGAGCACTTCCATAGAGGGTCGGTCTAATTTGTTAAACACATGTTAAAAGTACTTTACTATGTAACTGTCCAATGATGTCTGACTTTAAGCGCCTTGAAACCCACAGAAATTCTCCCAGCAAAGTGAGAAAGAATTTTTATTCAGGTCTACTTTCTTGGGAGATTTTAGTGGGGAGAAAGGGAAGGTTAAAGACAGCATGAACTAAGTTGAGTGTGTACATATCAGGCTTTAACAATTTTCCATACAAACATAAAGAAATAAAGTAAGGAAATAGGCTTTTCATCTAGGTGCAAATTTACCTGTTTCTAGTGTACAATAAGTATCTTTGCACCGCTTCAGCAAGGTTTTCTTTTAATTTCTTTAACACATGCAAGAAACTTAAGCTTACATTTTCAGTTGAGCTTGCTGGAGATGGGAATGGATTTTGATAATAAAAATTTGTACAACAATGAAGTCCAGAAATTGAAAGTAGTAGTGATCCCTGTAATCCAATAACATGTGCTTTAATATATTTTTACTTATTAGAATTGCAAAAAAAGAAGAAATGTGGATGTAGCTAACTGTGGATAGAACTTCAGTTCAATAGCGGTATTAATTTAACAGAAACTCATGTCTAAACCTGACTTGCAATATAACGCAAGTTGTTTTGTGAAAAGAGAAGCAATGAAAGCTGCTTTCCTACAAATGTTCATTTCCTGCAATAACCCAGGTTTTCCTACTCATATTTAATATCTCCTGCGCCGTGTTACTAGATGATCTCACAGTACCCCCAGCACTGCTGGAGTTGCTTTCTAATTTTTGTAGTTTGAAGATGGATATAAAAGAAATCTTGTCCTGGAGCTCTAGATATCTGCCTGGGCAGCAAATGTGCATGTGCAAAATGGAAGCTCCTCCTGTTTTCTATCTTTGCAGACCTTAGTTATGTCTTTTTCCTTACGTGATCATACTTTGAATCTTGGAAATATTTTGTCAAGTTTAGCTGAAACTTGCCAATATGTTTAAAATGGATCAGAGAGGGCTTGCTGAAGAGATGGTATAGTCACCTAAAATGCTATTTATTTAGAGACCAGATTTTAAAAAGCATGTGTTTAGCATGAGCCATTCCTCAACAGATTCTTTTGTACTTGGCAAACAAAACACTTAAATGTTACTAACAAAGCAATTGTTCTTGATAGAGTTGGATTAATCGAGGGTATTCAAAGAGCAATATCAGCAGCGGAGAAGTCACTGACTATGTGAAGGAAAAACTAAAGATCCATGAATTTTATCACCAACAAAAATTAATGAACAATGCAGAGCGGGCTCAAATTGTGTAATTTGTGTAAACAGGAAAACGTGATAAATCAACTTCATCCGTTATTACTCCTCTGTTGGTCTTTCTAATGTGAATTTGCTAAGGGTCACTGCAACATGAAAATTAACTTGAATTAATGGAATCCATTAGTATGTGGATTTTTTTTGAAAAAAAAGCATATAATGGTATTAGTGTTTTTAAATTTATTTTCCTCTGAGGATCTTAGAGTAATTATTATGAAATAAAAGATATTAAATGAAAAAAAGCATGAAATCATGATCCACACAACAAAAAAAGAAAAAAAATAGTTACTACTGAGAAATCTTAAGAACTAGACAAAATGATTCATTTAGGTTATGATTGATGAAGAACACTCTTTGTAAGAGTAAAAAATTGATTTTTTTTCTTTTAAGATTTCACAAAATTTTCAGATAAAATGATGCAGTTGCAGTTAAGAACCACCCGCTCAGAAATTGAAGGTGTTAGCTGCTGCTGGACACACACTCCTGTTCTTTATCTTGGTAACTAGATGTTAGAACCATGTTCTACTGCACAGGAAGTTTCACAGGGAAGGTTTTACTAATGGATTTTTTTTAAGGATATATACAGTGATTTGTGATGTTTAACACTGTAAAAAATGATCTGGAAAAGACAACAAACCATGATGACAAAAGATCATACAAAAGATCATACAAAAGAATTCATGAGAATGACAAGTCATGCAGAGATTAGAGTATTGTGGAGGGATTTAACAGTCCTGAGTGGCAGAGTTTGTCGATAACTGCAGATTAGGCATATATAAAGCTCAAGAGAAATTTCAGGATTGCTGTAGATTGTTCTTTAAAAATGTCAGTTCAGTCTTTAACAGTGACCACAGGAAAAATAGAAAGATGAATATTGTGTTCCTGTCACAATGTCTTAAAAAGGATGCAGTAGACTTAGAAAAGCTTCAGAGAAGGCCAAAGTAGATAATGGAAGGTAAGGAGAGATTAAATAGAGGAAGACCCTTCAGGTTGGAAAAGGAACAACTGAAGATGGATAGTGTGGAGGGTTATTTCTGACCGGTCTTCGTGAACATAAAAACACAGTGCAAGAAGATTGCAGAATGCATTCCTGTGCATTCCTGTGTTCACCCAAGCTGGCGTGGGCTGGAGGTTTTGTTCTGCAAAACACCATTTTTCTGTTGTGCAAATGTACCTGGAAAGCAGAGGGAAAGGGTAAGGCATCTGTGCATTAGTTATCTTCATATATTGATTTATTACAGAGTCATTCTGTGTCTCAGAAACACATGGCCACTGTTAGAAATAAGCTATTTCTGAAGGCAGTGACATCTGGGTCACAAAGGCCCACGTTTCTAGAGGTTCCTGGTCTCCATCAGCACGAGAGTGCATCGTCTCCAGGCAGACAGTGGAGATGGGCAAGTTTCCCACTGACATTTAGGAGCGTTTAGGCACCTCCAGCTCTCCTGTAAGATAGACATCGTCTGACCACCACAGTGCACTAGCCAGGTTTTTACTAGGATATGATAGAGAGATATGACAAAGGCAGTGCTTTAAAATATTTCTGATTCCTTGTTTTGGAAGTAAAACTGTAACATGACAATATTGTAATGAGGTGACGGATCATCAGGCTTACAGCTGTAATGTGAATATATATGCCTTGTCTTTGCTGCACAACTTGCAGGTTTTATAGGTTTAAATTTTTGAATGCGCTGTGTCAACCCTAAATTTACTAAATTTACTGAGCAGTAGTCAGTAATAAATTCAGTTAAAGGCTGATATACTGAATTGTCAATGTAAAATTTCCAAGACATGCCAAGATGAAAGATCTGCAGGGGACATTCTAATTGACAAGAGGCTGTTTTCTTGTGCATTAATTTCTCTGGTTGAAATTGAAATAGAAGATTTGTAATTGGAAAAAAACAAAACAAAACAAACAAAAAAAACCAAACAACCACCTTCACTGTTCTTCCTAAGTATCAGTTTTAAGACCTTCTGTGCTGTCCATGTTAGCTGATGATCCTGGGATTGTTTTAGGTTCCTTCCGTTTTTGAAGCACAATAAACATATCTGTAGAAACATAGATTATAAAATTAGTAGATCTTGTTACATATTTTTTTTAGGTTCATGATGTATTGTTGACTTCCAAAAAACAGGTAGAGTTACTCAGTTACTGATACTATTAAGTCATTTATATATTTATTTATTTACTTAACTTTGTTTGAGAATCTCAGTTCCATGCCCGCAACTTTAATCTTTGGTAAAACTGAACAACAACAATCTGCCTCTGAGGAAACTATTGTGCTTCATTAAGATTAGGGTTTGCTTTACCTCAGTGCTGATCCGCCACAAAATATAATTTCTTTCTTAGACTTATATTCCATTAAATTTTTAAAAAGAGACTTTTTAAAAGTATACTTAAAGGATGTCTTTGTGAAACTGAGTGTACTCTCACATCTTAATCAGTATACACTTTAGCAAATTATTCAGAGAATCTCTAAACATTTTGATTTTACTTTTATTTCAGGCTTATTCTAAATAGGCCCAGTTATTTTTCGTCTGCAAGTGCAGTACAAATGTTACTCTTCCGAGTAAATAGCAGATTAAAATTATATTATATATAACATATTTTATATTTATTGTTATTAATATTTGCTCATTTTATAACAGGAACTTAAATGAGTGATAAAAACTATTAGATAAAAAATTATGGTTGACCCTTCTGTTAATTGTAAAATTTATAAATAGAGGAATAATTAATTTATATAAAGTGATCGAGTACAGATAATACTGTGTGTTTGAAAGGTGTTGAGTTGAAGAAATGCCTATAAAACCTGAGTATATTTTTGATTTACAGCTATATAATTGAAGAATATGGCCATAGAAATGGCCATTATTAATGATCTATGGCCATGATTGATTAATAATAATCATTTAATAATGTTGGTCGGTGTCAGAAAAAAAAGCATTTAATATGAAATGAAAATAGTCTTGTAGTTAAACTGTGTTTTCCTTTTACGTGTAGATTCTCTTTTCTCTGTATCAGCACTGAGCAAGTGCTCGGTTATGGCTGTAAGTACAAGGCTTCATTATTGGCCATGTTTTATACAAGATACAAAACCAAGACCCATAATAGTGGTAGCTATTTGTACACTCGGAAAATTAATATTTGGTTTCTAATGATGTGGTTGTTAAGTTAAATTGTTAAAAAAAAAAAAAAAATTGATAATTCCTGTGTTTGTGAGTTGAGTTTTAACTAGCAAATTTATGAAATGTATTGGAACTTTAAAAAGAAAGACTTGATCTATTTCTGCTCTCTGGAATTTTTGTTTCTTGCCTTCAGGCAAATACTGGACAAAATCCAACCTTTTATTATAGGACCTTGTGTATATTTGCCCTCCAGTCCTTTCCTCTAAAAAGCAATTTTCTTACAACTTTAGGAATAGAATTTCTGTTCCCTGCATTATATGATTTTTCCTTGAATGCTAATATTTTGATTTTTAATAGCGGCCGATGAGAGTCTAAAAATACACAAATGTTGCATCAATAGATTATGATTGAATTTATTATTATTATTTTTAATCTCTAGGCCTTGATATTGTGACATATTATCTTTTCTGAAGGCATATTTGTTATGAAAAGACATAAGCTATGTATTGGCAAACTAGGTTTCAGAAAAGATTGAAAAACTCATTCGTATATAAGATAAAAACAGAGATAAGTGACCAAGAAAAATGCTTCTGAAGCTGATGAAAGAGCTGAATCGTATTTTTATGGTGATGTACGTGACTTTAGCAACACATGTTAGATTGTTCAGAAACTTATTTTCTGAAAAGAATATGGTATAGATAGAATATTACTTTATTACTTTTTTCAACCTAGAATTTCACATAAAGATCATCCTGTATTTTGGGAACGTTTCTTGGAGCATTTATAGTTTAAAACTTCTTCCAATATTGGTTAAAATACCCAAAGGGTACCATAGGTACCCTTTGAGCAAAAGTCTTTTAGTAAATCTTGATATGGTAAACTTATTTTTTGTGTTATAGTCTTTGCCAAGATAGGCAACACAATGAGAATTGTAGCTTGCTATTATTCTTTAGTGGTATTTTTTTGTTTGTTTGTTACATTGCCATTATATAGTAGTTTTGTAGTATAGATCGAGAAAACCACAAAGATCTTAATTATAATAAGTTCATTAGAAACTTTAATAAGTAACAAGGAAGATGTTTTGCATGAACTTCCGTAATGAAAGTTATTATATAACAGTTTAAATACAAATAAATTAATCACTCAACCAAATTAGCATTCTGTGTTTCATTAGAATCTCAATTTGTGCAAGATGTGTGTGGTCTGGATTATGTATTATTTATTCTCAAACAGATGTCGATAAATCTTGTTTATAATCTCATAATTAATTGCCTGTTAGAGCTAAAAGCAAGCAGTTGTCTTTACAACATCCTTAAAATCATTTCCATGGTTTTGGATGATTTCTTGAAAAGTATTTTTTTGAAATGCCCAGTTTTCTTTCAAAATGTATTGTTAATTAATTAATTGTTAATTAATACAGCTTAATGTTTTTTGGGCATTAGAGTGAGTCAGTTATGGTTGGGATGTTTAAGAAACTATTTGCTAAGTAGTTTATTTTAACAGCTATCAGGATGTTAAGAAGTAGCAGTTCTATATATTGTATTTCCTGCTACTCAAACTTGGGCATCTTCTGTAGTCCAAAACCTCTAATAACCTGGGATATCTACTCCTGCTGCTTTGGGCTTTATTTCTGTGGTAAACCATTTGATCCAACAGTAGTGCAAGTTTCGATAGGCAGTTTAGATTAGCACAGCAAAGTAAAGTAATGATTGGTATCGCTCCCAGTGAATCAGTGCAATGTATTTAACTTGTATCTGCAAGTCTTTAGGTGTTTCCTGCTTCCCTTGCCAACTGCTGTCGACTGAAGGGAAATGGCTGAATGCACATTAATGCTTGCACATGGGTTAAGCTATATCTATATTATGGAATGTGCCAGTTGTTCAAATGTTCACACATTTATGCAGACATATTTATATATCTGTGTCAATAGTAGGAAAAGACAAAACAAGATGGTTTCACTGGGAATGAAGGCAACTTTTGGCTTGTTGAGTCAGAAAGTGTAGATGTTATACCTAATTAGATCTTACGGTTCACTATATGGTATTTCTAGAGAAGGTAATGGTAACATTTCCTAAACAGATTATCAAAGTAACCCAGATTGTGGGATTGTAGAATTTTGCAGTAGCTTTCAAAAACACAACTGAAATAGCAAGGGCCTGACAGACAAAAGTTACAGGAGAATTTCTGTTGATTCTAGTAACTTGAATCTGAGGATGGTTAAGGTGCATTGTGTAGCATCAAATGGAAACAGTTTGCTGACACCAACTTTAAAATGTACTGCATTAATAAAAAGAAGATAAAAGAAAAGACAGAGGTAGGAAAACAACCTAATGCAGTTTTCAGGGTTGTGTGTTTTTAACTTTTTATATGCCTTTTACAGCTTCTAAGACTTCCTTATTGTTTTTCTGTCTGTAAATGCAGCAAAAATAGTTCCTGATTGCCTGTTTGTTGAAGCATTTAATTTCCTAACTAGTCAACTTAGAGATGTCTGATAAAAACTGAGTGTCAGGTGCTTTTGTTGCCCTTGTTAATTCAAGAGTCTCAGACAGGCAGAAGTCTGCCTTTGACTATTTGGATGGGATGTGGGGCCCAGCTATATGCATGCTCATTCATTACACTTTTTCAATATTATTTTAGAGTTGTATTTTTTTCTTGTAGTCACTCAAGCTTACTTGCCTTCTTGTTTAAGTCTTTCAGGATTTGAGAATGTCATTTGTGCAGGTTATTTAAGTAGGGTTTCAGGGGTATCTGATTCCTATAGACTTACTCTACTGGCTTGTTGTTAGGCAGCTGTTCACAGTAAATAGCTGTTTTATTTTTTTTAATTGGTACAAGAGACTTATCCTTCTATTTGGCTACCATACTGGGCAGTGCACTGTATCCATCATATATATTATTGCAGCTAAATTGTTACATGAATGTAGAGATCTTCCAGCGTTTAGAAATTTAAAATTCAAGTTTAGAAGATATGTTCTCTATTTTGAAAATGATTAGTTTGAAAATCATGTATTCTTTGTAGCTAATTTTATCTTGATTGATTACATAATCCCCAGTAGAATTTCATGAAGAGCGCGATATAGAAAAATGTAGGACTTGCATTGCAGTGATCATAAAGTCACCTGAAAACTTCTTCAGAGACTATTGTAAATAATTTTCACTTCATTGACGTGTTTCCACGTTGGAATCTGTAGTTTGATACATTGCGTTTCTACTTCTAGCAGGATTAAAGCATTGAACCAGGTTACAAGTGACCTTTTTAAACTGTGAAAGTGAAAATCCAAGATAGCAGTAGTTTTTTTATCTGTAAAATTGCTTTGTGATATATATTGTGAGCCAGTCTTTGAGCAAAATGGGAGAAGGGAATGAGGAGAAGGAAAAAAAAACAAATTGTTTATTGACCTGAGGAATTAATTACCCTGGACGTAATGTGCAAATGGTGATAGGGAGACTGAAGGCACGTCTCATGGTACTTTGTTAGTGAGGTTCTCACTAGCAAAACAATTTATTTCAGCGTGTTAGTGCTGGGTATATTCAAAATCTAAAACTTTGTTGAAAGATGTTAAGTCAATTATGGAGCTGCTAACAAAACTACTTTCCACTAGCATTTTACTATTAAAAGCAGGCTAATAAGAAATGGCATCATAAAACTCTTATCAGACCCCATCTGGAAGGTAACAATTAAAGAAAGCTGGAGTGTCCTTTGGAAGCATTTTGATTTGAAGGTCCTGGAAAAGGGGATACCAGCCAGATGCTGGTTCTGGCTCCCTGACGGTGGCGAGTGAGCTCCCTTTGAGGCTGTTGGAAGGATGTGTGATTTGAGCAGCTGCTCGTCCATTTGCTGGCTGAACATGATGTTCTTTGTGGTGTTTTGTGGAGGTCCCAGCCCTGTACAAGTGCCCTCTGGCTGGAAAATCGTGTCTGCTTGCAACAAACTGGGTAACCCTCATGGAGCAAAGAAATCCCAGTATAAGGCTAGCTGTCATTAAGAACTCTCATTAAGGCTAGCTGTGCAGTGGTAACAATTTCAACCCACCACTTTCCCCTTCACTTGCTAAAGAGAATTCAGTGTGGGACATAGCACAGTTGGTAGCATCTCTGGAAGTGGATGAGACACAAAGGTGAGGAAATGAAAAACAGCATGTGGGAAAAGAATGGAAATTGAAAAGCACAAAATAAGAGAGCCAAAAACCATCCTGAAAATGAAATATTTGTGCATCCACCTGTCCAGGGAGCAGGAGGAGGTCTGTGGTGGCAGGAACGCGTTGGATCTTAATGGTGATGCTCTGGGGGCATGTGGAGCCAGCCATGGGGCTGTGTGGTGTCTGAGCTGGGTGGACGATGGGGACTTTCTTCTGGCTGGCAACAAATTTAAGACAGTTTTAATGACTTAGCTTAAATACTCCATTTGACCTCAAGTCAGACTGGTATTATACTAAGTGTGAGTAGGACTGTTGCTGTAATTACATACATTATCAGCTCTCATTGTAGACAGGTCAGGATGGAGTTCAAGAGAGTCTTTATAGTCAAAATGAGGACAAATCTGCCCACGCTTCCCCCTGCCACCCTCACGTTCACTCCTCATTTTACCCCTGTTGTAGTTATGTAGTCACACATCTCTGGGTTTCCAAAAAATTCTTTTCTCTGTCTTTTTTTCAGCATTATAATTAGAATGCATGAGAAGGAAATCAGAAGTAGCGAGCACTACGTATGACTTTTTGAAGTATTGAAGTTAGGAGCATATAGGTTGTTAAATTCAAGGGACAAAGTCAGAAGACACATGTTCAAGACACATGTTCAATATTTGGTACTTTAAGGAAGTTTTCTGCCCCCAGGTTTCTAGTAAGTTATTACTATTTACCAGCTGTTCTGTGGTGACTGTTAGTCATTTTTAAGATGAAAGTGAGTTGTACCCAGTGGTCTGAATTTGCAGACTTTAGAAAATGTAAACTAAAAGTCTTTGTTTACAGCATAAGGAACCACAGAATATTGATGATAATAAAAGTATTAAGTACTTTATCAGATTAAAATGATTAAAGTTTTAAATGTCTGAGATATCTGTCAAATATAGCTGCAGCCTGTCCTTGACAGAAGTGCCAGCATCTGCTGAGATGCAGACCTGTGACCTCTAGATAAGTTTCTATACACAGAAAAATATTTATCTTCCTCCTATGACCTTCCATGCACAAGACATGAGCCATGGATTTGTTTCCTAGGGAACTAGTGACTGAGAAAAATCTATAATTAGATCTGTGAGTTGTATGCCACAAATGGGAATTGGGTGCTAAGCAGGTCCTTAAAAGCATCTAGAAGTATTCCATTGACTTCATGAAATGAAGGGTTTTTTAATGCTTTCATTATAATACTTTAAAAAATCTTAAAATATTTTAAATACTTTTGATAGAATATCTGCTATATCCCTACATTTTTCTTATTTACAAAATATTGTCAAAAGTCACGATTTGGCAGGTTGTTAAACCAAAATAGAATTAGACACTGTCTTTCAATAAATTTCTTTAAATTAAACCAAATTTTAATTTCCAAGACTAGTTTGAGTTAAGTTATTCTCACATACTCTATTTTTTCTCATTTTATTATTTCTGTTTGGTTCTTCAGGTTGAATTTGCAGCCCCCTGTTTCTTATTCCACAGTTCCAGTTACTCCATCTGGGTGGAAGTTCCCCCTTCATTCACATCTTGATTTCTTTCTTTGCTGCATGCATGCATCCCAAAATAACAGTTGTAGCTAAAGCCCATGGGCAGTAATTGTAGCTGCAGGGAGAGGAAGTGACTCTGGTTTTTCTTACACTACCCAGGCAGCCCAGGGTAGACTTCCCTAGACCTTCTCAGCAGGGTTTTGGCCTGGGCACGATGCAGCAGGCCCAGGGATTGCTTCCTGGGTTGCTCCCAGTCCAGGGCTGGATCAGAGAGCCTTATAGATGTTGCAGAGATGGCCTGAAGTAAAGAATGAAGAGTCTGGTCTTGTTCAGAATAGTTAGTTCTGTGGAATACCTGCAAAACAGTACTGTAAACCCATTCTTTTTTCATCCACTCCTTGTAAAATTTTAATTCTGTGCATGGTGGCTGCTACATAGCATGTATTTTATGCCATGTCCTGGATCTTTGCAACTAGAAAACCATTAAATACCATCTCTGCATTTTTTTGCCTATTTCGGTCAAATTAGAGGTTTGTAATAAAAAACCTCCATAAATTCCCCCAAAATCTTTTTATTTTCTAAAAAGCTTCCTTTGAGATTTTCTTCATTTATTATTAATTGTGAATCGGAGTCAGGTTTTTCCTAACAACTAGTACAGTGTTGGAGCTACTCCAGCTGGCTGTCGCTCAAAAAATGGTTGTCCTCAAATTGATTCAGCTGACAGGGTTTGCTGTGAGCCAGTAACTTAAGCAGCCTTCAAATTGTGTTGATTAAATGGCTATTGAAAGGCTCAATCGGCCAGTGAAATATCCAGACCTTGTGTGACAAAAATTTCTAGGTGCTTTTCCTTTGACATTACAAAAGCCATTTGTAAACACTGTGATCGGTGTAAGGACCTTGTTGGGTACTGATGTGCAAATCTGCACATACATATCTGACATAAGCTATGAGAAAAGAGTAGTGAAAATTATTTCTAATGAATCTTCTTGCTGTTTATAAATTAAGAGCTAAACCAAGTTGAAAGATTACCTTCTGAAAAGGATAATGTGCATCTTTGTGTATTCATATAATTGCTCTCATAAGAAATACTTGCTCCTAGCAAGGGGCACACCTGTGTGTCATACTAAACAAATTACTCTAAGGGTTTTAAATGGCTACACAGACACCAAAAACCATTATGTTAGACTCTACTGTTGGCTCAACATCAAATCTGTTATTTGGGTTGAATATTCTAAAAATACTGAAATACTTTTCTGGGTAATTTATTAGCCTTGTTAAATTTCAGATTTGCTTCTTTTCTTTAGTATAACTATATTTGCAGCACAGTAATGAAACCGAAGTCGGAGTAATAACCACTATACCAAGCACAGGCCCAGCTCACAAGGTTCTTAGACCTACCATCGGTATTTCAAACACTGCAAGTTTTATTACCTTCCTATATCTTAAATTACCAATCTGATACCTGATACAATTATTTCTGGCGTTCTGTTTGCTTTGCTCCATGCAAGGAATATTTACACAGTTTTCAACACCCAGTCAGTCTTGCACACAAGCATCAAATTTGTCCTTTAAGGACATTTAATGTACAATAAATTTTACAAATTTCACCGTCCAGAAAGGTCTTCATGACAAAGCTCATGAAATGGGAAAAAAAAAAAAAGCCCAAACATCAATTTGAGAATATGAGTGTATTACTTTTCATTTTCACAACTTATTTTACTTTTAACTTCTTTCATGCCCATATTATATTTGAGACTGCTAGTTATAAAAGCTTCCATGTTCAAGGTGTTTGTACACTTGGCACTCAGTCCTTGAGAAGGAAATAGCTATTGAAGAGTCTGCAGCTTCTTCCAGTGTTTAGACGTGCATTGTTGTGATGATAATACCATGTGTTCTTGCTTGAGGAGCTTTTGCCTGTAATTTATGGATTTCTGTAGTTCACAGTGGAGTCCAAGAGAAGTAATATAAAACATGCAAATAAGAAATAATGAGTCATCTTGTGATAAGAGTTCTGCCCAGTAGATGCTGCCTTTTTGAAGTGCTCTTTATAGCAGGAACAACAGAACACTTTCCAGTCAAGGAAAAATTTAACTTTGTGCCCGTTAGAAGTGACCCTTGGGGCTGTGACATTGAGTAGAAGAAGAATCTGATGAAATTTGAAGAGGAAAGAGATTTAAAAGTTAAAATAACTGATTTATGGTGTTCTTTGCTGAGTTAAATCATGTGTATTATCTATATACATTTTCCTGTTTTTCTTTTTTCTGGAAAAAAATGCATGTTTTTATTAGGATTTCCAACAACATCAAGAAAATATTTGTAGTGGGTGACACAGAAGCAATAGCCATTGTGCAAAGTGTATTTTTCTCCAGTTCACTGACAAAAAAACTTTGCCCTGGCTTTGACCATTTCTCTTTACCTTGGCTGTCAAAGGAGGTTGGGTCGCAGTGTTGTATATTCCTATTGCTGCTCAAATTTCCCTTTTCATTTTGTGCCTGAGGTTTCTGGAGTGCTGCTCTGCTGCAAACTCATACATTAGAATTTAAGTGATTGATTGGCTGGTTTAAGCTTTGGAGTTAAAGCATATACTCTAGGAGATTTATATAGCTTTGAAAATCTTGCCTCAAAAGGAGACTGGAGATTGAAAACAGACCTGGAACCATGTTGAAATTCAGGGTTGAGAGATTGCCTTCTTTATTCTATTGCACAAGCATCTTGGACAGCTGAAATTTTATTCTGTTGTTTCCTTGAGCTTTGCAAATACTGTTCATACACATAGTCCCTTAACTTATGTTTTGAGGAACTGGTGGGCACTTAATCCAGATGCATAGCAGTCAATTCTTTTTCAAGTTAGGCAATGAAGAAGGCTACTTATAATATAGCTTCTTGCATAATTGTTATTTAGAATATATATTTTCAAATAAATGTATATGCTTTATACCTAATTATCTTACACAAAGGGAATGGTTGTATGGAGGGTCTTCACTTTATAATATCTATTACAATTAACTATTTGAATAAATCAGTTGGACATTCTGATGCATCAGCTGTATGCTGAATGAGCTCTTCAGAAAGTCCTACTACAGATGAAAATTTAAGGTCAAATTTAATCAGTCTGTCATTGCCAAAGAGCGGAATTTGGTTTGCATGATAAACTTGCTACCTAGTGTTTAATTAATAGATGTAATGATACTTAATAGTGATGATCAATATGTAGAAGTAAATGGTGGAAATAGCTTTCTAACCAGAGTTGTATTTTAGAAAAAAAAAAATCCCACCTAAAGATTTCCTAGGAGATAGAGCGTACCTGGAAAACCTGGCCTACAAACACCCCAAAAACTACTCTGGTGTTGGAATCGAATATAGTTATCTAAGGTGGGATTATTTTCTAACTAAAAATTGTTACGAACATGAAGCATCTCTAATCCAGACAGTGTCAGGATTAGGGAAGTGACCAAGGCACTTGTCTTTGCCAATGAGGCTGGTGCTGTTACGGGCAGATTTGCTGTACTTGCATTGCTGTGAAGTCCCTCTCTAGGTAGTATGCTTTTTTGTACTTCTATCTATTTCTCTTCTTCTCTTGAGAATGCTCTGATTTACTTTTTGATAAACCCATAACAACAGAGGGATCACAATGCTGAAATGAGTTTAGCTGGAAGGGATACATAATGTCAGCTGAAGAATAGCGCTTGGTAAATATGTCTTGGTCATGGCTCGGCAGAAGGCAGATCCTGTCACCTAATCAGCATTCTGGTTCCTACAAAGTGTCTTTCAGTACTGCAGAATCATTCTTTTTTTATTATTATTTCTTGGGAAAAAAATGGATATAGTTTGTCTATATCCTATATAGTTTGTCTGGATGCTATTTGTATGTTTATGACAAGCTCAGTGTGACTCACTTCTGAGGTTTTGATACATTTATCTTCCAATGCACCTTTGACTTGCAAAAGTGTTGTTAGCTCTTATTGAAGTGAATTATGTCTAAGGCTATGTCTCTGTGTTCCTTTGGGTCCTGGGTGAGGGAATAGCCTTCACAAGTATGTGGTATTGTGGGATGCTCAATGTGCATCTCCTCCTTCTATCCTATCTACCTTTGCAATATCAAGGCCCTTCTAAATCATGATGCGTCTGCAAGGGAAAATGTAATATGTGGAGTCTATGAGGCCACATGAAGTATGCTTGTCCTAGCTGTAGTCGTATTAAGTAGGTGGTTGAGTCTGTCCCAAGGGGCAGAAGTTATCCTAGGAGGATAATTTATGAGATTTCCTCAAGGTCACCACAAGCCCATTCATATACACATTCATATCCAAAGAGTGTGGAACCACTGGATGCTTAAACCTGTGTACAGACTGCAGCATAGATGTGGTGAGAATTCAAAATCCTTGAAAATATATTGTTATATAGGCTCTAATTTGTGGGAGCCAACTACTACTTCAGAAATGTAAATAGGACATGAGAAATGAAACATTTTAGGAGAAATCTGGCCATGTTTTTTTCTTTTTTTTTTCTTTTTTTTCCCCTCAGACTGTAAATTGGGAGAGCATCATAGTGTAATACATTGTAACCTCAGAATTTTTCATATAAACAGTACTGCTTTAGTTTTCAGAATAATAGTCTTGCCAGAGGAGATGTCAGACAATCCTCCTGTTCGTTCTTCCTTGTTCTTGCTGAAGCACCAAACCATATGGCAAATTAAGCCTGATTTTTATTAAAATTTTCATTGTACTTAGCTTAGTGCGAACTGGGAAATGCACTTTCTTTGAACTACGCAGCTATTATATAAGCATCTTAATTAGGAGATGTTAATGTTCTTGCTCAATTTCTGACGTTCCTGGGGGTATGTAGCTCCCTCTTGTGGCTAATTAAGCATTAAAAAAAAAAATGTATTTTTTGAAAATTGCTTCTTGTGCCACTGCTGTTGCTCTTGAGCAGATGATGCAGTGGTACCTGGAGCATCACTAACCTGGGCTTCTTGTTGCTTCATCGAACATCCGTCTCTGTGCATTACTCAGATGCTCTGATGCTCCTGTTTGGTCTTCTGCTCCCTGCTTTGCTCCTAGGAGTTTCCTGCACGGTTCAGCAAAGAGCTCCTTGAAAGGCAGCAGGACAGAGGAGAGATTTTTACCCTCTCCTTTCCCAGATTTAAATGGAGATATGTCATGAAATTCCTTCTTTCTGCGTAAGTGGATAGGAGGGAAGGGTTGGCATGTTCTCATTTGCATGGTGAATGTAGTTTCTTCCCAAAGTTTTAAGTAGACTGGATGGAACATGGACCATCCAATCATTCAGAAAAACACTGAGTTCTGGTCAAATCCATTAGTCCTGTAATCTGTACCCCTGCTTTTCTATCTAGTATGAAGTATGACCTGCTTATAATGATCTGAGATTTGTCTAATGAACTACTGCAGAATATTGATCCAGCCCATGATTTCTACCTTTTATTTATTTTTTTATGTATATAAGTAGGGTTTTTGGCCTTTACTGAGTCTTAATTTACCATAAGTGTTTGGAAAATATTTGTCTGTCATGGTGGAAAGGGCTGTTCTGTAGACCTCTCTCAATTATTTTTGTGCAGGCCTGTAGCTGAGATAGCTGCCTTTCAAACAAGTGCTCTTGTATTAGATGGAAAGGTGCTTATCTTGTAATAAATCTCAGAAATCAGAGCAATTGGTCTTTTTCCTGCAAAAGTGAGCATCATCATGGCCTTGTAAAATGGTAAATAAAGCTTTCTGCTAATAAAAAAAGAAAAACTAATTTGAGACTTGACATAAAAAATACCAACGACTGGTCCAAAACTGAATACAATATCAGAGAGCTTTCCAGAAGCAGCCTGGAAGTTTCAACTTCAGCACAAAAGCTGAAGTCACAAAGTTAGTGTGTCCCTTTCCTCCTCCAGTGTTGTCGGCTTCTCTATTTTGTTATGACAACCTCAAAAATATGTGAGGGGAAAACCACATCCATTAGTTTTCCTGACTAGGAGGAGAGGGGAAAAAAAAAAAAAGGTGAAATAGTTTTTTGCTTTGAAATTTCTTCCTTCCCCCAAGGTTTTGGGAATTGAAACTTTATCTCTGAAAATGCTGATTTCTTATTTCATATCTTGTGGCAATTTTTCTCAATTAAAATAAAGGAATAATGATTATGGGATTCAGTCAAAATCTCACTGCCCAGTAATCTGCAAACCAGCTTTGCTGAACCCACAGCAATAGGGCAGCAAACATATTTCCTCAGGGACATTATTAAACTCTCTGCATATTTATTATCGCAGAATGGGAGCGGGTCCAGATTTCTAATACTACTTTTTTCCTTCCTCTTCCTGAGCTGTGATTCAGAGCAGCATATAAATATTTGACTTAATGTTTCTGTGGAAACATTAACAATATAAAATTGATAGGAACAAAAGAACATGAAACAGCAGTGGGAAGGAATGGCTTGGCAAGGCTGTCAGCCTTAAAGGGCAAGATTAATTTATAATCCTGCAAGATTCGGGGATACAAATACAAATCTGCAAGGCATGTAGCTTGTAGCAAACATTGTGCAGCTCTGGAAGTTTACAGATGCTACTGTCATTAACATGAGACAGCCTTGAAACTGGATTTTTAGGGATTTTTTCTTTACTTATTGTTCATATGGGGGAACAAGTTGCGGTGGTAAGGAGGAATTTCCCTGCGCACACACGCATAGAAAGTGGAGGAAGTCCAACTGTGTGACTAAGCTTGAGTTCTGGGCACGATACCGACATATTTTAGGAGGAATTTTTTCCTTGCTTTAAAACCCTGGGAAAGAAGGGTATAGAATGGAATGGGGAACAACACGCCCAAAAGTACTCTCTGAAGTGATTTTAAAATGAGTAATGAAAATGACCAACTAGTTGGAAATAATGTGTGATGGGTATCTGATATTAACAGTATTGTTAAGGTGGTTATGAAATAAGTATGCTTAATACCATTCACTGGAAAGCCTGTTTATTTTTTTAACATTTTCTCCCCCCGCCCCCTTTTTTTTTTAAGTTTGTAGCATTTATTTCTAACTGTTTTATCAATTTAACTGAAAAAAAGAAGAAATAGAATTAAATAAAATGTCAAATTCTAGACATGGAGCAGGTACAGTAACAATCCAATAATAGAAACTTTAAACCTTGAAATGAAAGACAGTATGGCTAAGACAGAAACTGGCTAAAGACATGGCTTGGTCCTTCAACATTTGTGGGATTTAATACAAAAATTGCCAAATCTCATCGTTTCATATTACAAGAGGGGAATATACCTCAGCATCAGCGAAATAATTAAAACACTAGCTGTTGGCTTCATAGTATTTTGATATTTTTGCTAATGTTGGTTGTACCTTTTTGCTTGGTGCCTGGCAGGTCATCAGAAGTGAGAGGACCGAGGGAGCAAAGTTTCGGCTCTCTGGCAAGGGGGTAGACCAGGAGCCCAAAGGGATTTTTCGGATCAATGAGATCAGTGGGGATGTCTCCGTGACCCGAGCTCTCGACAGAGAAGCCATTGCCAATTACGAGGTGAGTGCTCGTGGCCACAGGAACTTTGCCTATGTCTTAATAAGGAACTTTGCCTCTGTCTTGTCTCTGTTTTTGGATGGTGAATGGGCTTCTGGAAGGCCCGTGGATGTGATGTACCAAAGGCTCAGTTGAGGATTACTGTCCTATAAAAATTTCCAGAAGAGCTATTTGTCCTTTGGAAATTCTGAATGTATTTATATATGGAAATTCTGAAAACATTTATATGTGAAGTCCACCCCTACCCTGCTTTCTGCATGCATTTTCTGCCATGTATCTGTAGTAAGATGAGTATCTGAAAGCTGCGTTGTGTATGCAAAATTGTGCCTGGACAAAAGATCTTTTGGAGCAAGAGGAGTGCTACAAAGGTAGTAATGTGATTATCATTTTCTTTTTTATTCACATTGTCAATGGAATATTCTGTCCAACTCCATTTTGAAGTAAGGATATCTTTTAACAGAACTGCAGAATGTTCTTTTAACATGAGGATGTAGCAGATACAGCTGTCATGTGGAGGTAGTCTATAAGAATGTTAGTAATGACTTCTCTGATTGACAAATGCTGTGCTTTTCTCCCTGGAAATCTAAAAAATGGTCTTTGAAATCTTAGTATAACTGCAGCACAGTTTCTTAAAATATAAAGTATAAATAAAGGATGTGTCAATTGATGTTTTCTGTCTAGCTTTGGGTATGAGATAACTCTGTCCATTTTGACGTATGTTAGCAGTTGGATTCAAAATACCAAATGTTCGGTAGGGTTACATGTTGCCTTTTCTTTTGGAGCACAGCGAGACTCATCCCTGTGTCCTCACCCGGCAGAGAGCTCTGGAGCTCCAGCCCAGCCTGGATGTTGCACTCGGAGATGGCTCTGGCCCTTCTCCTCGAGCTCCCACTTGTCCTTCCCAGTGTGTAATAATCAATACTCGAGCTTTCAGCACCTTGAGTTTCTTACCTTATCTTAAAGAGAGTTTGCCACTTGGAACGACCAGTCGTGCTTGCTCAGCATGCACTGCCAAAATTCAGCATATGTTGGTTTTTAACACTTAAACATCTATTTCTCATGTGGGACAGCAGTGAAATGTATGCGAACTGCTCATATAGGACTTACGATAGAAAATTCTGTTCTTCTTAAAAAAAGAAATACAAATTTCATGTTCTACTTCTGACACTGTTACTCATCTTCTTTTTTCCAACTGTTTCTCATTTTATTTTGCTAGCTTTCCGCCTTAATATATTCAATATAAACGTTGACTTTTTTTTTTCTCCCAGTAATCATAGTAGCCTTCTAAACCTAATGCATAAAACCACAAATGACCCTCCTTTCTTAAGCTTACACTTAAATTAAGACAAAAAAACCCCCCATTTTCCTAGAGAAGCCTTTTTGAAGCAATGCAAATTATAAACAAATACTGCACTGTAGTAGATTATACAGAGCATTGTGAATATATATCCTAATAGGCTGGCGTGCTTTCTAACCTGTTACGTAACACTCTGCTCAGCATGTTCCCTGGTATCCTGTAGTGCAAATGCAGCTGAAAAGTCCCATGGAAGGAGAGCCCTCAACATGATTAGTCAGTATTTGAATCCAGCCCATTGTTTTTCAGTAAGGATATATCATGGTGTCAGGAAAGCAGCAGGATTTTTCCTTGATTTCCTTGATGCACTGAAAGATGAATTACTGAAAAGATCCTTAGGTTTTCTCAAAGAAGGTTTTTGATTTTTTTTTTATCCCCCATCTGTGTAATATTGATTTCCAAAAGAAAAAAAGAGGAAATGGCAAAAAAAAAATGGCAACAGATCTCCATGAAAAACTACAAATTGTTTCCAACTTATCATACAGTCAGGTATAAAAGCAATGGTGTGGCAGTGGTAAAAAGATGAAATCTGGTTCCTTCCAGCAACACTGGAAGGGCTGTTGTGAATCAGCAGTCATTTATTTTCTGATCTTCATTTCTACGTACTCAAGGGATGAAAATTAAAGAAAATGTTAATAGGGCCCTTGATAGGGATTTTGTGGAACTTTGCAGATTTTACAATACGTGCGCTTCAAAACTTACAAAGTTAACTAAAACTTCCCATTCATTTTATTTTTCGTAAAGAATTGATAGCCTATTTTAAAATAAAGGAACCTGCCTGGCAGCCAGGACCTGGCAAAGATTATTTGCAGCAGATTGGTGGCTGTGTCTTCAGAGGAGTTCGGATTTTGTTTGATAGCAAAAGCAACCCAAGCTACATTAATGACCTAACCCCCTTTAAGCAGGCGTATTCAGCTGATTGATTTATGAGCTGATTTTTATGAAATTAGTTAAATTGTTCCAAAATGGACAAGCTTTTGAAATTCGACCCAAATATTAATGTCGGGGTGATTAATTGCCAGAGTGAAGCTGACCTAATCACTTGAGCGTTTGGAAAGGGGATGGTTTCAGATGAGAAAATGAAACAAGTGTCATGGAAGGGCGGGGTGAGACTGCAAAAGTCCAAAAGCCAGTACATTGAAATTAGCCATTAATAACTATTTTTCTCATGCATATGGAACTATGCTAAAGAAACCCCATTTGCCAATTGAAACAGGTAGGTTCTTCTGGCATGTTTGCTCCTGTGACTTTGCAGGGTGCCTCTTGGGAGCTCAGGGAATGACCATCTATTTTAGTTTTAAGCGGATGCTTTTACAAAGTGCAAGAGGATGTGAGGATGCTGTTATGCCCAGTGGACAGACTGTTTTAGAAAAGTGTGTAGTAATTCCAACTGAAAGAGATTCAATGAGGAACATTCAGGAGCTCTGATAGGATCTCTCTGGATCACAGTAAAGCAGTGGATTTAAATAAATGGTTTGATTTTGAGGCTTGCGACAGCCTCTTGACGACGCTACTAAACGATGCTCCAAAGCAAGGGCTTAGGCAGACTGTGGGAATATTACTGAATTGTTTCTGGGTGGGTGAGATAAGCAGCTAGCCTAGAGCCCCTATTTACTGTGAGCAAAAGAAATTCAGTGGTAAGAATGTGGTCTGAAAAATATTTTCTTTGTTTTTCTTTCAAGATTTGAATAAGTCAGTCTAGTTGGAAATTTCAGATAATAGCAGATCATTTATTCATTTAATATCGAGAATTGTAGATGTGTTAAAACAGATACAGGGATTTGGGGGAAATTGTGTGTGTGTGTGTATGTGAGGGGTGGAGCTTAGGATGGATATTCTAGTCCAAATCAGTGAGATACATACTCATAATCTGAAAGAGCCAACAATCTAGGCAATTTGGGGTTCATTTCAGATTCCTAGTCTTTTCTGAATCCAGCAGAGCTGGAATATTTGCCCTCATCTGAGTAAGTGGTTTATGAACAGATTATTCATTTTTGAAGACAAACTTTCTCCTCCTTTTGGGTGAGGAATAACTGTGGTCGGTCAGCAGGGAAAAAGAAGAAACGGGGAATATATTCAAATTGGACCTAAAACACCAAGAACTCATTCAGATTTAGGAAATCAATCTCATATTACTACCAGTTGGTGCTCTCATCCAGCTGAGCTTCATTTTAGCTCTGTAAAGGCAAGGTGAGGACTTCTTTTACGTTGTCTGATGGTTTAATTGTCCTATATAAATAGATTTCCGTATCTGCAAAATGTGTCGATTTAATTGAACATTTCACCTATGTGTCAATCTTAAGTGTTCATGGGCATTGGGCCAAGGTAGTTATCTTCATAGTTGTGAAGCTCTTCTATTATTTGTTCCTTAATAAGCTGAGAAATAGCTCAGTAGGACTGCGCCATCACCTTAAATGTTTGGCTCAAAATAACAGTCTTTTTGTCATTTGAACTGATACAGTTCAGACCAGTGCTTTGGTTGCTGCTGATGGCTTTGCATTCTTTAACCTATTCTCAATCTACTTGTTACCCAAGGCATATAAAAAATAATAGAGCCAAATAAAAGTCCTAGTTTTCTTTTTGGTACCATTAATGTAGTTTTGAATATCTCATTCCGTCACTGCCATTGGCCCTTTTTTACAGCAGGATGATCTGTTGCTATAAAAAACAGTCTGAAAGCTCCTACAACTGATTTCACACCCTCCGCTTGTTAAGGGTTTATAAAGCAAATAAAGCTCTTCACTTCAAAATAATTAAAACTAACTCTTCATTAACAGTTCAAATTGCCTAGGTAAATTTGGTCACACTTCTGATTTGCACGCTGTCACTGAATGGTTTTATCAAACTTCTCCGTTTCATGCTTGCAAAGGATCACTTTATGACTGGTTATTTCTTTTCCACACATATTTACACTTAAGAAACAGTTATGAAAAAGCCCGTCAATGATAGCAGTATCCTTTAAAATCTTGAGACCTGACTGAAAGCTAACCATCTTGATCCTGCTAATCAGTGTGTGTAAATCTAGCTCTGCTTTTACTTGCATGGAAGCAATTTGCGTATGAACATACTATCTATTTAGAGTTTGAGGTTTGAAAATGAACTCATTACTATGATATATAGTTAGGTGGCATGAAGCAGCACATATGGGTTTTATATAAGCATGTTTCAGCCTGTGTATTTTCCTGAAGAAAGGTTGGAAACATGGCAGAGTACAGACATGTCACAGAGGATTTCTGATTATTTAGCAAGGAGGAAAGAAAGAAAATTTCACTGGAAAAAAATGAGCAGTTCTTGTATCACTGTTGGATAAAACTAATATGAGGCTAGAAGCTTATTTATAAAAATGCAAGGTAGGTAAATCAAGTGGGATACAGTTGAAAATTATGGCAGTGGAAAAGATCTATCACTTTCATTATATATGTATATAAATAGTGCACAAGACAAATATGAATTTCTTTATGTTGTCAGTATGTTCAAATATGTACATTTTTTTTCAATAAAACGTGCTAGGGCATCAGGCTGTTTTGAATTAATTCCTCTTTGTAGAAGGATTATGAGTGCCATATTTTAAGTCCAGAAAGAGAAATGAACATCTACTGAGAAAGTGCCATTAGGTTGTCACCTGGCAGTATTAGTTGAAATTTAGAATACATGGACTCTTCAGTAAGCAAGCACTGATGATAATGTCTATGCAAAAGAGGAAAGTTCATCGCCGTGGGTGTTAAAAATAATGAACCACTATAGGAAGGATATAGAAAAAACATGGACAGACTCTTGAAATTGCTGAATTCCCTTGTTTAATGTAGATAATGTAGATGTAGATGTAGATTCTTCCAAATGTAGATGAAGAACTGCAGGCTGCTGCATATCCTGAGGTGGGTGTAATAATCTTAATGTAGCAGGGACTTGCATCTCAGCAGTTACACTTCTGTTCACCTAATAGTCATGGTCTGTAAATTCTGCAAACCCGTGTTAGCACAGTGCTGGGCTTAGGATCAGAAATTGGTCAATTCAGAGCTGAAACTCAGTTATACTAATTGTATTCCAAAATAGGCATTTTCATATGCCAAGAGGAAATCAACTCTGCTCTGACTTCAGATTCCCTTATACTTCAGCAAGTCTTTTAAGAGACTTTATGCAGATTCTGTGAGCCTGCACGAGTGGAAATGTCCTTAAGTTTCTATCCAAAATTTTTGCTGCAGCAACTTTTGTCAACCTGGGGTGGCTTGTGACCACTCCACTTCTGTGACTGGTGGCCCTCCACTGGTAAAACAGATCTTGTCTCTTGGGAAGAGTTGGACCTGGCGCTGTCTGGGAACAGCTTTGTGGTGCTTGGTTCCAGGCTCTGGGCCTCTTTTGCACATTAGCAACCTGCCGTTTGCATCTAATCTCTGATAAACCATTCAGTCCAAAAAATGACAAGGTGCTTCAGTAGACTCTATGAATCTCACGGAAACCAGTCCTTGGCTGTGAAAATGCTGACTTGATCCTAATCTTTGTTTTTTGACATGATTCATCGGAACCAACCAGCTAGCAGCAACTAACATTGCTTTTGTCTGTATGGGAAAAGATGGAAGCAAATGAATTCAGTCAATCTGAAGAAACGCTTTTCACCTGAAGAACAGTAGTGATGGATTAGTCAAAAAAAAGCGCTGCTACCTTAACCTCTATAGCAACTGGATGTAGGATAAAAGCTGGAAATAAAAGACACTTTCATAGGAAACCATAAATTGGAGAAAAAGGAGCTCTTGTTTGTCAATATATGTTAATTCCTTTATATTTTTTTCTTTCCCCAAAGAGATAGGAAATGTCAAGCTTAAACATTAACAGATGTCTCATTGAACCAGGAAGTAGAAATGGAGAAATAGGAACAACCAGCGTATAAAAAATGGCCCTGATCCTTCCAGGAGATCTCCTGATTTAATGAGGAACTTTTTGCCATCAGTCATTCACAGGGAAAGTGAAAAATAAGATGGTCACTGTAACTGTATATATAAATTGAATATTTGTGCATATAAATTTTATGTGCATATAATTTTTCCTCACATTTTGTAAAAGTTAAGATTTAAATGGTTGCTTGCAGAGCTGTGATATAAATGAGTTGTCAAGCTACTAGGAATATGACTTTTTCTCCTACGGTTCCTTTATGGGATAAAATGAAAAACCGACAAAAAGTCAAGTAAAAATTAATGTTCTTTTTATGTACATTCTCCCATTTTGTCTTGGGGGAACAAGATATTTATTTTGCAGAAACTCTCTAATTTACCATATCTCATTCATTTTTACTGTAAATAGTCTATCCAATAGGTACCGTAGATCTTAATGTTATGAGATATCAGCAGGATGCTGAGATTCATTTCAGAAACCACTAGCTTCCTCGTATCGTTTGTGTGGAAAGCATAACAAAAGTCAACAGTTAGTTTTGTTGGAGGGCATATGCTTTGCTCTTGCATCCAACAGCCAGCGTGGATCTGACATCCCTGCTATTCACCGGCACCATGAAGATATTTGTAGGAGCAATAGCGCAAAGTTTCATTAAAGGCAGAAGTCGGGAAGGATGCGTTTATAAGTAATAACAGTCAAGATAAGGGAGATTTGTTGGATTTCCATGCTAAAATTACTCCAAACACCAGGCAAATTTAGTGTGCTCAGATTGCAGAGTGGGAGGTGGAAATGTATACTATAAAAAACAGAGAAAAATTAGAGTTTACAGAGACAGTAACAGATGAGACAAAACTTGCTTTCATGTTTGCTTTGTTTATTTGTTTTTTTTTTATTATTTTCAAATAGAACATTGTTCCTGTGAAGAATAATGATCTGTTCAGTAAAACAAGAGGAGACTAATAATGTTTTTGTCATATTATGTTAATAGCCTGTGAAACTACTCTTGCCATTATATATTAATTGCATCTAAAAGACATCTAAATGCCATCACGATAGCTCTTCACTCTTTAGAGTGATCAGTTTATTTGTTTATTCCTTGTTTACTTGTACTCCAGCAACTCTCAAAATCCCCTGCTCCCCGTCTCACAGTCGTAAGCATCATCCCTCCTGGCTTTGTGGAAGTCGGGGTGCTTTGCCATTTGATTGATCTGTTCCTCAGGTGGTTGTTTTTGTTCATTTATTGGTTTTCTGAAAAAGTGGGCAGAATATGAACATTATGATGCTTTGCCATGCATGCAAAAGCATAAAAGTGTGTATTTATATTGCAGTTTTTTAAAAGACAAAATTCAATGCCGCTCTTTTTTTTTTCTTTTTTTTTCCCTAACCCACCAGACATCACTCAGCTTGTTCAGGACTTTGTCTTTAAATAAACAAATAAGCCCCTTCCGTGTTGTACTGGAACATTCTGGGTAAATAAAAGGTCCCTCGTGCTCCAGAATATGAACATTGCTATTTCCCAAATCAACCTAGTGTGGGAAGTAATTACTTTCTATAAAGGTGCAAATATTACTGGTAAGAGGGAAATCCAGGTGGACAGTTCTTATTAAGAAATAGATAACCTTGTATAGAACCCATGCTTTCAGGGTCTTTTCCATTGCAAAGGTCAAAGTCAGGGAGGTCTGGCCTCATTTCTTAGTCATTAATACAACTTTCAGATTTTCTCTAGTCTATTAATATTCAGAACAGACAGAAAACTTTGTTGCTGAAATCTTCCCAGTTCTTGTGCCTCTCAATGTATTTCAAAGGAACAGACTGATTTAGGTGTTTGATCAAGATTCAGACGTCTTAATTTTATAATTGCTTGAAAAATCCTCATTTACGTAATTCTTCTTGAACATGTAGGCCTGTAATATCTATCCCTATTCTTATTTGTGTGTGTGAATACTGAAGCATGGTCTGTAACATCTCTCCCTTGTTCTCTTTTTATTTTTTATGTGTGTGTGAAAACTAAGGCAAAGAATTCATTATATTTTTATATCAATAATTTCTCTTTGCAGCTAGAGGACCTGCTGTCTCCTTTCTGACCTCTTGTTCTTTGCGTACCTGCAGAAAATCACATTAGCTGTCTTCTCCTGCAATCTTCTTTTCATTTTCCACCTTTTCACGTCTTTTTTTCCCTTGCAGTTTTAACTTCATTCTGGAACCTTTCTACTCCCTCGTCTTTCTTGATATTTTATGTCATTCACTTCACTTTCCCTATGCTCCCTGCTGCAATTCCTTAGTCAGGCTCGCTGACCTGTTTTGTGTTTTTTATAAGCTGTATGGCTAAAGGGATGCATATCCACCATCTAAACACAAATTTGTCTTCTTATTATGTATAATCTCTCCACTGTGTTCGCAAATGATGCTTTGCCCAATCTAATCTCTGTTGTTCCTCAGTAAATCCCGTTAGAAATCTGTGTTTTGGAAGCCCTAGATTTTGGATTACTTAGTGCATTAGCCTGCTTTTATTTCAATTTCAGTGAAACAGTCTGGTAGTTACTAATATGTGATGGTAATAGTTCATGGTGGAAAAGTGTGTTTTGTTTATACTTTACTCCTTTTTAGGTTATATCAGTCAAATTCAGCATAGTAATTTAGGAAGTTATATGGTTGCCTGGAAATTACTGTATTTAATTTATTAAAATTAATTCTAATACTTAATTCTGTTTGGAATTGTAGTTATCTCAAAAGTGGCCAGCCTCAGAAAAGGGAGCTGTATAACGGATATAATATTTAATTAATTCTGTGACTTCTCAGAACTATAGTTTTAATACTTGCTCTATATAAAATTATTATAGGATAATGGCCATCAGTTTAAAGCTGTATATGTGTATACTTGTGGCAAAAATGTTGAAGAGGTTTGTAATTTTTATGCAGGGGGTTAGTTTTAATTAACATGGAGTGACATGTTTTTGAAAAATGTGCAAAAAGAATTCACATAAAATTTATAAATAAGCATGTTGAATAATTCAGTTTGTAGATTTTTCTGATCCATTCTAGCATGACAATTCATGCATGTTTCTCTAATGTGATCACAGGGAATAAGAAGAACAAAGAAATCTCATCATTCAAATACCATGCTCCAGATCTCCAAAGATATTAAAGTCACAGATTTATACCTCAACATTATGTGTAGATAAATTATCTTCAAAAGTCAGTCTTACTGTATTTGCTCTTTCTTGGACAGAGTTATTCAGATCCCCAATATTAAGTGTTTTTTTTCTCACAGGGGCCCTCTTTTGGACATGTTGCATGTCTGTGTGAAACCTTATGGGGAAAAGAGCAGGGTAGGCCATGAAGAAAATAACAACCAATAGAGTGGGCTGTAAAAGAAAAAAATATGTTCTGAACCCAGAAGTCACCCCTGTCATCTTCAAAGCTTCCTGTTGCTTTTTCCAGGCTTGCAGAGAAGGCAGGTGACCGGTGGCGTGTGGGTGACAGGAAGATTTTAGGGTTTGATCTGTAGATCTTTCTGAGCATCTCAGCTGTCTCTGCTGAGATACTGAAGGCAACTGACGGCAACTGATGGCTGTGGGTACTGGCATTTCAGTCGCACTCAACCATGGGCAGCCTCCTCTCACCATGTGAAGTATGACCTGTCCCAAGTATTTAAAACATGGGAGTCCAATCCTCTGGCTTTCACAAGCTTCTTAGGATGATACAGTCAGAATTCCCTTTATCCAACTTCTGAAGACTTTTTGGCTTGTTTAGTTCTTTTTGTTTCTTTTTTTTTTTTAATTCTTTGATACACAGCATCTGAATATTTAAGTTCTTTTCAGCTGTTATATATTCATCCTTTAAAATAAAAATATTAGAACTCAATAAAAATATTAGGACTCAATAGATGGAACTTCACACACACACACACACACACACACACACACACACATATATACACACACACATATAGTAACTATAATGAAACTCATAAAAATATAAGAGTTGCCAATACTACATATTGCTAGTGAAGGTATGAGAAGACCTATAGAATTTTTACTCTATAGGTCTTCTGTGGAGGAAATATTAAAGAAAAAAGGTCATTCTTCTGAGTTCACATCTTTACTTCTTTAGATGATTTTTCAATGTATAATCGCAGCAAATGAGTAAGAGAAGTGAAGGAAAGCACAGCTATAAATATTTAGAGCACTGTGTGAAAAGAGACTTCTAATATTAGAGAAACTTCAGTTGGCATCATTTTGTTACCATGTAAATGACACAAATCTTGTTGTATTTTTCTGGTTTGCTCAGGTCATTAGTAATTATTTCTTAATTAGACATACTCCATGAAACCAAGCTATATTTAGGTGGATGTCTTATTTGTATTTTATTTTCTAGCAGCTCATTAACAAGGGAGATGACTTTAGCTTAAGCTTTTTCAACAGATAATTTAAGATGTTTATATTGGTGCACGTAAAACACCATATGTTTAGACTCACATGAGGGATCTTTTTGTTTTGATGAGCTGTGGTTTTAATTTTCCTTTAGAGGGTGAAACAGGTCCCTGTAGCTTCCGGCAAAACTCGTTGCGCAGGTATGCGACAAAATTAAAGCTTGCAGGGGAGGAAGACTGTAATTCCGATCCTGTTGAAGTTACTCCATAAGGAAATTATTATTCTCTTTCTACTCTTATATAAAAATATACTTAACAGTAGATGGTTATTGACAGATTGACTTCTGCAGTTTGAGATGTTAACGATGCTGGATTATTTCCATGCTGTCCCCAGGACTTCGCTGGCTGCTTTCTTTGGGCATCCCAAAGGTCAGTGCTTGTTGAGAGATGCATTCAAAACACTTCACCCTGAGACAAGCTTCAGTGCAGGCTCTGTGGAGGCCCATCGTTAGGATGGAGATGGTCATTAAAAATAATCCAGGTGGAAATGAAGGCTTCCAAGTGGGAAAGTAGGTAGTAAGATATTGAGGAAGGTTGTGAGGAGATGGAAAATCTCCTTTTTGAGGTTCTTATATCATCAGAGGCTTGCAATATTATTAATATTTCCTTCTAGTTTGTGTAACAGGGGGTGTGTAATACATAGTGCAGGAGCCCTGCTATGCACTTGTAATACAGATTGTTTGCTGAATTCTTCTCCCTTTCTGCTCTGTCATCACTTTGATTTTACATGACTGCAATTCAGTTATCTTTGTGGTGCAGTGCATCGGAAATACCTATTATCTATTTGTGTTTCTGTGATTATATACTTATTTCTATAATGTATTATGTATACATGGTTGATATGAATACAGGTTACAGACTTTATTTGTGGATGCTAGCAATGTACCGCTCTTATATTTCTATTAGTTTTATGTATTTAAATAACATCATAATGGTTCACTGCTTAGAAATTGTAAAGAGGGAGGAAAATTATGATAGTTTTAAAATACATTTTTTCTGTTTTTTTTTTTCCTTTTTTATTTTTTTCGTCTTTTCACCTTGCTGCTAGGGAACTAAAAATAATAAATAGTAAAATAAAATAAATTCTAGGGAACTAAAAATAATAAATAGTAAAATAAAATAAATTCCTGCATAAATCCCGCAGCTTTACTGTATTTTACATTTCCCATTCTAAACTGGAAGTAAAACATTTGAAATGGAAGAGTACCTTTATGGCACATCGTTTTATATGAGCTTCCATATGATCAGTGGAACTATTCCCAGTGCATATAGAGAGACTTGGTTTTCATTCCACAGCCTTGGGATTCATAGACCCAGAGGCCTTATTCACAGCAACAGGAGCTGCAATCTCCATCTCAGAAATCTGGAGCTTCCAGTGGAGACTTACAGAAAAAGCAGCAGTGCCAGGGCTGGTCAGGCCTAAAGTATTTGTAAGTTCAGGTTTGGGAATATCACAATTTGCACTGTGTATTTGCTGTGCTCCACAGGATGTATGTAGTGACACTGACCTTATTAAATCACAGCTCCACCATCCATGAAACCAGTAAATTAAAGCGTGGTCTGTCACGTTTATGGGCTTTAATAGCCAATGAGCTGATTCTTCAAACATGTGATTTGCCCATCATTCAACTTTACAGAACACAGATGTGACAGTACAAAAGCAGTAGAGAAGTGGTACCTCATCTGTAACCATTAATGTATTAACAATGCATTGACATGAAAAATCTGCCATATTTCTCTAGATTCTAAATTTCAAAATTAACAGTCAATATCCAGCCACTTAATGAAACTGAAATTTAATTCTTGCCAAACCTAGTTACAATTGATGTAGTCAATATACTGATTAAAGGAAATGCTCTAAAGGAATTGAGGTGTTTTGAGGATCTGCATTTAATTTTATTCTCTTTCTTTGTTGGTAGCTTTGATCAACACTGTGCTTACTACCTCTATAATGCGCTTTGAACTTTAGGTGTAAGCATATAAATAATTTCCCTGGTCAATTCTTGGCTGATCTACCCAAGCTGAAATCTAAAAAGCAACTTGTCTCCCAAATTCTAGTGAGTGGAAATAGTGAATTAGTTGAATTCTGAATTTAAATTAGAATTACAAGCATAACTGTATTCCTTAGAAAGGCCTGAAGCCATTTCCCCAAAGTATGCCAGTCAGATGACGGACTTTTGACCAAGGTTGTTATTGTTAGTAAAAGCTGTTTTCAATAACTTTTTTTCTCCCCTTTTTGCAAATCAGATAGTAGTAGCAACTGATAAGGAAGAAAGATGTGTTGTATACATTTTTGTCATTTTTCAGCTTACTGAGAAAATTCCATTGACTTTTGAAAATTCTGAAGATGTAATTCAGTGAAAAAAGTTAAAGCAGATACCCATTAGTAGCATATAATGATTTTTTTTCCAATAAATTCTGCTTAAAGTATTGAAAATGACAATGTGAGCACTGTGTATTCAGTTGCAATTGCACTTACCTTGCTGATGTCTTGAGACATATTTCTGGTATGCACATTTGCATTTGCAACTTAACCTGCACTTTTCCAGCGATAGATAAAACGCTGAGGATTTTATAAACATGTTTATTCCCAGTACGGTCAGTATTTTAGTACACTGGTGTGAGAGGCTTCTATCTTTTCTTTTTTTCCTTAGGAATTCATGCTTATATTTTGCTAAACACATGCTGTTCATCTCTTGTTCCATCTCCATTGTCAGTATTTAGCCCTTTCCATGCACGTGCTTGCAGCTGTTACTGGAAGGGGCCACAGAAGCTGACTTCTTGGTGCACATTTTAACCACTGTGTTCTGCAGACATCCAGAATATGTTCTAATCCCTGGAGGTAGCAGTTTTAGTGATTTGGTAGTGATTTTACACATAGCATCAGCAATGAATCAAAGCTCTGCCTATGTTGAAGGGTCCTTTGCTGCTGCTGCTGTTACCATCATTTGGACAGTGTGAAAAGCTAATGTACAGATATTAGCTACTCGGTTTTAATTATGCTCTTCAGCAGCATAAATTATAGTGTTTTATGACAAATATAAAAGGTATGATTTGAACAAATTACATATTCTGCTAATCCCCCAACTTTTGAGAGCCATATAATTATGGCAAGTCATATCCACCAGGTCAATTTTCCTTTATCTTTTCAGAGAGAATGCTAAATTATATATGTGAAAGTTAGAAGCATCACTTCAAACTAGGATTATTCAAGCTCCTGTTTAATGAGAATGTTTTCCATTTCATAACACAAAGCTTGTGTGGTGCAAATAGTATGCACAAGTTACCAGCTTCTTTGCAGTTGTTTGCTTTATCCAAGGGAGGAAAGAAATGGAGGAATGAGTTGGTAGCACAAGAAGACAGAGATTCTTTACAAATATAAGCTAAAATTTGTAATTTTCAAAATGGGAAGAACTCTCCTTTAAGGTTTAAGTAATTCTGTTGTTCCCATTGAAATGACTTTGGGTTATATTGTAGATGCTTATAAATTCTCACACCAAGATTCATGGCTTTATAAGATGCAGTAGACTATATTCCCATTTTCCACCATTCTCCATCTTTCCAGTTTGTTAGAAGCCTTTTACTTAGTTGTTGGGATGACTGCACAGTGTGCACTGCACTAAAGAATTTGGCTGGTTGCGTTTGAAATGTGTGTAGCTTTGACAAGCACAGTTGTGCAGGAAAGTAAGTTCTGGTGTTATGTCTCAGATACACAGAGCACATGAGGTGCCAGGTCCAATTAGCAGCCTGATGGTGGTAAATCCATTATCCTTGGAAAGAGAACCCACCATCAGGAGACATTAATTCAATGTGACACCAACTGGGGTGTTTGTATACAGCTAATTGCAATGTCAGACATTCTGATCTAATTGAGTTTAATTGTGACAAAATTGGAGTTAATTAAAAGTTAATGGTATAGAGCACATCATGTTGTTATAAACTACAGATGCATGTTTCATATCCATATTACTATTATTTAAATGGTCCTTTCAATTACTGTTCTTTGTATTGGCCCTTTGGAAAGGCACTGTAATTGTCTTCACATAACTGAAACTTTCTTTTTTGACTCGGCAAGTAGGAATATTTTTATTTTTAAAAAGCCTGAGAAAACTTAGGTTTGTGCATTATATTATATGTAGGGGTCACATGTAGACGTGATGTTTCTAACCACTTTTATAAAAAAGTGCTAACTTTACTAGACTGCTGGTGAAATCGGAGATTCTCCTTAACCTTATGAGAGGGATAATAGTTTTCACATCATCTATCATACTTGGTTCTGAAAATCCTGATCTTTTCATCTTTTCATGATTTTTTTTGTCCCATTTTTGACTGCTTTTCTGGCTTCCAGATGTAAACATATATATTTATTGTCAAATCCCTTTTCATACTGACCTCTCTTTTGATGAAGTCTTATAGAAAACCTTTGTTTGACGTGTCCTCCTGGATGTTCCACTTCCAATTCAGAAACGATCATTGCATATTTCCTTCACTGCTCTATAAATTTCTCCCTTCTCGTCAATACAGACACCGCCATTACCCTCCTGCCAGTCAGCCCGTCAGACTGTCTTCTGCTTGTTCTGTATACCCTTGCAGTGTCCAGGGCTTTCAGGTTTTCCTTCATTAAAACTACAAACTGATGTGCTGCTTGCATACTATATCATTTATCCAGGTCCTATGCTTCTTGTGTTTTAAATCTCTTCCAGCTTTTCTGTGGTACAAATGCCCTCAACCTCGTATTCATCCCAAATGAAACTGCCCTTATGTCTATCACCACTTCTACCCACTATCATATTGTTCGACTACCTGCTGTGTTTCTTCCCATTGAATTAAATTGATAGAATCTCTAGGCTGAATCTTTTGAAAAAGTTGGCCTTTCCCATCTATCTTTCACCCCTCATTCAGCATTATATTTTCTTTAGAGCTTATTATTATTATTAGCTATTGCTTACGGCTGCTCTCATGTGCACATTTCTTTTGGACATCCTTCCAGACCTGCCCCATATGTCATGGCTCATCCTGTCATTGCAGGTCAATGTATGAGTAGAACCAGGCCTAAAACACTATCACTGCTTCTTTAATACATGCAGAAAATAATTTTAAGTATTGATATAGGTTGCTTGGTCTTGTTTGCTGATTTTCTATTTTCAAAATATATTTTCCTTCTTTATTGCTTAGTGCATTGCTTTGAATAATGAAGCACTCAGAAAAAAACTAATGCCATGAACCCTCCTTTATTTTTCTATCTGTTGCATTCCTTTGTTTTTCATAGATCTTATATTTTAACATGAGACTTTTAAACCTAATTAACCACAGGAGATACCATGTCAGAGTACCTGAACCTGGATCTCTCTTAAATCTAGTTTTGTGGTTACTTACTAGCAGCCATCACACTGTTGTGTTCTTCCTAATCATGCCCCAAATCTCTCTGACATTAGCAAGAATGATGTGTAGTTTGGGAAAAATGAGCTGTGTTAACCTCAGGCTGAGCAGCAATGTTAGTTATCACATCAGTAGGCAAATAAGTGATCTAGTACCTTTTAAAAATGAAACATTTCTCTCTATTTGGAAATCGGTGTAAACTTCCACTAGCCATAGAAACATCTGACTTATGTTACTGAAGTGCTAAAAATATACTCTTTCACCTTGGAATTCCCAGGCATTATGATTGTGCCTGCAAATCAGAGGTTATTAGTTTGACCACATTAATGTAAGACAGATACAGCATTATTTGTGCATCCATACAATTAGAATATTGTTTATTTGAAAAGGCTCACTATGCTGAGAAAGTGGTGCAGCAGAATTACTGGGTTTGATCAGTTTTTAATAGGTTAGTACTTTCTTCTCTGGCCCATAATTTTGATACAAAGTGGTAAGCATTATCTTTATTGCAGACTAGCAGTTTCCTGAATCCTGTGTTTAGAAAGCTGAAAATAGCTGAAAACTTCAGCTAATAATCTGAAAAAGGCAAGACGTGTCAATAAGAGACAGCATAGTCACTTCAAAACATTGACAATGCAAGGGAACTTAGCATCATACCTGCTGAACAGATATTCCATCTTCTGCAATATTTTTCATTAATGTTTTTGCTAAAGCTAACTTCTCCCCATGGAAATTAATTACTGTGGTATCTAGAATTTTAATTTCTAAAATGCACCAGTGGGGTACACTACTGTTCAGTTAGATGCTATCACACAGCAGGGCAATAATCATGTTTCTTTCCTGTTGCATTAGGTAACAAAGGTACTTGCAGATTTTCCTAAAACTGAGAAGGCCATTCATGCCATGATTTTGTTTAAATCTAAATGCTGACCACAAGAAATCATATAAATACCATGGTGAAAAAGCTGTCGTACAATAAAAACTACAGCAAGTTTCTTAGAGTTTTGGGACAGGGGAGTTCCAAAACAGTTTGGGGAGGTAGGTTTGTAATGAAATATTTTTATTTAATTTACCTCAACCAGCAAGTCTGATTTTCTTTTTTATTTAAAAAGATATAAAGAGATTATCACTCTCAACCTATCTGCATTAGCTTTTGATTAATGCCCATTCTAACAGTACTTGGTGACTCTCTGTGTGTTTAAAATCGTGCCGTGTGTGCGTGCGCTGACACTCTCACCCTGTGAGCAACCTCCTGGGTTGCAATCTTATCAGATGGAGTAGCTTGGGAAAAAACAGTGCCTTTCTACAGGCCTCTTGTATGCTTGTAAATCATATGCAGGTTGAATACTAGTCAAGCAGCCATGCTGCAGAAGAAATAAATCAGTGCAAGGGGAGGATAAACAGAGAAGTATCTGGCAATGGCAGAAAATTTATTTCTGGAAATACCTTTAACTTGGGATCAGTGGTGATGGCAACCAGTAGAGACCACTGAGAGGGAAATATGGGGATCATATTGTGAGGTTTGTGCGAGACATGAGGGAAGTGATACTGATAGCAGAAGAACTCATTAAATGCATTAAAGTGTGCAGGTTTGAATGCTCCTGAGATTGATTATGCCTTGCAAGGTAATAGTCTTGTGGGGAGGAATTAATTTTTAATTTTTCCGCTTATATATCTATGAGGAAAAAAAATCTAAGAGGCATGAAAGGCTGATCTAATTTCATGCCAAAGTAGTACTGTTGGAATATAGGCTATCTTGTAGAATTTCATTCTCTCTACTCTTAAATTTAGCTTAGCTTTTGCTTAATAATGTAATGAGTTATAGAAAATGTGTGGCTTTAAGTCAAGTCATTTTTAGAAAAAAACTTCATGGAAGCTGGCTATGAAGAAAGGCACCTCTAGAAGTTCCGAGTGCAGTATAAAAATAAAAATGTCTCTTTTTAGATGAAGGAAGTCTGTTTGCTACTCTATCATTCATTACAACATAGTAGAATATTAATGTTGCTTTGTGGATCACTGGAAGTAACTGTCAGAAACATGACATAATATGCCCCACAAAAAGAAAAAAAAAATCCCATGAAGCCATTCTGCTTTGTCAGTGGAAAAGTAGAAATAATTGATAATTCTTGAAGTGAAATTCTGCTATTACAAACTTGGAGAATTTGAAGCAACTTCTTGGTTTCTCTTCTTTCTTTACTTGGTTCTGCAACCACTCCATCAAGTATTGCTCAGTTTTGTTGATTATAAAACAACCCTGTGTTTTTAATAGTGTTTTTAAATCACTTTCTGTTTTTATATGCGTAATTGTGAAATATTGAGTTGTTGTTCACAATGCCTTGTTCTATCTGGCCTTGCAGGCACATGGTCACTGTGTTTATCTAAAATATTTCTGAGGATATCTTTGGTGCTAAACCACTTAAAGCTTTGGAGTATGAGCAGTGTATCTTTTCCTCATCCCTCCACAATGATTATTGTCTAAAAAAGAAGAATGAAAGGAGATGGAAAGTTTGTTAAGTGTTGAGTTTGGGCTTTGGTTTGCTTTGCTTTCTTTGTTTGGAGCATCTTTTAATTGGGTAGAAATGCAATGGAGTCTCTTATGGATCATTTCTGCTACGAATTGTGAAACTAATCGTCTGTCTCAATAAGCAGAGAGGCTCCCGCTGTGACAGCAACCACGGGTATCCTGGGGCTTGGGAAATAGTCTTTTTACTCTTATTTGTCTGCTCTTGCATTCTCATTTAGTTGTAGCCTCAGCCACAGAAAAACCCTTCTTTCAATCTTGTGTATTATTATTCACTCAGATGAAATATTACAGCAGCATGAAAATAAAATTGCCTCAAAGAAATTATTATCTGGTTGTTGTTTTTTGTTTATTATTTTTATTTTGTTCCACCCCTTCCATGTCCCTTATAAGCCACTTGATTATTAAACCGCTAGCAGTTTTTAGTGTTGAGCTGAACTTTGATACTTTTTTTGTCCATGGTCTCTCTCATCCAGTCCCAAATGAGAAGCAAAAAAGGAGAGGTGAAAAGATTTCATAGAGTATTCGTTATTGGTTTTATGTAGTCATAGTCAGGTCAAAGTTAGGTATTATTGCCAGAGGTTTATTTCAGATTTGAACCAGAGTGGTATAATATATGGATTTGGCAAGTTGCGCTTTAAAATAATCCTTCCGCTTAAAAATCTTGTTTAGTTTAAAGACATGGAATATGAGAGTGTGTTTGCATAATTTTGCATTTCACTGGAAAACATTCTTTCTCCTTTTCTCTGTAATTACCCGAAACACAATAATCCTTGATTCTCAGACATTTGTGCCACTAGCAAGAAACTTTTCCTGCAGCTTCTCAGCATGCAAATCTACTGAGCAAGCCCAGGTGATGGCCCTATTACTTCTGCATGTTGGCAGGCCCAAAGAATGAAATACTTTTTTGGACTTAGTTTGAATCAAACAGGCTAAGGAAAAAACCTTTGGGAGTCTTGACGTGGGGAAGGCAGTAACTTACCAGGATGGTCTCTTCTCTTGCAAGTTGAAGAGAACAAAAAGTTATGGCTTTTATGAGGGTCCAGGGTTTCCTGCTTGTGGAATTACATTTAAATGTCATTGATAGATTGGAAGGCATTTACCTCTTGAAGGGCATGGTTTCTGCGGTTGGTTGGAGAAAATTCAAACCTGCAGCATTAGCAGAGGGGGTCCCTGGACGCCCCTGGGACACTGACTGTGCAGCACCCAGCAGTGCTACCCATCTTGCCACCTCAAATTTGGCCAACCTCCAAATTTAGAAATTCCCAATTCTGCTACAGAACAGAGCTTTCAACCTCTATATTGGTCTCTTTTCTCCCCTCGAGCAATTGCAGCTGCGTATTTTCATTTTATTCTTGGAGCAGTATTTTATGACCGCACCTCTCCTAGCAAGGCAGCGCGCATTTCTTCTGCCTCCAGCCTATAAGGCAGCTGGGGACTGAGGTCCCTATGTTGCATCTACTGTTGAAAACCCAAGGTATAACTCTGTACCTCAGAAGAACACAGGCTGTGACAGTAAGCTGCTTATTCTTTCAGTTTGGGGATGTTTTTATTTGTTTGTTTCTTCTGGAAGTCCTGGTGAGCTTTGTATTTTTAGTCGAAAGGTATGATTTGCCTTTTCATCATCAAACATCTCAGCTAGTCTTATCCTTTGTACCAAAGCTAGCAGTTGAAGCTCAATAAATAACCTCATTAACATGCTGAGCTTTTGCCCAAACTGTGCACTGGGTATATGTTATTAAAAGGAAATTTGGTTCAGGCATAAATAAAGAGTGATTAAAGAAACTCTGATCTTTAGATTTTAGGAAGGATAATTGTACTTCTGGAAGAGAAAGGAGGAAGGGGAATCAGCACTTTCTTGATGAGGGGATTAAGTGGTTGGCACAATAAAACTGTATGTCTCCATAAAATGGATAGAGATAACAAATTGGCACAAGTAATTTATAATGTTCCTCTGAGATTATAGGGTTCTTAATGATCACAGTTTAAAATATGTGTTTCAAAAGTCATATATTTTCATGTAGGGTGGGTTGTAGTGGGATGAAATTTAATTTTGTGGTCCTGGTAGATGAAAGCTGAGGCTATGCTATATGCTCCAAGTTCTGATCTGATTTCTTACTAGATTTTGGGCAATTTGTAAACATCTGAATCCTTATCTTTGTGTTAGAGATTTTTAATTATGTCTTTTGAACTGTCTTGTTGATGAACACCTTTTCCTTTTCATTTAAAGAAAAAAAAAACCTCATTGACTTCTATAGGAAAAAGATTGCACCATCAGTGACACTGAGATAAAATAATCATTTCTGCCTTGCACGTGTTGGTTACCACAATCTGAAGTGCTGAATTATTTGATAACAATTTTATTTAGGTAGCAAGGAGGGAGAAAATAGAGTGTTGTAGAGTCTACGATAGAAAAAGTAAAATGGTTGGCTTTTTTTTGCATATATACAAGTGTTAAGCTATGTGTGGCAGAATGCAGCAAAAGCTGGTGCCTTCATTGTCATTTTCTTCCAAACACCAGTATCCCTTGAACACAAGCTGAACTAAATAGGGGTCTGATTTCAACTATGCTGTAATTTTGTAGCATTGCTTTTCTTTCCTTTTTCTACTAAGAATAGCTGAAGTGATTTCTTAATACTTTGCTTGTTTTGATGGAAAGCATTTACTTTTTTTCCCCAGTTATTTTTGTGTATGTGTGTATGCATATATATTTGTGTGACTGCATACTTATTTTAGAAGTATGCATGTTTCTTGGTTGAATAATGCTTCACAAGAATTTTTGTTTAGTAGTATTGTATTGTACTAGCAGGGAATTATAGATGTTATAATTTCAGCTCCCTGAACTTTACATGACACAGTGATGTGAAGTATCTACGAACTAAGTGTAAATTATTTACACGACCATTTCTACCTTCTTTCACATTGTAAAATTTGGGTAAAGGACCATCAACACAAGATAGAATTGGAGGAATAATGAGAAAAAAAGGGCATCAGGTTAAAATAACTCTTTGCATCGACTGCAAAGCATTTTTATTTCAGTTATGTTAGAACATGCTTGTGATAGCAAATCCTAACTCCATTTTCTGCTGCCTTTACTTTTCATCAGAACATTTATTTTTTCAAACCCCTATTGTTCAAAGTAAGAGTATCATAGGAGTTATTATATGTATCATACAGTGCTAATGAATGTTCCTGATTTAAATACTTAGCTATATGCAACTCTCTGACAGTCCCTACTTCTCTGTCACTATACGATATGAAGCACCCCTCCTGTGAACTGAAAACGGAATCCAACCTACTTTGAGTGTACGAGTGCTGTAGTAACACTCATTGTAACAGGATCTTGCCATTACCCTATCTTCCAAATTACCAAAAACGTCACTAGCTCATGAGAGTGGTGATTCAAACCTAATTATTATTTAAAGAGGTAATATGCTGAATAACTTTCCTTTGGAGAAAGATTTCTTGTAAATGCTAATACTTTAGGAACTATCACAATATGATAAATTATGATTGTTGCCCTGCCAACTTTCATTACAACTAAGGGATAAGAGAACAGATAATCCACAGGAAGATGAATGTTCTTGCTAAAAGAATTTCAGATGGATTCAGTGTGGCTGGAAAGGTAGTAGTCTTATTTTTCACTTGTCCTCAATAAGTAGTGTTTTAATGCACAGGTGATCCATCCTATCCATACTTTTAAGTGAGATTAATCCTTCCTAATCTGTGTTTTTGACTACTGGTAAAAAAGGTAATCTCATTATAGCAGGAAATACAAAATCAGTCTTAAAATCTAAGGTCAAGAGAAACACTTTAACATATTCTGAATTTATCTAGCGAGGCATAAATAAATACATACCTAGGAAATAAGAATGTCATTCAGCACAGCATACTTTTTCCATAATATTTCTCTGGAGTGGCGTGCACATTATTTGCTGGTAAAGGTTAAAGGGCCATTCAGTGTTGCTCGAGGGGAGAGGAAGAGAGCGAATATTGCATTTAAATTCTCTGTCTGGAGGAGCAACAGGCAGCACTGGGACTGTAAGTCTGCTCTCGAACACCAGCATACACATCCCATATACAGGCATACAAGGTGAGTGTGTGTGTATGCATATACGCCAAGACGTCGTACGTGCACATACATATATGCGCGCATCAACTCTGCATTTTCTCAGAGAATTTCTGATTTCTAGCTAGTAAATATCTATAATCTAATTCACCTAGCGCACTCTTGGGCAATCCCAGCATACTGCCAGTTGTGAGCAGACACCACACATCTTTAAAGGCATTAAATGCATTAGTCGGGTAGCACGATGCTATGAATCACCAGGAGAGACAATACTGGCTGCCCGGCCTGTTTCCCTGGCTGTCATTCTGGCAACATTTTCATTTCACAAAGAAAGCAGCACCTTTTCATAGTATATATTTCAACTATAACGAAGTACTTGTTTCTTAGCAACAAGCGCAGAGTAGCCAGTGATCCTGAGAGGAGCCGCTGAACAGGGGTGAGATGTACTTGTGGGGTCCTGAACTGCAGTGCTTCAATTAGCAGGTAGTGCACGGGAAACAAAGGCATTCGAATATCAAATGTCTCCTGGCAATTTTTGTTTCTTCTGCTGAAGAGCAGCAGAGCGTTCATTTGACCCACAACCACGTGCTGGCCTGCACGAGTAAAAGAAAATTCTTTCCCCGCTTTGTGAATAGAATGAATCAACTTGAAGTGCACGCACAAAAATATGTGGGATAAATGTGACCTGACTATAAAACAGGTTCTTTTTTTTTTTTTTTTTCTCCCTGAAAAGGACCTCAATAAGTAATGACTCACAGTTTGTTTTAGAAAGACCTGCTTCCTTTCGCTCTGAAAAGGAAGTATGTGCATTTGTCAGGCTGCAACAACAGCATTGAATGCTGCGGATATTGAAGAACTCCAAAACAGTTGAGCATTTTCTGGCAAGTGGCATTTTTGATGGATTCTGTAGCTAGTAAAGGAGAGGCCATGTGGGAAGAGAACACTGGGAATGGTAGGCCCAGTCTTGCAGCTCTCTCCATAGAGAAACTTTCATGCTGGATCCAACTTTGATCTCTCTTGCTTTCTCCTGAGATGCTCCTTGCTGTTGGAGCAGTCAGAATGTGCCAGGACCACGTAGACACCACAAGGAAGCACAAAGTCATGTAAAGGATCTGCCTATATGGATTCTGTGCAGGGCAGAAGATACACGATCCACCATGAAAGACTGTTTAAGCTAATTCACTTCTGCAGGATCAAATAGCAGTGGAAGAGGTAGCCCAAACTTCCCATTCCACCTCCAGAACCTTGTCTAATTCCTGTTGTTTTGATCCATCCAGAATCTAAAAGCAAAGTCAACAATAGCACTAGGGCTGATTCTGGTGTCGTCAGTGGGTTTTGGGTGAGCAAATAGTGTAGCCAAATACTCCAAAAGGAATACTTGGCTTTTTGTGGGTTTTAGATTACATTCTAAACAGGCAGTTCATAACTGAGAGAGATGAATGCATAGATAATTAATGTTAAGAGATATAAATGTGGTTCTGTATCTTGAGTCTTATTTCTTCAATTCATGTCATAATCTAAAATATATAGAAAAATAGCCTTTGACTGGAAAACTGTGTAATTTCTTTCAAGTCAACTAAAAAGGAGAAGTTATCAGAATTAATAAGTACTCTATTTTACTGTCCAAATATATTATGACTGTTTGGATAGACTTTAGCTTTGCTTAAGCTTAGTTTGCAGAACATACATCTCTCTTAAATATTTATCCTGTTCATTGTAAATACTATCTAATCTATCTTTTTTTTTAATAATTATTCCTCATTAATTGGATAATAATACTTAATGTGGTGGTTATTACTAGATAATAGATTCCATCTGTAATTATTTAACCCTGGCAAAGTGAGAGCACTGAACAATCAAAGGGGTCAATTACCAAGAGTTTACAAATAATACATTAGACATTATAGTTATTACAGTAATAACTATCATTCAATAACACATTTATAATGTGCAGAGCATATTCAACAAGGACTTTATTGAAAAGTCACTGAATTTATGCAGGCAGTAAATGGCTGCTGTATATATTTTAAAAAAATCTATATTTTCTGCTCCTCTGTTCCAGCTACTAAAATTGTGTGAATGTGACCATTTATTTATTGTATTGCAAGATGCAGAGTGCTGTGTAATGTGTGATTTGTTTATTTGGGCAAACTTGTAATTATGAGGGGGCAGTGCCATGAAATATTAAGAGACTTGCCATCTGTTTGTGCGAAGATGTTAGGTGTGGTTGTCGTCGAGGCTGATTGCTCTGGAGTGGGAGTGAAGACTTTATTTCTACCTTCCATATGGTACAAGCCAAATAGGGTAAATGGAGTGTTTTCAGATTAGATACACAAGGTGAAATCCTGGCTTTATTGCAAACCAGGCCAGCTTAGTTGCTGGCTTCAGTGAGTACAATTTTTACAGCTGGTTTTAGTTTTCCTTGATTTTGAAAGGTACTGTTATGATGTTTGCATTTTAAACTACTGGTATCACTTTTAGCAAGTTCTGTGTATGTTTGTAGAAATCCAGAAGTTCATAACCAGAGAGCTGAAATTTGGAAAGACAGATCACTTTTGGCTAACTTGCATTTTGTTTTTCTCATATTGATGATGAAATATCTAAGTAAAGGTCTATCAGGATATAGAATAACCTAAGTGTGATTGTTTAGAAATGAGTTTAGCTGATAGCATCAAGATTTTTATTATTAATTCTTAGCAGGTTAAGTTGTGACACAGAGTTCAGGCAATGCAGCACAAATTGTTTCTGAGAGAATACTACAAAACTTTGCACACAGGTTTTATTTTTAATTTGAAATAATAACACTGTGATGTCTTCCTCACAGTCACAAGGGTGTCTCCAATCTAGATGTTGAGCTTATTGGCATATGGCCTATCTTTTGTCGTGTAGTTCAGTTTAGATGCTGCTTACCCCAGGAAGGGTTCTGATTTATTCCAGCTATTACCATAATGGAAATAATAAGCAGCAATAAGGTGAAATAATGTGAAAATAGAGTGCATTGAATTTAGTCAGCAGTCTTTAGAAATGTTGTCTTTTACATTTTTAAGTTGTATGCTGACAGTTTGCTGAAGGAATGAGGGCAATTTACATTTTAAAGGTTAGTTCACAAAATTGGCTTGGCTCATTAGAAAATGATGGCAGGATTTTTACAAATCTGTCCATTCTCCCTTCTTATCCCATCCTCTGCCCTATTCATTTTTAATCTCTGCATATATGCATAAACTCACATCTTCCCATAAAAGATAAAACTGCTATTAAACTCTTCATTACGCAGGTATCTCCAAACAGCCTTCTCCTGCAACTTGCAGAAGAGATTTATCTGATTTTTAGACTTATTTGTCAATGTCTATTACCAAGCAACGTACAGGATTGAAACTGCAGGCGGATCAGATTTATACCTACTTCATTTTCAAAAAGCGTAATTGAGAATTCCATTTAATCTAGATATATTCCACACTGATTTTTACAACTTCCTGAAGCTTCCATCCTTATCAAACATTTACATGGCTGTGTTATCTGCTTTTCTTTGCCTTTTTTTTCCCCCCCTCCAAATAATGGCTATTCAGAATGCACATTTTATATGAAAAAGTACTCAATTATTTTTTTTTTTCTCGTGGGCAATTTAAAACAGGAGAGCAAAATGAGCATTAAAAGCTTGAGTCCTGCCTTGCTTACAGATAAAACTCAATATTCAGGTTCTTCTGTGGGTTGCTCTCATTCCGGCTGGTACAGGGATGCATAAATTAAGCCCTCTCTACATAACAACTTATTTTCGATTGGAGTTTCATCTCCACAAAGGACAAAAAACTCTGTTATGTATGAGGTTTCCTGCATGCCTGCTGTTCAGAAAGGATACGAGAGTATCTTGTATCGCAGGTTTCTCTTTTAATACAAGTAAGCAAGGTCAGCAACAACCATTTTCCAGAACAAGAACCTAATTTTGAATTGTGACAAGTTGCGTGAGATTAGTCGGTCGGGTTGTGTGAAGACACATTTTAGTTTGCAGACTTGGATTCCTTTCATATTATTCCATGAAGTGAAACACTTAGGTCTGAAAAGATACCTGTAAAGTCTTTGCTGAGTCTCAGAAAGATCCTGTTTCATGAGACAGATTTTAGCCTGTGGTACTAAAAGGTTCATACTTGATCCACATCAGGAAATTAAATACCTTAGCCTATAACTGAAGATGGTTATCTAGGCACATGGGTTTCCTGTCAAAAATATAAAACAAGCATCAGAAAATAGGCAAAACCTGGATGTAAAAACTGAAGAAACTATAAAATATATTTTTTATTACTCATAGAAACCTTGCAATGTATAGACATAATTTCATGGAAAATTCAAGAGCCCTCCTTTCCTTCCCTTTGCTCCCTGTTTCGTTCACGGGCTACAGACATCCCTCTAGAGCAGCTTGGTTGAAGATACTGGTCAAATGTTAGGGACTTAGAAATTGTAAAGCATTTCCTGTGAATAACTGGCTACAGGAGTGTTGCTGATGATAATGTAGTTTGCTCAGTTTGTGTAAACTGTGGCAGTGCACCATGCACTGGGTCATCTCATCCTTGCTGCTGTGTAACGGGCGGCTAAGAACAGCATAGATTGCAAGAGAGGGGAAAGCTCTCCCCCTTGGTACTTAGTTCATTGACACTAACAACTCTTCAGTGTCTTTTCTATGCTCAGATCCTCAAATCAAATGCAAATGTTCAGCAGAAACATTTCTGGCAGAAATCAACACAGTTCAACCGATGTCACAGTGTTACAGGAGTCACAGGCAGTAAGATACTCCCATCTCCAGCTTTGTGCCATAGTGTGGTCTCCCTGTCTTGTCACCGCTGTTCGCAGGGTCCTGGTCCTGTCTGCGTTCTTCACATACACCAACTTTGGTGGTCTTCATCAAAAAACATAACTTTTGAAATATTAAAAAATCAAAAATTAAGAAACAGAGTTGCGTATATGGTTGGACTCAATAATCTTGAAGGTGTTTCCAACCATAATAAGTATTCTGTAATTGTAAATGGATGAATACATAAGCATTGTTCTTATACTAAGAAATGTGGATTTTTTTTTAGAAAAAAAGTGACATTTTAGTAGCTGAGTTGCTGATACTGGATGTGCTTGTGGCTGTGTTGAGCCTGAAGCAGTTCCAAATGATGATCAATTGTTTAAATAGTGTGTGTTTCGATCATCGCTTAAAACTTGTCCTCACATGATTGACACTAATGATTCTGAAGGAGACGCTGTAGTCTGTCGAGTATGTAGTTTGTTTTTTTAAAAAATTGCTTGAATACCTGTTTATGCAGTAGACTATAACAGCTGGAGAGGCATTGTGATGATATAGCCAATAAATAAGATGGTTAGCATTTTTTAAGTGTCTAAAATACACGCCAACAAAATCCAACGTGTTGACTGTGAGGAAATGGATATTCATGTTCTGATAGGAAATTCTCTAAAGGCAGAGCCATATTTTCGGTAAAACTGTCTCTAGATTTTAATTATCCAAAATTATCTGTGGCTTGAATATTCCACTGGGACAGGCTTTAGTGAGCAGAACATCATTATATAACCCTATATATCTTCCACAATGCATCTGCATAAGGTATTTCTCCTTCAGAAAGTTCCCTCAACCTTTGAGCCCAAAGAAGTAGGAGAATGGGGGGCAGAGGAGGAGCTCATTTTTTCCCTTGGGTTTTCCTAACTTTAATGCTTTTAAATACAGACTATATTTGCCCTGTCCCGGTTCAAACACACCCAGTCATGGAAGGAGCAGCATTTCATCAGTGTGAAGGGAATGGCCGGACCTTTTCTCTCCTCCCTTCCTGTTCAACTGCTCCCCCTTTTTTAGTTAGTAAATTAAATAAAGGAGGAAAATTCACCCATGGCCCATACTAGGACCTTGAATTAAGAAGTTTATATAATCCTTTCTCTGAGCGGAACTGCTATGATGCATTAGGAGACCAGATTTAAACAGATTACAGTTTCAAGAGTCTGATACTGGTTGAAGTTTTTCAATTTCGGGATAGTAATCTTTTATTTAATACTCTTAGTGAATTGAATCTCCTTCAGCGCAAGAAACCTTTAATCTGTACATGTAATAATAAACAATGCTGCTGTTGAAGTGGTGACGCCTTTGCTCACATGTTTTTTGCCGCGTTGAGAATACCAGAGTGTCGTTCGTAGGCGGTTTAGAGCATAGGCTTTATTGACTGCTGAAATAGTGTTTATCTTCATAACAAGAAAATGCAGGTGCTTTAAGGCAGAATAAAGAAAACTGCTGAAAAGAAGTCTCCTTCCACCCCAATCTCATTTGTTGGAAGAAAATGCATATTAATTAAAAATTTAGACACTTCATTTCTGTTGCAAGGCTCCTTGCAAAAAGACAAATTATTTTATACATCTAGTATGTGTTAGAACTGACAGATGAGATTAATATGCTTCTTAAATTACCATTATCAAGGGTCAATTAATAAGTGAACTAACCTTGTGAAAGTCATTCTGAAAGACTAGTTATGGGTCTATAATGGTCCCTGTCAAATTATGTAGAATTGAGAAAATGAGAAAGCTGTCAAATAAATACGATACCTACTAATTACATTCTACATAAGGTAAATGAGCTTTTGTGATTGTTGGTGAAAGAAGCAGAAAATAAGTCTAAGAAATATTACTGATAAATTTTATTCCAAATCTGTCCATAATTCTGCGAGGGAACAGGCATTTTCAGAAACTTGTGCTGGTAAGGGAAAGTGAAATTCCTTGCAACCTACAAATGAGGTGATATGAAGGTTGAATGAAAATTAGAGAAATATTTATTAGGCCTTTATATCTGTCATCACTTGGGAAAGTAGAGAATTCTCTCTCGTGTGTGTGTGTGTCTCTGTGGTGGTGAATTTTTTAGGTGTCCTCTTGATCTTTAGATGTTAACTGATTTATCCAAATGAAGGTTTCCTTATGACAAGAAAGAAAATAGCCCTGCCCACTGTGTAACTTGCCAAAAAAACCCAAAAACAAAAAAAAAAAACCCAAAACATACTGATAGCAAGCTTCTCTTCTGGGGGAAAGACTTAAAAATAGCATTCCTTAAAAATACCAATTCAGCTCCGTACCTGGAAGCTACCCACATGTTATAATATTCGTTAATTTTGTTTCCAGTAATATGTCTTCCCAGCTGGAGCAGATAGAAAAGGGAGATCACATAAACACGGATAGTTTGCATTCTTCCTAGAAATACTGAGGGGTGACTAAGTTGTTCTAAGTTGCACCAGATTTGGTAATAAAAATAATAAAAATTACTGAAAAAGAAAGGCTCACAAGGTAATAGGATGGTACAGCTGTGGATTGCAGCCCTTATTATTTTCACCTGTTTTAATTCCTTTTCTTTCTTTGTTTCCTTTCTTTTTTTAAGCAGCTGGTAAATAAAAGAAATTTCCAGCAACAAAATTGTCTATAAAACCATTTTCAGGTTTTTAAAAAAGGGCCTTTGCAGCTATTACCAGCTGTAAATAGGTTTCTGCACTACACCTTTCAAACCCGTTCCTAGCCTACTTGGTGGTATCTGTTAAACTATCCAACTGCATCTATTAAATACTGAATGTTATTATACAAGCACTAAATGCTACAGGAAAGCCTCAAGTTACAGAGAGGTGTGAATCTCAAAAAATAGCAATGCCAATGTTTACTTCTGTAGTAAAAGATATATAGGTTTACTGTGGTGGCAGTAGCAATGCTAGTTAAAACCGAATGTAATGTAAAGAAATAATGGCAGTTTTCTTGTCTGCTATTTCATTAATAATAGAACATTTTTCTAACATTGAAAAGCCTATTTAGACCAAGATATTTTGGGTGAGCAGCTTCATTTTAGCTAAACTTTTACACTATGTAATTTACCTACTGTCAAGCTCAGTTGAAGTGACATCGGTTGGCACTAACATATTCCACAACATGTCAGAATTTGATGAGTTATGAATATCGTGTTTAGTAGTATGCATTTTTATAAGATCTTTTTCCAATATTCAGCTACATAGACAGTGCATGCTTTTTTGAATGCCCTCTTTTTCTGCAGGAAATGGTGTTGAGCCATTTTGGTTCCTTGCTGAAGAGGCAAACCACAGCCTACCTATTTAATAGACTGGTTAGAGGGAGAAATGAAGGTCTGATTATGGAAAATGCTCTTCTGTCGGACATGTTTCCTATGGTTAAAACTTCCACTTCCTCTGTGTTGCTTAATATGAAGCTCTTGCATCTTCAAAGAGTAGTTCATTATAAGCAGTGTCTCTAGCAAAGCTAGAGTAGGCGACAAAACTCGGTGCACTCATTTTTAGCTCAGCTGTCCCCATTCAGTGGCATGTAAGTGATTTGTAGACGAACATAGAGTGCCATCTATTGAACAGTCAATGTGAGCCTGCAGCCTCTGTCTTGAATGTGAAAGGTGGTGAGGCACGTGCATACAAAAATTATCTGGCTACTAGAGATATTAGGGTTTGCTTTGCTTTCATTTCCCTCTTTGGCATGAAGTGGGACAAATGCTGAGACTGTAAAATGATTATTCTTCATCTTCTTTATATTTGAGAGAATATTTGAAGATTTTACTGTTTTTGTAAGATCATTCCTTAGTGGGTAGGCTTCATAATTTACACTGATTTTTTCCAGGTTGGTTCTGCAATTCCTATGAGTGGGTTTCTGCTCAACCACAAACTCAACTCTGACATAAGTTCCCTCAAAAATTATTTTTCATTTTTTTTTATTTTTACTGAACAGTTTTTTATGTGGCATATGCATCCTCATCACACTGTAGTGATCTGTTGTTCCTTCCATATTTCTTATGCTCATTAAAAATACAGTTGCCTTAGAATTTTAGGAGTCTTGTTTTTCCAGGTGCTGTGGAATCTATTATGTGCCATAGAATCTAATAGATTCTGTGGAATTTTGTGCCATAGCAACAAACCTTGTGACCTACAAGACTCAACAAAAGAAGAGTCTTTTTGATGGGGTCCATGTGCTTGATGGATTGCTGCTGATTGGAGCTTGGGAATCAAACTCTTGGTATCGATTGGCCTGTATGTGTTTTGCATTAAGCTAGCAAGTTACTTAATAGTGATAGATTTAAAAATAAGTAACTCCAAAGAAAAAACGTTATCTCATATTTCTAATAGCAGTCTATTGATGAAAAGTGACCTTGTCAAGTCAAAGGAGAACATTTTTGGTGATGAAGCAGAACTGGGTGAAGAAGGACCTTAATGTAACTTGCAGCATGCTGCGTATATTATCTTACAAACTAAAAGGAGATAAGAACAGTGTGATAAAGATAGACAAGATTTAGTCAAAGGTGACACCAGGTTTTGATGAAGCATACAGAGCACAACCTTCCATGTCTTCTTTTAGACAGTAATACAGAACATTTCTTGTGCTCACTGGGGCCATCACCCCTGATTTGGTGATATTCTCAAGCTATATTTGCATACTCACATTTCAGGTATGTACTGTTAAAATGCATGTTTTTAAGAAAATCAGTTTTTAATATATGTAGACCTATTTTTTTTATAAAAGTTCTGTAGTGTTAAGTCCCTTAATATTGGTACACCTAGGCTTGAAGAGAAAAATTAGAGTAAAATGGCCATGGGATAAATACTTATTATTTTGCAAGTATAATTCTTAAAAGTTGAGTCTATACAAGATTCATGAAAGTTGAGTCTATACAAGAAGTAATTCTGATATTTCTGAGCCTAAACTTCAGAGGGTCTGTTCAAGGATATCTGCATTAGTTCACATAAGGTTTGAAAAAGTTGCTTTGCCTCATCAGATTTTAACACTTCAAAATGATGTAGATTTCTCCTTTTTGTATAGTTTCTCCTCTATGTGTAAATTTCCAGACTTATTGCTATAAACTTGTTTGTCTGACATTGCAGTTGCCTTTATTTAATTGCTTTTGATACGCAGTACAATATATTTTTATTATGACTTTAATTCACTTCTGGTCTTTTGTTAGTGATTACCTCTGATGGTTACAGAGATACTTTGATTTCAGTTACAGCTTTGCAATAGAAGTAGCAAATTCTACTGTAATCGTTTGCTGTGATGTGTTCTGGAAGTATATTCCTTTTATGAACAATTGTTTTGCAGGTGCAAGGAGGAGTGTTACTCATTTTCATAATTCAAAAATGCCTGTTGGCATTTGCAATTTTTGGTGCAAGTGGCATTTAATCAATTTTGTGACAGACTATATCCAGACCTTTCATTTTTGTTGCTATAACTTTGACTTTCCAATTCTCCTTTTGTTACTGATACATAAAGTTGTCTTTCCTTATGCATGCATTATTTTTTGTTACATGAATGAGTGAAAAAGAAGTCTACAATATAATCATTTTTCCTGCAAAAATGTTTTAGTTATTTTTGGATTCGTAATTCTTTATATTAAGATTAGTAAAATATCAAAGGGTTTGAAGAACATGAGTAAAAACAGAGACAACAATTATCTTGTGAGAAACTTGGAATTCAGTTAAGATGCCCAGGTGAAGTCAGTTCTTGTGGTTTAGGGAAACAAGAGAGAAAAAAATGAGATATTTGATTTTCTTCCAAAAATAAAATAGATCAGAGGTCTATACATTTGATTTTTGAGATCTAAGTTTATAAAGATTCAATACTAATCCAGAATTATTGCTAGTGCACATTGTAGAACATCAATTTAGAGTTCAGATTTAAGGGGAAGTGGTGATGGAGAGAATAGCTTTCTGAGGGAATGCCTTCATTAATGTGCCCAATGTGGTAATTTAGTGGTACCTGAGATCTTTAAAAAAAAAAAGTGCATGCAGGGAGATGCACTGGAACTGCTAGTTATACTCTAGGATTAATGATTTTAACAGGTGATACTATCATCTGAGCTGAAGCATAGCGAAGCATTTCAGAGTATTCCTGTGCTAAATGTAAGCAATAAAAATAGATGAACATCACATAAATTTTACCTTTTGATGTGTTGAGCCCTGTTGATCCTTTGGGAGCTGCATTAGAATTGTCTGACTACTCCAAAGAGAACATTACTTTGTTAATTTAGCTAATTTGGGGCGCATTGACTGAATCTTTCGTCTTTATTGGAAATTAATGTAGAGAGATGGTCGAACATATTAAGAGTTACCAAGATCAGGTCTAGAGAGAGAAAGCAGATAATTAAAGATAATATTTTGGTCAACTCAGAGTGCCCTTGGCATATCTTTACATTATATAAGTGTCTGCAGTCTTTTCCACTAAAGTAACATGTGGAAGCTAGTCAGATATTTCTTTTTTTTTTTCTGTATAGAGAATATGTAGAATATAAGTTTGTCACTGCTGGCGAAGTGGAAGAAATAACTGAAACAGAATTTGCTCAACATTTGTGAACTGAGATGTGCTCATCCATTTTCATGATGTCACCAGGAGGATCAGCTGTGTGAATTATGAAAGTATCTGCCATGAACATCCTCTTGGGGAAAAAAAAAAAAAAAAAAAGACTGAGCTGAATGTGGAATTCAAAATAAGCTAACTGTAGACAAAATCAGTGAAAACTCATTTAGTTCACAATAACAGGAAAAAATAAACAGCGTTTTGCTCCCGCTAGCACTCGTATATCACTTTAACTATTGAGGCTAGGCAAAGAAAACGGTAGCTAAATGAAACTGAAATGGTAAATGTGCATGCTCCAATGATATATTTAGCCAATCAAATGCCAAAATCCAACCTGTGCCATCCAACAGAGTTTATGACCTTTTATGATGATTTTGATGATTGATAATACCACTTTTACATGATATATGCAACCAAACATAAAGGAGATAGGGAATCAAATAGATGGTGTTTCCAGCAGTAAACCTTCCATCATCAGCACTATTGCCTGGGGCTTAGGAAAGAGGGTCTCCCAAAGCAGGAAACATTTCCTTAGGGGGAAGGTGGCAGCAAGGGAGAGCAATGCCTGTGGATTTGGCCAAGGAGACTGGCATTGGCAATGCTGGTGCTTTGGGCATGTGAGGGACAGCCTGACCCTGGGCAAGGAGTTGGGGTAAGATTAGCCCGAGATGAAGAAGCAGCAGAAACCAGCTGTACTGGGGTCTAAACAAGGTGCTCAAGGGAGACCTTCTTGCCATGCAACCTGCTGGAAAGAAGGGCATGAGAGAGCGCATGGTAGGAGAAAACTTTTCAGAAACCAGTCACTGATGGGACTTTTGCAGCTCTTGCAGTTTGGCTGGAATCCATAACATCTAGCTCTCATGATTGGCAAAACAGTCAGGTTGGCACTAGAAAGCAGATAAAGAAAGCAAGATGAGTTTTCTTTGTATCTCTCCGGTTTCTAGAAACTAATACTTAAATAGGTGATATTTTAAGAGACAATAGAATTACATCCTGTGAGAGTGTGGTAAATAACAGTGTGAAAAAATCACGTTGGTTCAGATTTTGAAGAGGAGAGCAATTTTATTTATGGAATAAATTTTCTCCGAAGGAAAAAGACCAGTGGGAAAACCTTGCTTGCAATTTGTAACTTGTTTTTTTTTTTCCATTTCTTTGCACTGTTAAGGCCCAAGCTCACTTACTACCTTCTTAGTTATGGCTTTGAAGGACTCCTGGCTCCATCTCATTTCTCAAGATCTGAGTGTGAAGATGAGAAGTGCTGGAAAGGCTGATGGAGCTAAAAACAGGGGCAGTAGGGCAGCAGCACACTGCACGTCCTCTGGTCTGCCCTCTGAAGTCCTCTCTACACAAGTGCTCTTGTAATTTCATGTTTTGCTGCTTCAGGATAGAAACCTTACAGCTACATGAGCTGCTACAAAACTTGAGTGATCCTTGACTTTGAAGACCTTTTCCTACTCATTTGTAGGAACAGATATGTTAAGCAGCAATAACAAAGTAAATTTTTTTGTGTGTGATATATACCCGACATTTACACTGACCTTTATTTCTTATGCCTAAGTCACTTTTCTTGTCACGAGTGCATTTGAGAAGTGAGACGGAATTTCTTAAGCTATTGCCCCTTGCTACATGCGGGCCAGAGCTGCTTTCAAGTGGGAAGAACGGTGAGCGGAGCGAGTGCTGCTAGGAGCTCTTTAAAAGTGCAAAGCCACTTTTCATCTTTTCGTATGTTTTGTGTCTTTGTTGCTTTTGTTGTGCAGCACAGAGCCGAAAAATTCTGGCAGAGCTTATGTTCTAATCCTCTATTCCAGTCCCACTTCCTCTCTTTTTGATTTTCTTTAATTTAATATTTTTGTGGTGATTAGCCTCTATTGCTTTGGTGAATCCTGATATCTTCTCTCCCTCTCTCTTTTTGAGGGGCTCCCCATGTGTTCACTTGTGATATGGGAAGATTTTAATTAGTATTTGTATGATCATCCATAATACTTTTGGTCTGTGTGAAGAACACGTGACTTCATTGGAAGGGTGGCATTGCTCCACAGATTTGAAGGATGTCCTTTACTTATTATTTGCTTGCTGAGCTTATTTTTGGAGCCGATGTTCTAGATGCATAACACCTAGAGAATACTGAAGAGGAAGCGTGCTTCAGAAGTAATTTCATCTCTATTTTTGTAAAAATGTGAGACATCCTTAGAAATATGCTCCTCTGTTTTACAAGGACACAAAAAGTTATCAGGTGTATTTTTGTTCCTGTACAGCGGTAGAACAGAACTTAATGGCAAGGGAAAGGAGACACAGTGACAGGATCAGATTTTCAAATCTTTTCCAAAAGTGTTTTGATATTAATATGATATGCTATCCCTTTTTGTAAGGCATTTTGAAAATGACACTATGCACATGTTGGCAGCTTAATAACCTTTGTGAATCTACACATTTCATGCTTGGCAAGAGGTAAAATTTAGCTCTCAGTCATGTATTAAGAGATGAGAAACCTGGATTCAAGCCTGATTCCTATTTTACCTGGTGTAGGATTTTGGTGAAGTTGTTTATGCGATTTTTTTTTTTTTTTTAGAAACACCCTCCTGTCTCCTGTTGGCCATCAGTTGACCAACGCTTCTACCATAGCATCCGTCAGGATGGTTGTGCTCAGCTCAAGTGCTTGTCCAACCCTTGTCCCCTATAGATGCCTTGTGAAGGACTGTGTCCCTGTCGAGGACGTTCACCAGAGGGATGTGCAGATTTTATAAGGACACCTCTGAAAAGCTGTCCAATGCCAGGGTTTAATCCTATACATAAAGCTAAATATTCCACAAACAGGAGAGACTAGAGTGTGTACAAAGAATCACTCCTTGCAAATGTATATGTATTAAAAATGTGCAAACTTAAAGCAGTAGTCACAAGGACTCACAAGAGCAAACTCTGCCTGTTCCAAATGGATGCACGTAAATGAGTATCATTTGCTGATTGATTCCAGTTTTGCTTTTAATGCCTAAAAATTATCCCCAGGAGTAAATGGTAAAAATATGAGATTAAGTTACACATTTCATTATTTTTTTTCTGTTGACACATGAGAACGCTGCTATGAAATCCCAAATGATTTGCTTTACTTTTAATGAACTGAAAGCTCAAAGTATTTTATTTGAAAGAGTTTAGTCTTGTCCTGAACTAAAAACAGAGTTAATTTTAGTATAAGCTTTCTAGGAGCTCAGATTTAATGTATTTTTTTTTTCTGTGAGCTTTGTCATAATTTTCTTTCCTTTTTTTCTTTTCTATTTTTCTGTGCTGTGATCTTGTTCACAGGAAAAGGGCCTTTTAAGGCTGACATCAGAGCAAAATTTAAGGGACTAAAGTTCTCCAAGAAACTAGCACCTTTCTAGTAATATTGTGAGTCCAAGAGATGCAGCTGTGGAAGAAAAACATTTATTGTGCCAGTAATAGTATCACCATATATACATTCAGTTAGGTAATGAATTAATAATTGCTTAGTTTATCACTCTGAAGAGATTTAATTTATCTATCTATATATTAAGACATATATATTTGTTATATATATATAAGCATTTTAGCTTCTTTTTGCAGTAGTTAGCATATTTCACTGATGATGTGACCTAGGCTTATTCTGTAAAGTGAGCTTCAAATCAAGAGGGATGCTGGCAGTAGCAGAAAGATTCTGGTTCTACCAGTATGGAATAAAGATCTCAGAAAAGCCATTATCATTTATTTAATTGTTAGTTTTCTGACAGGTGTAGAGTTTCAGGTGTTGCCTCAAGGGAATGTGTGTTTGCAAGGTGCTTTTGGAGGCTGGCCATTACTGAACATGAACTTGCAAAGGCAGTGCTCTTGTATTGCCCAGTTCAAGGGAAAGATGAGCAGTAAGTTATTCATAATAAAAATACTGCATAAAAACAAATGTAAAAAAAATAGAAAATAAGTTATTTAATTAGGCAACTTCCTTGATTTGTGCTTTTAGGAGGTAAAAATTTTGGAAACAGCATTGCAGATCTTGTTATGATTTGTATATAGTTAAACCCTTTTGAAAAGTGGTTCAATAACTAAATAACTAAGCAATGATAACAAAAGCATGAAAGGGATGTTCACTATGCCATGTCTTTCGGGGACAGATAGGATGGATGCAGTCCTGGGGATGGGTGAACACAAGGCAGCTCTGGATCCACCCTGGTCGATCCTGGAGCCTGTTCATGGATTCAACCCAGCTTAGACAAAGCCTTCTCAAGGAAAGGTTAATGGTTGTCGTCATCATTTCCTTTTTCTTCACATTATCTTTTTCAATTACTTCATTCTTCTGGCTTATCTCTCGGCTCCTTGTCCCCTCTCCCAAAATAGTTATTCAGTCAAAGTGACATCTGACTTCAAGCATACATCACAGCACAATTAATTCCCTTAGACATGCTTTATCTTACCCGTATATCCCTTGTTACGGAGCTTCAGACTGGTGATCACAGTTTATTTTGCTCTTCTTTCCCTGACAAGTAGCTCTGCATCCTTGCGAATCAACTATAACCCTGATCTTCCAAGCCCGGAAGGGCTGGGGATTTTATTCATGAGGCTTCAATTCCAGTAAATTTAGCAAAGTTGTATTAAGAGTCCTAGATTAATATTTATTCCTGTGGCTTGCTTGGAAGTACTTGCTAAAGTTGCACTTCACAAATTGGAATAGTCTGACGTTGACGCTGACCTTTCAGTCTCCTTCTGTGAATAATGATTAAAAACGTTAAGAAGAGGACCTTTAAAACTAGTGAGAAAATAAAGTCTCTGGCTGGTTATAATCTGAAATTCTTCCTCGTTTCACAGGATGTCTATTAACATGTCTGCAAAGCCTTGCATCTGATGTGATCAAAGAGGTTGAAGTGACTTTTCCCTAATGAACAATTCATCCTGTGTCATTCTTTTGGGAGATACCAGTCCTGTTTTTTGGAGGGCAGACTTTGTTTAATTCACGCGTAGAGTTAAGAGGTAGTTGTGCTAAGAAAATGGGATCTATGAAATAACTGAGGTGGGTTTTTTTCCTAGATTAGGTCATTTCAAACTTGATTATAGCGGTGTCTTCAGTAAGGCTGGTTGGTGTCTTAGCCAGTTCAGAGATGCAGAAGTGAGCCTGAAGTTTTGGGTTGACATATTAACCATGTAAAGCATCTTTTTAAATAAAACTTGGTGTAAAGAGAGTTTGTGTACTAGCTTTCATGATCAGACAGCTCTGGCTTTGTAAAAGCCAGCTTACATGACAGCCAGCTGTTTTCTCCTAAGAGGGTATTCTCTACATGAAAAACCTGTAAGTCTATCAGGCTTTCTCTACTATCAACTTACATTTAGGAATCAATGATAAATAAATTTAGGAAATGTTGTCAGTAGTAACTGTGATCAAGATAAGAATATACAAACTCAGCACTGGCTTTAGAAGCTTGCAAGTAATTGAGATTGGGGCAGGTCGTGGTATCACCATCTTTAGTAATGGTGTGACACATTATTGAGATTTTGGAGTGTACTTCAACTACAGTGATGCACCTTTTCTCCATCTTGCTGGTTGAATTGTTGCAGTCTGCATTTCCTATGTTCTGCTAACCCCAGGGATGCTGGGATTTGGGAAAAGCTGCTGTTTTCACACACAAAGAAGTGAATTTTGTTGCTGGGTGAAGCTGGATACTAGGAATGTCCAGAAAAATTATCTGTTGAATCAAATGCAGGAAATCTATGAAAAACTTCTAATAGATTAGACAAATTTTCATGAATTAACTGTCTGCATGCAGCAAGAAAAATAGTTATTTATAGGCAGACAAAGAATGTGACTACCCAGAAGTAACGGTAATACAGAGATTAGTTACCTTTTCCTGTAAACATTATCCACGTTGCTGGCTGCAACAGTAGAAAAGTGACAAGTTTATGTAATATAAAGCAGAACACTTATAACAGGTTTACACATTTTTGAATTAATTCCTATGCTTCTAAAAAATCTTTAGGGCGATGAGAAAGATGGTGAGGAAAATAGAATGGGAAGTCGAAAGTCTCTTTTGGGAATGGAGAATACTGAAAAATTCAGAAATCTGTTACAGCCTCAAGTTTTCAATATTATATTGCTTCTCCTTTTTGTATTGTCGTGCTTAATTTTATCAGTGTTTCCCAGCTCTATTAGCAGCAGTAAAGTCCACTTTGTGGACTATTGCAAAGACTTGTGTTGTGAGGTGTAGCAGTTCTCATAACCCCCTTGACTGTCCTTTGTAGTTTTAATGTACAGTTTTGTCAAAAATTAAATTGGGATTTAACCTTGAAAATATGGTTGCTTAGATTATGATTCACTTCATCCTTGTGAACATAATTTCATAACTTCTGAGCTGAAGTGTTGGGAGCGTATTCAATCTTATCATGTTTTCACATAATAAATAACTTCACAGAGCTCTGTTTCTTTTTGACATCTTATCCAAATCTGTCTTTATGCTTACTATTTTCCCCTAGAGTTGTGTTCTTGTAATACCTCTCTCAGAATGCATGAACCCCTCTCAACATTGAGAAGCGTGTGCTGTCGCTTTGCCTACCTTGCTATGGGGAAGGATCTATAGGAGGTCTTAATGGTTTAGGGTAATTATTGAACTGTCCCATTCTGTCAAAGGAAGAAAGGTAGTAGCTTGCAAACATCATTCACCTTTTACCTTAAAACTAGATGGGCTTTCTTGCCTTTCCTTGCTGATAGGCTGAAGTCTCTTTCTTTTGATAATTAGTCACAATCTGCTTTTCCACCTGCTCGTGCTTACTTTTGTTTTTCTGCCAGTATTGTCTTTTACTTAAACATATTATTGTGTATGTTTTTCTTTTGTGGGTTTTGAAGTAGAAGATGTGCTTTGATGATTTTGTGGCTCGTGCTTCTTTGAGGATTGGGGCCTGACAGGCAACATAAGATGCAAGAAAGCATCTTTCATGAACCAAGCATGTATAGGTAGATAGTTGTAAATACAGGGTTCCAGGCTTATTTCTGATAAACACTACAGAAGACTGGGAATAAAACTAGCACATCAGTTAACACATAAGACTTACGAAAAACAGGCAAGATATTGTACAAAGACCAATAAAGTGGAGTCCGCTATTACTGTAATGAAATGAAACCGTTGTCTGTAACAATTCCTATTTTTTTTTTTTTTTTTACTTTTGGACAGCAGGCCTCAGACCTGATAAACTTTTCAGTAGCTAAGTACATTTTTTTTTTCAATCAGTAGTAATAATCTTCTCTTCTGTAATCTCTGGAAGTTTTTAAGAAAAACGCAAATATTAGATTAACTTTTGCTTTCGATGACTTACAGTTTTGATAAGAGCAGCTAAGGAAGTTTTTTAAACTTAGCAAAGCCTTTGTTCTTTCCAGTAAGCCATACAGTCACTTAATATTGAGAGATAGATTAAGAGCAAGTTATCTTGAATTTGAAAATGAATTTTCTGGATTTTCACAGTGAAATATTGTTCTTCTTCCATTCCCCAAAGCAATTAACATAGTTTTGATGAGTCAACATTTACCAAGATATTTTTTGTCTTTGACTTTTTGTCAGCAGTTTCCAACTATATCTAAAAATTTGTCTAGTTTTAATGAAGTTCATTAATAAGACTGAATTATCATTCCTAGTCCCCATCCTACACACTATGCAGTAATCCTACAGTTGCTACATATACTTCAGAGTTCAATGTTAAGCAAGTCCTGGAAAGAAGAGGAGCATGTGCCATAAAATGTCTGCTCTACCAATGCCATAGGAGTCAGCTGAATCACATCAAAATATTTGTTTTTTTAAACTATTCAGTTCATTGTCTAGTAAGAAGTAAAGCTTGAGAAAGATTTACTAAGAAGTAAGGCTTTTTAGCTAAGTCATGATAGGCAAAGTGAGTAGATGTTAAAATGGACTATGACACTCTTGTGTGTGTTCCCAGAATGTAAAAACTCCTACTCACGCCCAGCATGTTCAACTATAAAAGTGGAATGCACTCATAAGCCTAACGAAATACACTGAGGTGTGATAATAAGCCATGCGCTTTAATAAATGAAGCCAGAATTCTGACCTAATTCTTTCCTAGTAGGGTTTATCACTGACTTATAAATAACTTACAGGTCTAAGATATGTCAAGGGAGAATAAATTAGCAGAATAAACAAAACATTTGGAGACTTCCAGCCCCTGCTGCTATAACTGTCTTGGGGAAAGACGGGGAGAGGGGACTGCAAACATCGGTGCGCCTGTTCTTTTTCTGTTGGGCTGTCTCCTGATGTGTTTATTACTGTTTTTATTGATATCACAATGAGGAGAGAGGGAACACAAATGTAGAACATGGTTGTAATCTAAATTGATTTTTCTGTTATAATAAAATAAGTTTTGGGTGCTTTGCTGTGATGACCGCTGATCTTTTAGTTAACTCAGTGTGACCTCCTGTTGTGAGTGGGGGGTTGAGAGACATGATATGATGTCCCCTTCCAGGTTTTGAAAGTATGAAGTTCACACAAATCTCTTGCTGCATGGGTTGTTTTTTTGTCCAACAAATTCTTTTGTACATTGGGAAGTGAGAGTGTGTGTTTATTATTCCTATTTATGTAAAACTGTATGTGTTTTTCTGTCCTATACTTTATGAAATAAACTGAAGAAGTATCAGAAGTATCTAACATAATATTTCATTTCATTTTAATTACAAAATGTATTTAATATGTCTAAAAGCACTCTTGCTTTTTTTTTTTTCTTAAAAAAAGCTCTTAACTGAGGGTCGGAATCTATGAGTAGCTACTCATATAATGTGGTAGTTTCATATGTGTGTGATTTAAGTATAATTGTGCTTGAAAAAAAGAAAATCCAAGCAAAACTTCACGTAACTAGGATCAAATTCTGGAGACTCTTCCTACTAGTCATTTCTTACTTCATGAAACTTGTCATTTTCAAATTACCCAGTGATTTCTTGAGATGAATGGATATCTGACTCTCTTTTTTACTTAGATTTAAAATCTGTTCCTAGCCCGGTCCCAGAGCTGCAAGTGGTATCCTTGCCAGAGGCTGGTTACAGCAATTGTGATGTAAACTATTTGTTCTTTTTTTCGCTTTGATAACCAACTAATAAATTTTCTTCTCTGTTTTTGCTCATACAGCTGGAAGTTGAGGTCACAGATTTAAGTGGGAAAGTCATTGATGGCCCAGATCGTCTAGACATTTCAGTAATTGATCAAAATGATAACAGGCCGATGTTCAAAGAAGGACCTTATGTTGGTCATGTCATGGAGGGATCTCCTACAGGTAAGTCCATGTCATACTTGTTCTGTAAATTACCCCTGACCAAGGTCTGCCTATTGATAATTGTATCATTTTTATATTGTGCAATTTTTCATTTGACTTTGTGGCTCACTGAATCCTTCATCACATAAGGAGGGGTGAACAGCCCTTTGGGACAGTGAGTAATGATTTTTTTTTTGAACAGTGCTAAAAAAGAAACAAATGCAGAACATAGCTTGGAATGAAAGCTTGGGCTTAGGTTTTCACTTTGTTATTCATATGTGGTATCAACAAAGATAAACCCTAGGATATGATTAAGATTCAGATCAAACACAACAGTTACAATTTCTGTTCAGATTGGAAATTTCACCTTTTCTCCGTAATATTGGCTGCTGGCAGGGTCTTTTTTTATTTGCTTATGCAGTAGTACATGACGTAAATAATGGGAAGAAATGGAAAGTGCAGTATGAATATGCTGATACTGTAGAGAGGTTGAGTTACTTAACTGTGTTGAACTGTGTACTGCAAAATCAGTAACGAAGCTGTTCTGCTGACTTCACTGTAGATTTGATTATGAAATTGTGCAAAAACTAGAGATCCTTTTCCAAACTCCAGTTTGGACGCACATGGCCATCCTAGCTGCAGTATCTCTGTAGACACAAGGCCTTTGACTTTACTTCTCAGCTGTCCTGCAATTTTGGTACGAGTTGTTAACCAACTGTTGCTTTTCACACCAGAGGTTTCCCCACTGCATTTGCAAGCGGTGATTGTATGATCAGAAAACATAACAGTGGTAATTGTGAGTGCAGGGAAAAACAACTGAAATGGTAGAAACCCCCTTTAAAATCAGTGGAGTGATGCTGCTGTAGCTGATATCATAGTTGTGGACCATCTATCTGAATTTCTTTCTATGCATCATTCAGCACAAGGCCACAGTTGAAGCCGTGCCTCAGTCAGGACATATGGTTTTGGCTCTACAGGTGTACTGAAATATTTTGAGATGAAAGTGGAGTCTGGTGGTATATTGCTATGAATAGTTAATGTTAATTTTTAACATGGTGACAATGTGCTTTGCTGTGAACAAGGATAGACAATATCCTTGTTCTTATGGGTTCTCAATGCCTTCCACTTAGTTACTATATTGCATGTTGGTTGGAGTAGTTATTATTTTTTGCCCCTTTGTTATCTGCGCAGTTTCTACAAATCATGTAACCTTCTCAGCAAATTTTACATTTCGCACATAGTTGCATTTGTTTAATTAGCTGCAGGTATGAACTGCATTATGAACTGCTCTTTTGTCAGATTAAGGGCATTAAGATAAATGTTAGTTTATTTCTAACATGCAAGTAACAAACCAGCTGGGTGGTTTGGAAGATAGATCATTTTATTCTTTCGAACAAGAAATGCACTTCATATTTACGAGCATGGCTTCCAAGTGTTAACTCTTTCCTAATATAGTTTTCTAATACCTTTGTATCTGCTTGAGATACTGAGGTATTATGATGAATTGAGAAGAAATTTCCCTAGATTCTCCCACCTGCCAATACCTTTCTCATGTAACATGAGTTTCATCATTTACTCAGATTATATTCTTGTATTTCTCTGAACTTTCTCTGCACAGATAGTTAATAGTATCAGAGTGTGATGACCTAACCAGAGGAGTAGCTTTCATACTCTCTTCTTGAAACTGCACCGTAGGCAACTTTTTGTCATACCGACTTAGGTGATTCTTTCATTTCTGCTTATTTTTTCTTGGAGCTCTCCTGCGGGATGGAACTGGAATCTGAGTATACTGATAGTATTAGTGAAGTGGTTCTGCCCTAGCTTTTCTAAAGGATAGTGCATCATCTTACACGAGTTTAAAATTCTTTAAATTTTCAAGATTACACTGAAATACTGCACCAAGCAAAATACGGTTTCCCCTTCTAATTTATGACTACCCCTCCTTTCTTTGCCACATAAAATGATTAAAATTAGGGGAAAGAAGAAAACAGAGATAGTATGCAATTTTTGTATGTATTTCATGTGTATAAATAGAGAAGCTTTTGTATATACTCAAAATGTGGATGTGTATTAGTGGCATTTTAATGGATTTTTGAATTACTAAGGCTGTGTTTCTGTGCCCATAAATTTGGTTGGTTGGTTTGGTTATTTGGACAGCTAATATTTTTGTGTCATCACTTTACAAAAGAAGCAAATATCAGGCAGTGTTACTAGGAATATGAAGTGGTATGTGCCTCACATGAAAAATATTCATTGGCTCCAAGCCAGGGCTTGTCACAGGTTGTGATTTATTTTATGATAAAAATAATAAAAAAAGGAATGGTAGGCGATATAGTGATATATTTCCATATATGTATTTTTTTCCTGAAGTGAATTTAATCAGCTTATTTTCATGGAAAGTGCTCATATTCCTGGAAGTAGCCTAGAGTCAGATTCTTGCAAAAGTACACTCAAATGCATGTTTAAAGTTATCATTTGACCTTTCCTGGACAAATTAAAACTTGGCGCTTCTTTATTTGGAAAAAAAAAAGAAAAAAAAAATAATCTGCATTTTCCCCATGGATTACTAACGTATCCAATGTCTTCAGGAGACTGAAGCCAACGTGTAACTGGAAGACGGTATTTGAGCCTAATTCAGTGAAGGCTATGTAAAATTTTAAATTTTCTACTGATTGTAATCAGCTTTATCTTAACAGTACTGCGAATTTCTCACCTTTTTGCTTTCCACCCTATGGCACTGTTATTTTCCCCCGGTTTGAGTCTCGCCTGATCTCCGCGGGTTACAACCCTAAGGTTTAAGGTGGATGGTCGGCTGCAGACGCAAACTCAGTAAGTTAAGGGGGGGCACTGCAATCTTATGCATTTCAGAGGCAAGCAGGGATATCTGGACGTGCTTCCCTTCAGTGGTTGAAAAGCCAAGACTGGTTAAATGAACTTGGCAGCCATCTCGTTCTGCTTGCTGGAGGCAGTTAGCAGAAATTATTTTAAACACATTTGACGTTGTTATGTGACTTGTAACGATATGGTACGAGCCGATTGGGGTAAAATCTTAACTGCAGTGGTTGAGAAAATTGCTCGAGAATTGCATTAAAAAAAACAACTAGTTTTCCATGAAAAGCCCAGATCCGTTATATTCCAGCCCAAAGCAGGGCTGAGAGAAGATAAATAATTGCTAGGAATAACAGGACATGTAAAGAAGCAAGCAGAAGAAATTAAGAGTAGCCTCGAGGGATGTTCAATATCAAAAAATATGTGAAAATGGATAAAACACGAGGAAAGGCCTGAAGCATTGAATGTTATTGATAGCTTATGCTTAATAATAAGTAGAACGCTGCTATCATCCAGGTAAATGAAAATTGTCTCTAAAGGTGGTGGCTTCTCAGCAAGATGAACATGCAACACTGCCTATTTACCCTTAACAGCAACAAGGTTAATACATGAATGAATATAAACAAGTTTGGATGTAGTAGATGAGAATGAAAAGATAGCACGACAAGTAAACTACAGCAGACTGGCCTAACAAAGTGTCTAGGATATTTTAGATATCTTTTTTTTTTCTGGCTACTATGCAGATTTTGTCACCTTTGATGCATTTCAAATATTATGGTTAGCGGGGTTTTTTGACTCTTTTCATTCCTTGCAATCTGTGTTGATTCAGGGAGTAAGAAGATTGTCAAAGCTATAAAATACTTAAAATTACACCAAATTTGGTGAGCTCTGCAGGCCCATGTCTTTCCTGCAACCTCTAAATCCAGTAACGTGGGCGGAAACTATGGGGTGCTTTTAAGAGTTTGCTTTCAGTCAAAATATAGGGAAGACAGATTTTTCTCAGCAAAACTCCTGCAGTAAAGGGCAACGTCTCTCACTAAAGGCAGCACTGGATATTTCTTGGTGTCTCTGATTCTGTCTACATCAGTGTCCCAATGTTACTTCTCCTTGCTTCAGTCTTTTTATCATAAAAGTTACACCCTGCACATTTATTTATGTTTTAATGCACTGTCTGCATATTCTGAAAATAAGATTAAATTAGAGAGGAGTGCAGGATATCAAATTCTTAATAGCATCACTAAGAAAATAGCGTCAACAGCAACAGCAACAAGCTCAGGGCTTAGCACAAGCCCTGAGCATCATCAGCTGGGCTGGTGGTGTGGATCTGCATTAAGATGTGGACTGTGTATATTTATTGTGCACTTTTATTTATTTTGCACTTTGCTGAACTGTACTAAAGCATAAAAAGTTTTGGGAGCCCCAGGTAGGGAAACGCTGCAGTCTGTTTCATGCAATGCACACGTATTGTGTAAAAATACTTCACCAAACAAAATATCTGTACAGTTTGTGTTGGGGTAGAGTTTGCGGCTATAATGAGCCGCAAATTTGAGTGTTTGAACAAGAACTGCAGAAAAGATGTAATCAAAGCAAGGAGTTGCATTTTTATAGGTCTCAAAATGTACTTTTAAGTGAGCCACAGGCACATGCTTCACATACTGCTGACGCAGATGATGGTCTTAAATTAAAACAATGAAAAAAGAGAGTTTGCAACAACATTAAAAGCACTTTTATGCATTTTAGTTTATAATGAGAATCATAATTATGAATGCTTTTTAGTTTCCTTGTAATATAAGGAATTATGATGAACTCTTTTGAGTATTCACCTAAGATAAAATTATATTTCCCCTCAATTTACTGAGGAAAAGGCTAAACATAGATTTAATTTTCAAATGAGAAGTGCGAAGTGGAAACTTGCATGTGTGCATTGTAGGGCTGCTTTGTGCAATATCAGGATCCTGTTGAATTTAAATACTAGATTTAAATTCATACGTGTGTGGATAGACATGATCTGCTAACTGTGAGGAGACTCTCTTGGATTTCTTTTCCCATCTTGTATTTATTATATTTATTTGAGCCAAATTAATTCTCCCAAGTCAAGGGGAAGTTTTCACTATGCTTTTTCCTTTTTCTTAATTTCTATTTGTTCGCTTTCTTAAATAAAGCTCGTAAAGATATAGTTTAGTCTCATTACACTGGGTGCAACCAAGCACTTAAAAAGTTAAAATTTCCTTGTCATGTAGTCTGAAAAATATACAGGAATTGAGCTGCTTTGGCCTTGCTTCTGGCTAGCAGAATTGTTGAATATTCAAGAGTGTGTTACAACCTCTTTTATGGATGGTACCTTAGCAGTTTTTGAAGATATATAAATTCTTTTTCAGTTTCTGCCAGTAAGCTGCTAAAGGTATATAATGAGCATGCTCATTATTTCATATTAAAATATTCATAATTTTTATAAAATCATCAGTAGCAAAGCTTAGAAGTATATATAGATCTAAGCCGTAGAGGTGAAATGCCTAAGTACACCCACCTCAAAACTATTCAGAATTAGAGAAGTTGAAATCTGGACTCTTTCTGATTCAGAGCTCTGTACACTGCCGTAATACGTTGATTTTCCTGGAGATTTGAAATGTCAGATGTCACACATTTAATTATGAAGCTTGTTACCACGGGCTGTTGTGGAAAAAAGAAAAGAATAAAGTGGTCCAAGGAATCTGACAAATCCAGGGAGAACAAGTTCATCATCAATGGCTTGATTAGTCAGCAGGGAAGTGTTTAATGAGATGCTGGCCTGAGAAGCCCTGAGTTGAGGGACGTGGAAGCACATGGGGCACAGTCCCTTGCACACAATTTTTTCCTAATTATCTATTGCTGCAGACAGGACATGAGGCTTTGGGTACTGTCTTTAGATAGTCTTTATGCTCTTCTGTGTTCACATGTGTATAGTTCCATGCTTATTTTAAAAATTTACAGTACACTACTAGAAGTTGGGTAATTATGCACAGTGACTTTGTATATCCTAGGAGATATCTGTGTATGGATAAAATGTAGCTGTAAATATATATATGTGTTGTGTGTGTGTGTATATATATACATACATATATACAAATATATATATATAGCATGCACATGAGACGCATGACCGTGTAGATATATAGACACACTTGCACAGGCCTAGGGACTTTCTACTTACTGTGTGTATAGACATAATAACAAGAAAAGATGATCAATATGCTGTGTATTTATAAATAACATGGTGCATCCAATCTAATATAATCTGCCCTTTTGTCTTGGAGAAAATGGGAAGATGGGAATGACCCGGTCACTGCCAGGTGCCAACTATGCCACTGTTTTCAAAAAAGGACATTCTGAGCAAATTAAAATAATCTCTAGTGTAGCAATTAGCAGTTCACTGAAACAGAGTGTGTGGTATGAACATGTGGAAGCAGGAGGCTGCAGTTCACTCCAGGGTTCAATTATCCTTGATTTTCAACAGAAGTAGGTTAGGCTCAGAAAAAACTTTTGATCACCTTAGGTGTCCAGGTCAGAATTATTGGCCTGTTTGTAAAAAGTAGAAGTGCTGAGCCCCCTTCCTCAATCCTGGACAGAAAATTTGCCTTGACACTTTTTTCATTTTTAGTGCTTTAATGACTTGTTTGCTCATTGTGCCTTCTCCTAAAATGAGCTTTCATCTGCTCTTTTTGTTTTGTTTTTGTAGCTACACAATAACATACCAAAAATTAGTCTTACAGCCTGATCAGCATTAAAGCTTAATGTTAAAGGTCATTGCATACATTATGGTCTCTTTACTTGGACATTTTATATGGCAAAGTATCCCCTGTAACGTGCCTCCAGTTACGGAACAGTCACAGCCAAGTTGCATCCTTGTTTGGGCTCTTACATAATAGCCTGTGTTCATTAAATAAGCATGTTTCTTAATTAAAGAACAAATGAATTTTTAAGAAAGTGCTGGCATCTGTGCTGGTTCCCGAAGAGCAGGGTCTCAAGTGTGTTTGCATAATTCAGTATGTGACTCTTTGCAGAGGGAAGCTTATTTAGCCACTAATATAGTCACAAGTGGGTTTTGTAGCTGTTTATGCATCAACTCGCATCCTTTTAAAAGAGGGAAGGATGAGTTTGAAAGACTTAAGCGGCTCAGACTCGCGGGACATCATCCTCCTTGGAACCAATTAATTGAAAAGAGTCGTCGCGTCTGCAGAGCGCCTCGGTGTGCGGCTGAGGACGGCAGAGATGCCGGGGGGTCTTTGGGGCTGGACGAGCTCTGTTTGGGACGAGCTCCTAAATTGCAATTTTTGAATATTGTGGGCCCCCATGGGCCACGTGTTGCATTAATTCCTTTAAAGCAAGCAAAAAGGTGATCAGTCCCCACAGCTTGAATCAGGGGCCGTAAATTTATTATAGGCTTTGGAGACATTTTTTCTTATTTTTCCACAATATTATCTGTAAGACACTAGCAGCTAGATAACACCTTAGAGAAAAAAGTTCTTCCAAACTGCAGGTTCAAGTTTTGTGCATGTTTTTTTTTCCCTTTTTCCTGATTTTCCCTTTATTTCATGCCTCCTGTCTTATTCTCCCCTCCCTCGCCACCTGCTAGCAGTGCCTGGGGTTTAAATTGGAGCCTGCAGTCCTGGGAAGCCAAGGGATTAGTCTCCATAACATTGGAAAGGCTGAAAGCAACTGTAATAGCAAAGGAAACATCAGTGAGAATGACTGGGAAGCAAAAAAACAAACAAACAAAAATTTTAAAAACAGAACAAATGGTAAAATTTAATTCTGTTTTTCAAGTATGATGAGTTATTTTTGCCATAGATGTATGCCAGATAGTTCATTTGGCTCGCAAGCACACCCAGCCACAGGAGGTAACCTTTAAGTACAGCCAGCGTCTCCCCTGGCACAGCCCTCGTGCATTTGCACACGAGGCTGGACTAAGTGGACAAAGTGCAAGTGCATTTTGGTGTAGCATCTTTCCATGGCTGTCTACCAGGACTAGCAGGAAAATTACATATATGTTTTTAAAAATCAAGTCCTTTTAGCAAGCAGCTACCACTAAAATGCTTCAAACTATGTGAGAAAAACTTGAAAAGTGACTTTTTCTTAGCCCAAGAGTATTCTGATAAACATGAGCTTATTATTGGGTTTCTTCAGAGAAAAATATCATATGGTGGCAGTTGCTATGTGGCAAAGAATGCATGATGGATTTGGAATCTCAAAAGAAATGTGACAGGTTGAAGGTGAAATCTCACAAGGGAGCAGATTTCTTACTTGTCCTCTCTCTTTTGCGTATTCATGTTGGAAGTTTCCAGTAGAAACGTTCTTTTAAATATAGATCTGAAAAAATATTAACAGACACATGCTCAAGACAGTGATTTAACCATAGAGCAGTAAAGCTTGATGATTGTTATTGCAGAAGTTATCAGAAGGAAAGTCTACTATTTTTGCATGGTTCTAAGTTACATTATTTTATAAATTTATTACTCTTTGAAGAGGGGCAGAAAAAAATGCAAAAAAATCCTTTAAGTATAACTTACCAGGCTGGTACTTTGGATTTAATTCTCTCTGCTGCTTTAAGAGGCACTGTAATATCTTTGAGGTTTAATACATGATCACAACAGTGTGGAAATTCATATTTTTAAAAATATTAAATAAATGGAGAAAAGTGCCAATGGTAGTATGGTGGCACTTAGAAACCATTCAGTTGTAGCAATTGCTTTTGAAAGGGGAAAAGACTATCAAATTATATGTTTTTCAAGAGATGCCAGAAAAAAAAAAGAAAAAACACATTTAAAGCCATCGTATCTATATTTTTCTGCTTATTTTCTAATTGTGAATGACTGGGATGGCAGACAACGAAAGTCTATTATTTGAGCAGTATTTTGGGAGACTGAAATTCAGCTCTGTTTTTCAGTCACAATCAAAACAAAAGTATTTAAGTTCTCTGTGAAGAAAATTGCATCAATGAATCTAAATTAATTCAGCTTTAGCAGTCATCTCAAAGTGCTTGATAAGAAAATGTCAAAGTGGAACAATTTTCTGTCGTTGACTTTTAACACTATGGATTATTTTTCAGATTTTTGATGCATAAAAATCCTGGGGAAATTGACCCTAATCTTTCAGAAAGCTTCACAACTGCATCAGAATTACTTACTCAATACTAGAATGGTTGCTAATAAATTGTCTTCACATTTTTCTGCTAATAGCATTTTTTATTAACAGCATTTTATTTTGTCTCTAAAACACTATAATCCAAGTTATTGAATGAGAAAAGCAAGAGGTAGGGAGCAGTTTAACACGGTCTTCAGTTTTATTAACTTGCCTGACCATGATGAAACATGTTTTGCACAAGAGATCTCTCCTCCTGCAGCACTGAATCTTAGATCTGTTTTCCCTGTTAGTATGTTCCCGGTCGTTTATCAAAGATATCCTTGTTAGCAATGTGCAGATTTGGAAAAAAAAAATCAGAAATTTACGCAAAATGCTTATTTTAGGAAGAAAATAATATTTCACAAATCACAGAAAATATAATTTCTGTTACTGGCCCCTCTTTTTTTTTTGGTTGTATTATAAGTGGCTGCTCTGCTTCCTTCTATCCTGGCAGTACTGACAAAAATGAGTGGAAAAGATTTTCTTGATGGTTTCCTGTAAAAAAGGAAAACTGAAAATAAGGGAACACTGTGGTTTTCAACTGGAAAATGTTAGGCTTTCAAGTTTTTAGTTTGGTACAACAAAGGAGAGTTATCTAGCAAATATCATTTTAAAAGTAAAAAATAACTTGGTTAGAACATTTTGATTGATTTTGCCCACATCCTTACTTCTATTGTATCTAAAAAATACTTAAGAAACTGAGACTACTGTTTCTGCATGAAGTATTATGACAATAAAGATGATATATGACTTCATCCTATGGATTGTTCTGTCCCAGCTGAAAAATATGCCCTTTAATAGGATATTTGCTGAGGATGGAGCCTAAAGTTTAGCATTTGTAAACTATGGCTTTCATAAGAGCAGTGGAATTATTTAATAATTGTTTTAAGTGATGGGGATATAGGGGAAAATACGGTTCTGAGCAAAACAAGCGTCTCCCACAAGTATTTGCGGGACGGACATCCAAGGCTGCACAGTGGGATGCAGGGTGCACAAGGGATTGAAATTTGGCTACTCATTTCTGCCGCAGATGCCCTGCCAGGGCTGCCAGAAATGTCTGCACTGGGAAATAAAGAGCACGCTCCACATTTAGTATCTTTTTATTTTCATCGTGCAAGGCATTGTTAGTAACCTTGGCAGGAAATTTATTTTTAATGTGATTTTGCAGCTGAGCCACACTCCTTAAGACAGAGCTATTTTAATTAATGAAATGATTTGTGGGACAGCGCAGGGTTTGTCCACAGGGTCGTATGACTGCTCCTCCAATGAATATACATTATGTATTTTCTTCCAGGGTACTCAAGGGTGTAATGTTATTAAGTACACAGGCAAACTGTATTTTTTGGCTTTAGGCTTTAAAAAGCCAGCTAATACTTGACCTCACAGGGGGAAGATAGGTATTTTTTCCCTCAGACTAAAACAAACAAACAAACAAACAAAAAAATGCCCTGGAAATTCTGTTTGTCGAACCTTTTTTCTTTTCTCGAATGAAGATATATTGATTTGTTGCTCCAAGCTGTAATCTATCATCTGCAGAGCCCAACAGCTCCTTTGGGCTTCAGAGCTGTTGCCAGAGTGTCAGGATGTTTTTGTAATCTGAATTCTCTGATGCTCGATTAAAACACTGTGTTGAACAAGCAGTTCTTCTCTGATGCTGGCGTTTATGAAAGCGGGCCTTTTTAAACAGTCTAATTCTGAATATGTCATTGTTTTCAATATTCTTGGGCTGTTTTTTATTTCCACGTGCCCTGGACTGCTAAAGTTTGGGAGGTATCTGAAACACATTTAAGGCAATGCTAATGAAGGATTTCTCTGTGCTTACTTTGCAAATGACATATATTTGCATGTAGAAAAGTCAGTGAAATTCATGCAGGACTGTTATTTCTAGAAAATAATGGACTGCAAATATTCAAGTCTTTGGAGACCAAAATTGCAAGTTTAACTATGGAAAAATTATTCCTGCTACTTCTAATGCAGAATACGGTGCTAACATAGGCCTGGATCTGAAAATTGAATATGCAAAAATTTCAGTAATGCTTGAATAGGATTTTGCCTGGAACTTTTTTGTTGAAATGCAATTTGCCACCTTCATTTTCTTTTATATTACATAGTGTGAAACGTTAATTAATGTTACTGATTTTGTCGTTTGAATTGTGTAGCACCCACAGCACCTTTGCTGGGAAGCTTTGTTCCTCAGTATTGTTACCCTGAGCTTTCACAATAAATTTTCTGATTCAGCACCTAGGTAGCATTTTTGCTCTTCAAAAACTTCTCCTTTGGGGCAGAGCACCAATTATAAAAATGCAATCACAGCAGCTGCATGATATTAAAATGAAATTTATGCGGGAGCATAGAATAGCAAATCAAATTGCTTAACTCCAGCATAGCACTCCTTCCTGTATGCAACATTACGTCCTTGCTTGCACAGGCTGCACTTGAGAGACTCACGTGTCTGTAGGACTGGGATGCTTTGGAGAGAGCCCTGGCATGGAGCCAGGGATGAGAGAGGATGAAAATGTTTTCCTCTTTTGGGTACTTGGCTTCCAGGATCTACAACATTGTATGCAGGACAAATAAAGGTACTGTTAGGAGCAGCTACATAAAAATGGTTTAAGGTTCTCATCTGGCAAGTTCTAGAGTGATTATATTGGTCTGTTTGAGGAAGCTTTGACTAGATATACATAGAAACCAAAAATAGGTATAAAGAGTAACTCCTATAAGCATAAATCAAAGGCACCCAAGAAGATACCATGAAATGTATAGAATCTACTTGTCAACACACAGATTGTGCCTCCTGTCACTGCTGTGTAGGAGCACCCTGTACAATGTTCATTAAACAAGTGTTTGGCAAGGAAAGTTCACAGTGGATTTCACCGAGATAGCGAGGGAGAGCTATTACTGGTGTGCAGAAATTTTTTGGAGATAAGTGGTTCCCAAGGCTGCCAGGCCAGGACTTTGTGCAGGCCCTTGGTTTGCAGCTGCAGTAGAGAGGACCCAAGCTATGGGAAACAAAAGCTGCGGAGACACATCAGCATTATTTAGCAGACAGTGTAATGGATCATGAAATTGCATACATTACTGTTTGGACACGCTTGCAAACATTGTTTTGCAACCTTCTTGTTTTTCATTTAGACAGTTTTGCCTTCTTGATTTTGAGCTGAAATGTATCATGGTTTCTGTTAACAAAAACCTCCAGCACTCAAAATCATTATAAGACAAAAAGAAAGGCATGCCTGTTGGGCTTGTATTCTTCCTCATTTGGCAGCTTAATTTTAGAAGGTTATGCTTTCAGCAGGTTTGGTGCAGGCTGCAGACTTAATAAAGAAGAACTAAGGGATTGAAAATTTGATCATATATTCTTAGCTGGGGAAAAAAGTTAATAGTATAGGTCTTCCTTTCCAATTTCATATTTTGAAGGTGTGCCATTGCTAGTTAAGGTAATGCAGTTTATCCATCCTTTGGGCTCTTATTTTCACACTGTTACAGCTGTATCCAAGAAGCAAAGATTGAAATTATCAGCTTCAGGCTTCATTGCTACTGAATAAAGTTTTAACTCTTCTTTTTTTTTCCCTCCTTTTTTTCTTCAAACTGAGCATATAATTTGTGCTGTAACTATTGCTGGCAGCTGCAGTAGCTTTCACCTTTGCCCGAAGATGGGGGAAGCCGTTCTTTCACAGATGCTGTTTTTACAGCAAGTTTCATCCCTTCAAATACCTCTTCTGCCTCTTGCCTCTCATTCCTGTGCTATCCCATGACTTCCCGATGGACATGGTCCATTTTATAGAACTGGTGCCTGCTACCAGCAAGCCCATGGTTGCTTCTTGGTTGGACATATGCATTAAATATGCTCTCACTTTTGTATTTTGTCATGGCTGGTACATCTTTGTATTTCTTTAGCCAGTCCTGAGGTTTTCAAACACTCTCCACAGTGCTAGAATAGAAAAAAAATATTTTCTTGACTTTTGCATAAATGTGTCTGTGAGGATAGGAAATGGCGAATCTCCTTGAATACTATTAAATTTGCTTGGACTGCATCAGCCAAAGAACTGGAAAACGTAAAAGGGGATTAATTAAGAGAAACAGAATTAGGTAGGGGTTTCTTTGATAGCTGCTGTTAATACTTACTGTGTTTTCTCATGCAAATCTGGTATATGCTTGCTGTAGGCTAGTCCTTGACATGGTCTAGGAATTATGACCTGTTGAATACTAAGTAGATGGTGTGGACCAATATTAATGAGGGTCTGTAAAGCTTTTCCCTTGTTACTGCTAGCCAAAGGGGAGAAAAAGAAGGTATTTCATGGTTTGCAACTATGCCTAGGGATACCCATTTACATATGGCCTAAAACTGCTGATCAGAGCTAATCTCCATGATCGTTATAGCTTGAAAAAAGGTTTAATATTCAGGAATTTCTGAAGATTTTTCCAAATAAAAATAGCCTGCCTGAAAGTGGGCCATTGGCAAGGCAGGAGTGTGTGCAGCTGCCAAGAATGCTAATGGCTGATGCCGAGCAGTGAGGACTCAACGCTCAAGCTCTTGTGCTCGATAAAAACCTTTTGCAGAACTTTGCTGTTTCTTGCTCACTTTGTTTTGTTTTCTGCACACTTTTTCCTCAGATCTTTCTGAGCGGTCTTCTGAGAGTAAGAGACAGTGAAATGAGGCTGCCTGATAAAGCATTGGCTGTGGACATTAGATGTCCCTATTGTCATTAGAGGTCCTTAAAGGCTCCTTTATGGTTTTCCAGGTAGGATCTCCCAGTTTGCGGTTTAGTCTTTGTATCTTCTTTTTTGTGAGTGGAAAGAACGGGTCAAAGCTCCCCAGGAATTCCTTTCCTAGTTTCTTTCTCATCACTCATCACTGGAGGTGTGCAAATTGACTGCCAGCTTTTGTGTTTGGTCCCTGATGGTCCTGGGTGAAGGATCTGAAAAATGAAGATACTGCGCCAGCTGAGAGCTCTGCTTCCCTCCCATTTTTGCATGTGTTATCCCAAATATTCTGTTTTTCATCAAACTTCTTAGAAAAATAGTAGCAGTCAATTCAGTTCTGATAACTTCAAGACAAGTGGTACGATCCAATCTCGGAACCATTTAGGATCCATCTATAAATGCACTTATAGCTCCTTTACTGACGTGATACAATTTCTGCTACAACCTTGGCATTTGCATTAATGTGAGTAGTTAAAAAATGTCCTAACATCTTTCTTGAGGATGCATTTGCTTCCTAATGCGAAAATATTTTTAAAAGTATCCTGCTATTTTTAGGAGATGAAAAGCTCCTGTTATTCATGCTTTGCAAATCCCCATTTTGCATATATCCCTTTGAAAAAATGGTGCTAGACAAAGGTTCCCAGTACTTTGTACTATGTTGAGCACTTACAGCTTTTTTTTTTATTTTTAAATGCAACACTTTTCAGACCAACCTGGGCATCCCCTGGCATAGGAGCCAGCAATTAATTGTTACTCTTACTTCTGACTTTAGAGCGTTTTTGAGCAACATGAACTTTCCTTACTAATTATTTTTTTTTTTGCACTTCTGGAAATGGCTGCCACAGTTGGCAACTGCAAGTTGCCATGGAGATATTTCTGTAGACTTTAAAAGGTGAATGATGATGTTTAAATGTACTCATTGTCTACCTGCAGTGTGCATGTATTGCCTTACATTGATAAAATCCCACTGTGTAATTGAGATTTAATAACTCCTACAGTTAAATAACATAGTTGGTTTTACAAATTTTGAGGATTGTTTTCTGAGTTTCCAAGTAATTTCATTTTCTGAGTCAAATTATAAAATTATTACAAAGTATGAAATTCATCTCTTCATAGGTTACAGAGCTCATCTGCTGTTTGGGAAGTTAACAGAGATGGTTGACCAAGGAACTATAGAGTGTTTCAGCTTAATAGGAAGCAGGTTGGGAAACTTGGCCCCACAAGTTTGGGGAGTGTTTTCTCTTGATGAGGAAGTACAGAATTCTCTGTCATCCCTAGTAGGTTTGAAATTCTTAGCGAGGACATCTTATGCTCTCTTCTTGAAGTAAGCAGATGTCCAGCTTTTTCCATTCAAAAACAGCATGACCAGCAAACCTCTTGTGTGTTGATTCCATAGTTTGAATTTTAACAGTCAAAATCCCCAGAATTTCCCTAGTGTCAGGCAGTAAATAACAATCTGCAATATTTGAAGTAATAAACTGCTCCATGTTCAAATTTCCTAAGTTCTAAGATGCTAAAGGTTAAATGAATCTTTGCATTATGTAAATTCTATTAAATGCTAGTAAAGTTGAGCCTGGTATTATCTTTGTAACGTTTAATATGTAGTACATGGAGTATTTTGCAAAAGGATACGGGGAGTTCATGATTCCCCTTAATTATTGGAGACAGATGGAATGTTATATACATGAATTCATGAATTACTAATGCTTCTTGCTTTTTTAAAAATAGTTGTCAGAAACAAAGGAAGATGTTTGACTATACTGTTAGTAAAATCGCAGCGCTGTTCAGACCTAAGGAATGTTTAGATGCCTACTCATCCATATACTCAATGTCACCCTGGATAAGGTCTTTAAGCTCCGTGTCACCTGGATAAAACCAGACAAAGCCTGAAGACAAATGAACATGAAATACAATTTGATGCATACATAGATATATATATGTGTTTTATATGGGGGTTTACCAAGAGGCAAGATGGGTTATACAGACTTCTCTGACAGGGTAATAATCATGTTGCTTTGGTAATAATCATGTTGCTCCATATAAGAGGAAAATGAAGGAAAGAAGTTGCAAGTAAATGTTCAGATTTCTCTTTTATTTGTTCTTGATTCATCTTTAGTTTCTTCCTTTATTTTTCTCATTTTGCTGTTATTACCAGAAGGTGAGATCAATCATGCTCACTACATGTGTACATGGTAGGCAGGATCTCAAATTTGTGGTTTTGGCGGACTGCAACTTTACACCTACTTGGGTCTAATTTGATGCCTAATTTTAACTTAAGATATGGAAAAACGGATAAAAATAAAAAGGACAGATTTATTTTTAAAGCATTAAATATATACTTTTTTAAGATACAAAAAATATAAAAGCTAGTGTCGGCTCAACTATTTAAAAAGTCTATCTAATTTTTTAAAGATTTTTTTCATTAAGAGAATTGATTCTTTATCATTTGAAATAACAGTGGTTTGGCCTTACCTTGCCTTAATCAGAACCTCATGTAATCATATGAATTTAATAGCATTAACATTTTAATCTTAAATGGTAGATCAGAATTGTTTTCATTTACTGTTTTTCTGTGCTTTCAATTTAATTTTATTTTTAACAGACATGTATATTTGTGGTAAAAGACATCCAGAAATGTCATCCAATATGTGACAAATCATTAGAAAATCCAAGAATGAAGGCAAATATTATCCTATAAAAATACCTTTGTGTAGGTATCCCAATGTCAAATACAGTACAGTTGAAATGGTGACTTGACTCCATTTTGGTACAGGTTTTAATATTACTCAGAGATTCAGCTCCAGATGAGCATGTGGATTCAATTTTTTTGGTCTTGGCTTCGTAACCTTTAATGTGCATGCCTCTGGTAAGAATATTGTGGAATTGCTAACATTTTTGGAGAACAGGTCTTGAGCTTCTTCCTGTAAGATAATCATCTGCATTACTTCTGTTTTATACAGCGTGAAATTAGAAAGGTTAGAGTCTGTTCAGTTTCTGCTGTATATATTAATTAATCTCACAAAGTTCTTCTGAATTAGGTACTGAAAGGTTTTATTCTCACCACTGAAAAGAAAAGCTAGGAATGAAAGTTGGTTTCCCAACTTAAGCTGCCTTCATTCCACGTACGTGTGGCTTCGTTTCCTGTTTCACTTGCATGGTTGTAAAGAGTATTTTGTAGGACCTGTCTCATTTGTAGCAATAGGCAGCTGATGTGTAGTGAAAGATGATGTACAGTGAATGAGGGCAGAAAAGCATAAACTTGTCTTTAGGCAGGCAGTTAACCACTTAATGTTAACCACAATAGTCCCCCTAATGTGAGTGGCCCACACTATTCATTTGGTTTAAATTAAGCACATAGGTCTGGATATTACTAACTTTTCTTTGTGTGATTGTGACACCTGAGTTACCAGCAGGCTGGAAATGTAGCCAAGATACTGACTCAGGTTGTTGTATCTATCTGTAGTACCTGATTTTAAATAACACTTAATAAATAATATCCCCAAGAGTGGAGACTCCACAACCAGTAAAGATACTGATTGAGAAGAATAGGGAGGTTATAAAGGATGGAAGAGATCTCTGATCTGGTGGAGAGGAGACACAAGAGCCCTCTGACATAGCCTTGCTCTCTCTCTTCATTGCACTGCTACAGTCAGCTGCACCAGTGGCACCTGGTGCAGAAAATACATTTTTAGAAATGTAGTGGAGGGATATTGTGAAGTAAGCACTCCCATTGATAAAGAGAGACTTGACTTTGCAACTCTACTGATTTTGGAGGCAGATTTGATAATATTTAATGCAGAAAAGAAATACTATTCCACCAGTGAATAATGGGAAAATGGGACAGAAGGAAACTTAAAGGACATTTCTTCCCTGAAGAGCACTCACTCTGAGTTTTTCCGTGGGAGGTAACAATTTCTGTCCTCGAATGGAGTTTAAAACACAGCCTTGCAATATTTGTAGGATCTGATTGGCATTGTTATTCTAAGTGCACTTATTATTGCACCAGCAAGATTTGGTAGGTGAGAACTTTATAGTTGAACTAATATAGAGGGATTTTTTCCCCACTATTCAAGAGAAAATGCATGTATGAGTTCTCTTTGTACGGGGGTTTTAAGTAAGCAGCTGAGTAGAGACTCCTGGTTTTTCTTCCCAACTTGGTTACTCACATCAGGCAGGGAGAGTTCACAGCAAGAGGAAGGTGGATCCTTACCTGACCTTCTCTAATGAAATTGCTTGACTTTGAGTTAGTGTTTTTAGAGCAGACAATAATAGATCTTCCTACAATCCATTATCGGATATTCTTGTTTTGTTGGCACTGCTGTAGGTTATTACCTATCAGTCACAGTCAACGACTATGCAGTAAAAGCAAATCTAAACACATAAAGTTCTTTCATTAACGCGTACATCAGACTCAAAGGCAATGATGTCTGCTAAATAGATATCAGCCATCAAACCCACGTTTCTTCTCATGAGAGGGTAAAAAATCTATGTGGTTTATCAGTCTCTTTCTTTCTCTCTTTTTTTTTTTTTTTATTTTCTCCCCTTCAAAAGAGTCTCGTTAAGAAAGTAGTCATTTGCCACTCTTCCTAATCTCAGTTTGTTCTGATGACATGAATAATGACAGTTTTTACCACAGACTCATTTGATTGTCAGAGGAAGGAAAAAATGTAACCGAATGTCTTCATAGAGTAGTATGCCATGTTAAACATCTCTTTGAATCAATTGAAAATATGTTTACATTTTGCAGAAAAAGAAATGGCCAATCTCATCTTAAAATGCCCAAGTCCTGTAATGAATCTGTTTTGCAGGCTGGATCCCTAGTTAATCATCTTTTCTGCAGAGAGGTAGCTTGGTAAAACAGGTCAGCAAATGTGTCCCTGTAGTTGATTCAAGCAGAAGTTAAAATGCATAATGAAATGAATGTTTTAATTTAATTATGTTTTACCCCATGGAAAGAATATTACAGGTACCCATTAAAAAAGAAACGTGATCCTTCATTTAGCTCATAAACTCTGATCTGCTATGAACACTGAACATAAGCATAAGCTAATATATTTCCTCAGCTGCCTCCCTAAATATTAAAGTGACATAAAATGTCCAGTGATCTGGAACTCTTTTTCCTTGAGATTTCTGTTAACAAGACTCTCGGCTACAGCATTGGATAAGAAGAGTTATTGGCAGTTGTATTTTATGGAGTGTAATTATTTAATGGTTGATTATAATGTGATTATTTCTCATTTTTTGATTTGAATGTGTTGGTTCATCCTGGAAATTTATTAAAATCAAAATTCTGGGAGTCCAAGATTTTTCGCAATAGCACGAGGAAGGCTCTTGCTAAAGACTATTCACACCTGATGCCAGTAAATCACAATGAGGATGAATGTGTCCCATTAATGTAAATAAGAGAGGAGGACTGAGGAAACTATGCTCAGGGGTTTTTTAGGATTTCATTCCTGAGTGAGTTTTTTTTTTTTTTTTTTTTTGAACTTGAACAGAAGCTGCATTAACTTTACAAGTTATTTTGAAAATATTTTGAAATACTTTCGAATAAGTATGTAGTTAGAAAAAAAACTACAGCAGCCAATCTGTAAAACACTGAGACTTTGAAGAAATCTCTCATTTAACTGAATTATTAGGAGTTAGGAAAAAAAAAATCACTTTCTGTCCTCTTTTTGTGAAACTTCTACAGAAATGGTACCTTTTTATAATCACAGAGGTGCAATGCATGAACTTGAGGACTTCCTCAAAGGACTATTTTTCTCAATGGTTTCTCATTGCTTTGATGTGCTAATTTCTGTTAAGAATAGTTTAGGAATAATTAAAGCATCTTGTGAAATAGACCCCTAGGGAGGCTGGGAGACACCTACTAATGATATTCAAGAACAACTGAAGGTGACATCCTTCCAGTACATTAAATACACTGAAAGTCCTAGTATTAAAACCTTCTGTGTTGTTTTCAGTCTCCCTTATGCTTTAAGTGACAAAACAAGAGAGCAGATACAGGCTTATACATTTATGATTATATTATTACGATTACACAGATATATAATTTTCTTGATCCTTGTGTCTTATTAATTCTCCTTTCTTCTAGTGTATTGCAAATGATTAAGCTTTCAGTAAGCTTTTTAACTTTTTTTTAATCAATAAACATAGCACGTTCATTGTTTTTATTTTCTGCAGAGGAACCTTGGATGCCAGAAAGCATTTAATAATCTGATGCTGACTTATGGTTGGTAAGGTGTCTCAAAACGTAGCAGAAATGTTTTACCTTCTGGACTTTCTGATGCAGCACAATATGCTGCCTTTAAAATTTGGCAGAAAGCTGCAGATGCATATAATTTCTCTGCTTAGAGAACCTGACCCACTCTGCCAGCTTTCAACCCTCCTCTCCATAAAAAAGTTTATTTTTCAAAAGAAATGCTAGTCTTTTTCACTACTTCTGCAACAGTTTCATCTAAGTCAATGTGCTTGAAGGGATCATTATTCCTGCTGTTTTCTCTTCATTTCTTAGCTTTCTAGGGTCAAGTTCTAAATGTAGAAATGGTAAGTGAATTTTCTTGCTACGTGTCTACAACAAATCCCTTACTTTGCTTGCAAATGACCATCCTTTTCTTTTTTTTTTTTTTTTTAAAAAAAAGCACAGCTTGTAGTTAATGGAAACCCAAAAAGATAATGAATTCTCTATTGCAGAACAGATGTATACCACTCCTTTTATCATAAGGAATAGATTTACAGGAGAAAAAAAATGCAGAAGCTTTGGGAAATTCACAGCTTTCCTGACATTCCTTGCTGTCTGTTACTACATGAAAAAGAGCATTGTGGCAACTGAAGAGTCAAAAAGCAATTAACTAATAGTTAAAAAAATAGGTTAAATGTGTAACAAAGAAAACTATTTGTTGGCGAGAGTGAAAAAGATGGGAAAGGATTGAGAGGAGTTACTCTTAAAATACAAAGGAGACAATTGCCACGTTATCCCTAGGATTCACCACTTGTGTATCAAATAAAATAATTTGTCCTTATTTTCAATTCTGTAGAAAGCTCCTCTGTTTAGCATGGGGAGTCATCGTGCAGCTCTCTGAGACTGCATCGCTGCGTATCCTCCCTCCGAGACTTTGTAAATCAAAATACAACCATAGCCACTAGGTCCAGTGCACTAATGTGCCATTTCTGTGCTAAATTAGCAGTTATCTGAAGGACAGAGAAATTCAGAAGCTGTGGGGTGTAATTGTTTCTTAATTACTTAATGTTTTGGATTGAAATTGTAGGTTGGAATGGAATTATAGTAGGAAAATAAAGGAAAATCATGCCATTACTGAGACTCGTGAGAAACACCTTTAATAACAAGGTAGTGTCAGAGCCTTTCACGGCCTTTCAGATTTAAGGACAACTTTTCAGGATATAAGTCTGTTCTGAAAGCTGCATTTCACCCATGGAGCTCAAATAATTTTGGAGCATGCTTTATTTTTAATAGTACAATGGTAGTTTTCCACGCTCCACTTAGGTTGCATGATTTGAAATGGTGAAATTACTGCTAAACTATTTCAGTTTTACTGTAACAGCATTCTTCCCAAGTTGTGCATTTAATGTAGCCTAAATTAGTGTGGTCAAATAATAAACATTATTTTAATAGAGCTTTCTATATTTGCATTCTATGTTAGTTTAGTTGGAAGCAAAATACTTCCCCTGTAACACTAGTGCTTCAGCTCTCATTGGAAGCCAACAGCACCCCTTGATTCTGATGGAGATTTTAAGCTGTGTTTTTCCCCAGATTTCATTAACTTCTAGCTCAAGTGAATATCTGTGATTGACTTAGGAGATTTACTGGACAATATTGTCTTGTCTTGAAATGGAGCTCTTGGCTCGATACCTTATGTTTTCTTCAGCGAATTGGCTGCACAGTACAGTAATTGGAAAAAAAAAAGCATCTTGAAGAGGTGGAGTGCTTACTCCTCCCTTGTATTTTAATCAAGCATAATCATGCTTGCTATATGAAAACTAGTTAAAACTTTTCTGAAGCATTTGTAGGGACTATGGTTGCAAGCTGTTATGCTCCATATATACATGTATATGTGTAGGTGTATATATATTTAAGGCACAGGCTTTCTGATTTGAATGAGTGCAACAGATTTCTTTTCAGGGAAGAGCTGTCATTCCCTGTACTATTAATTACTGCATTCGCAATGTGATACTAATGATGTCCTAGCCAACATGTAAAGTCATATAAATTAATCATAGTAATTCGATGTTGACAATACACAACTGGCTGTATTGTTTTCTGGGATGCATAAGTCACTGATTTCAGGGAATTAGTGCATAGTACTCCTGGTAGAGGTGTAAGTCATGTGGGTGTAAGTCAGGATCACCTGAAATAACATTTTTAATGATTTGCCTCCCTTTACAAGAGATGGATGCCACCAAATAGACAGTGTCCTCTTCCAGCTACTAAAAATGAGAGTGAAGAACATTCAGCAGTGGATGATTATGGAAAGATTGTCTTCTAGGGGCTGAAGATGCATATATACTTTTATATAATACATAATGGGTATAATTAAAGACAGAATGGCTGTATAAACAGAATTTTATATATAATTAATTTTATAGTGTTGCCTCCCTTACAGTGCTAATTCCCCTCAACTCCAGTTGAGTAAAAATAGTCACCAGCTCTTGAGGATAACTCAGGCTGTCCCCAAAGAGGCCGTGAAGCTGCCTTGGCGATGCTCTGCTCTTGCTGGCTTTAATGGGAGTGCAGGTTGTCATGTGTGACCCCGTGTCAGCCTTGCAGTGACCGTGCTGTAACCACTGTGCACATCTGGAGACCTAGGGCCAAAAGGATTCGTATCCTGATCTTCCTTTGGCATTTCAGTGACTCTGTTAGGATGATGTTGAGTGAAGGTTAGATACTTTGCCAAGAGACGTTGCTTCTTGACATTTTCCTGTGGTCTTTAATAATTCATTTTTACAGTATTTATCAAATGAGTTTAGCTCTGCTTCTACAGCACTCCAGCAGCAGGACGTTTTGCACGTGTGTTTGGGGACTGCCACTGTATGAGGGTCCCTTTCTGATTTAGCAGCTGTTACGGGTTCCAGGGCAGCACAGCCTCAGTGTTGATACAGGGGTTCATTAGATAAAATCACCGTCTTGACATCTGATGTTTCACTTCATGCTTTCTTAGGGCTTTCACAGTGTGATTTCAACAACAATTTTAAGGCTGTATAAAGTGTTTAAGGTTAAATGTGGTTTCTGCCTCTAGTCCTTAGGGGAAGAAAAAAAAAAGTATTTCTCTCTTATTGGATATATTTTTTTTTAACAATATAATTTTAGGTTGATATTTTGACAGCTAAACTGCAGAAAGAATGAATAAATTACAACCATTCACACCTGCCATTTAGTAAATCTCTCTTTTAATGACATATAGCCAGTTCATATGCCAATAACATAAATGATTACACAGATGCAATACATTCAAGAATAAATTCTCAGTGGCATTAGGCAGCTGACAATCATATGGACTAAATAGACAGTAATAGGGCAGTGTCATTTTGAGAAAAATGCTAATTGCTGATGGCAGGTGGCCATGGAGGAAGGAGGCAAATTTGCAGATTTTGGCTCAGTGTCGGCAACTTGATGACTGTTTTGAAAAGGAGACAGGGCAGCCTAATAGAGCAGCAGTGAAAGGCTGCAAAAGGGCAGGAGGGATTTTAGTGATCTGAGCAACCCAACTGCTCCCATTTTAATGAGCAGTTCTAGGATAAGTTTTGCAAAAAGCACTTGCAGTCTTTGACACATGAAAAAAAAGTGCATCTTGGGAAAGTAAAGGCTGCTTCCCCTTTTCTTAGCATACTTGGATAATTGAAACATCAGTTCCTGATGCCGAGTTGTTCTGGAGCAATTGATCGGGAAAAGTGGGATTCATTCCTGGGTGCACAGGGTGGGTGGTAGCAATGCCAGTTTTGCCTTCTGTTAACTGACATCTCTTAGCAGCAATCAGATTTTCTTCAACTCTTTCAAGGTTGGCATTCGGCACATCTGAATAAAGTTTTAGCAGCTAGGAAGTTTTAATAGGTGTATTTTTTTTCTTTTGCAATAATAATTTGTTGTCAAGGATTTTATTATGAGAAAATGATTTTTCTCATTACTTCATATTTTAAAATGCTTTTTCAGCTGCTCTATAGTTCGTTTGTAAATATATAAGGCGGGAGGGTACTCATCTCAATTCTAAATAATTGGGATTTTATATTGTAATTCCATTTGTTTGTTTCTTCAAATGTTTTAAAATTATGATTCACCAGGGATGAATTTCTACTAACCTGTTTTTTATTATCTCATTTTATACTACACCTTTTTTAATATAACACCTACTGTGCTATTAGTCACTCCAATAATTCTTTCTGCATTTTCCCCATTTTCTTCTGAGCTGCTTTAATACAAAGCCATTTTCCTTTCCGCGGGTTCCCTTTAATCTGGAGGGATTTGTACCCCAGAGAGGAGCACCAGGAGCAGGGCGTTCACCGTGGAAGTTTAAAAGATAACAGATAATGGGAGTGATGGTTTTTTAGCAGTGGACTCTGATTAAAGCTCAGACAGGGTTTGGACTTACCAGCATAGCGTATGTTTAACCTACCAGTTGATCAGGTGAAAGAAATAAAAAGCAAGACTGGGGAGAGCCAAACTAGATATTTTCCAGAGATGCCTTGAGACTTTCAGTATGTGTGTAATTGTGCTTAATTAGTAATCTTTCATTAATTTTATGATTAGAGATGGATACTCTATAGCATGGCTAAACTCTTCTGAAAGAAGAGGAAAGAGGATACAAACATCATTTGTATTTTTCCTTGTTAAGAAGCATTAGTAAGAAATTTGTGTTTTTCTTGAAGGACAAATGAGAAAACGGAAGTTCAAATCAGACTGTAATGCTTTCACTTAAAATTCTTCATTACTTTGTTCTCCAAAGTCTCCAGCTGTTCTGTAAATCTTTCTGAAACCTTTGTGGTTCTTTTCAGCTTGATAATAAGTTATGATACCCTTAAAGTGTCCTTCTTCATTACTGTTATTTCTCCTGCTTCAGCTGAAAGTGTGGAGACACTCTTAGACCTTGGTATTTAAAATATAAGTGTGCATTTATTTCATTTTGAGCTTTTTTTTTTGGTAATTTTAGAAAACACGTCATATTTTTGTATTATCTATTTATGACTCAGTATGTTTATTAAGGAGAAAGTTTGGGTCAGCTATAGTTGTATGTCCAAATCAGGTCCCGATCTTTTGACTGTTAATTCAGGGTCTCCGTCTTGTTGAATTATCTTCTGCATCTGACAAGTTTTATCTTCTATATAAAATATATTAATAGAACTTTTAGATGTTATTCAAAAGTTTTAAGGAAAAAAATGGTATAATTCATGTGTATGTGCACCACCTCAGGAAATATCAGAAGAACCTCAATATGAAATGTTACATTAAAGGACAGCATATTCTCCACTGTTTCCATCCTTAATAGGTTTTTTTAACCAAAGACTCATTCATATTAACACACTGTCCTGGGAAGTCTGATATCAGTGAAAGCTGTTCCTGGCAAATCTTTTAAAGAGCTTCCCCCCTCCAGGTCACCTGTAGACTTGGTTTTGTTTCCTCAAAGCAGCAAATTTGGGAGCTCCAGTGCGGGCTGCTTTCCAGGGCCAGTATTTCTCGGGGAGGCTTTCAGGATGGTTCTCTTTAAAATTATTTCAAAATGAACATCCAGAATTACAGGCTAATTGGAAAGCTTATCATTTCTTCCTCCTTTAGCTTCCCTAGTATTTCATGAGAATAAATCTTGAAACAAATAATTCTGCTAACTGCCCTGGATACTGTGCAGCTGTGCAACTTGCAGCTCTGATTGCTGTTATTTTTGTGTTTATTTGCCTTCGGAGTTGACTGTTGCAAAATACTAAAGAATTACTTCAGTGGGTCTGCGCTTGGGTTTTCGCCCCACTATCTCTGTTGTTGTGAACAATATCCATATTTTACAAAGGGGGAAATCAAAACCAGAGTACGAAAGATGACATGATTTCCTGAGGTGGCACCAGATGTTTAGCAGAGTTGCAAAGGCCCCTTATTCCCATTTCGGTGCTATATGTAGCTCAAGACTATCCTTTTTATCCTGTCCCTATGAAGGCAACCCATTGAGATGTACCTTTTTGAGGAAGACAAATATTTGGCCAGTTATCTTTAAATTTTGTGCTATTTTTAAGATTGAAATCCTTATTCTCCTTAGCACCTTCCCTTAGGCAGCTAGTCATAAATATTGTATAGCTTTTAATGCTAATCATTGTTGATTCATGGCAGAGATGAGAAAGTTGTAAAAGGATATCCCTGACTATAATAAACAAAAAGTATTAAAAAGCATCATAAACGAATACTTAAGCAGCTGCCTCTCAGCACTGTACTAAAGCTATTATAAATTAAGAATTTGCTTATATGTTTTGCCAAGATTATACTGTATTCATGTATATTAGCTTTTGTGAAACCTCCCGAGAAATATAAGAAGATAATCTTACATGGCTGAACACAATGAATCCATCCCTCTTATTGTATCTCAGGCAGATTTCTATGATAGATCAAAGACAGAATTTTACATAGTTCGGTAAATTGATAATGTATTTGGCATCTCACTTGTGTGAAGAGATTTCTTTTGTGCGTGCTTTATGTACTATATTTTCATCTTTTCCTTTTCTCATTAGGGTTTAGTCCCCAGTGCATGAGTGTACTGCTTGGGCTTTAATACTGATGCTTTCCTAAATTGTTGATTTTACAACCTAAATATTTGTCTCTGATTTTAAGCACTGATCAAAATTTAAGCAGAAAACATAGGCTGCTCAAAGCGGGTACAGAAAGCCTACACCACGGGAAAACCAGTCTCAATGCTGCTTGTGTCTGTTTTCTCCCTTTCTAATGGAGTATGTAAGGGATGAGGTTAGGGGTCATCTTGACTACCTCAAGATGTGAGGAACAGAGAGGACGAACACAGGGAAAGTAGAGAGGAACTGCTCCCTTGCAGAAGTGTAGGTGAAGGAGGACTTGGGACGATGACATTTTTGGTCACTGCAGGTGGCAGAGCAGGGCTGGCGTGGGGCTTTGGGAGCCTAATAGGAGGATTTGCCCACCGGTGTCAGCCTTCAGCATTGTCTGGGGTTCCTCCTGCCTGGATTTAGAGGAATTTAAGAGAGACCACTGTAAATACATTAATCTCAGGCACTCAACACGATGGGACACTTCTTGCTATGGCTCTTCTGGTGGGTTTTCAAAGAAGCCCTGTTGAGTGACAGTCCGTATTCTTTTGGACTTCACTCTGCCCTAAGAGAGCAGCCAGGTTCTGGCATGTTGCTGCAAAGATAACAAAGCTGCGTGGGCAGGAGAACCGGGCTCTTTCCTGGTTTAGAGGGAAGCCAGGAGTGAGATCTCTTGCTCACAAGAATAGCTCTTGTTTGCAAAGGGATGGACACCGTGCCTGTAAAAAATGATATCTTTCTATTGCTCTTCATTCCTTCTCTCCCCTTGCTCGCTGTCCTTTATTTTATCGATCTGGTGTTTTTGCCCAAATTGATCCCTCAGGTTAGAGATCAGCCCTTTAAAAAACAATACCTCTTTGATAGATTCAGAGACTGGGAATACCCTTTACAGCAAATTGTTTGTGGATTTTTCTGTTCACAACGTGAGCAAAAGCTGCAAAGGGAGAATATGAACGTGGTCTGGAAAGACTCCTGTTACAGAGAGGTATTGAGACAGCGGCTCGAGACCTGCTCACCTTGTGTCACATTGCTCTGTAACAAGCCCGAGCTGCTGCCTTCATTACCTGGAAGTTAACATTTCATTTCAAAGCCTCGTGTGCTGGCTGTTGGTGATAGCACAGTGTATTAATTGGAGTAACTAATAGCTGTCTCTCTAATGTTTGCTCAGTATAAGAAGATTCTCAAAATCCTTTTTTTTTTTTTTTTTTAGGGCAGGAGTAAATTAGACATTCCCAAAAAATGATTTAGCAAGAAAGATGCTAAAAAAGAATTAAAAAAATCTTTAGTTTTGCTCAAATACTCTTAGCACATTAATATGTAATTGCTCTGTTTTCTCCTAAATTATGGTGGTTTCACACTTGTCTTAGATGAAGCCATTGCATCTGTCAGAGATCGGTTCCCATCGTGAGGCTGATGGGGCAGTTAGCTTTATATGGCAACTGAAATGTCTTTTTGTCTTCAGCCAGCCTTTTAATTTTATCGATTCATGCACAAGTAAGGATTTGTGTAATTCATCAGCTTGTCTTGCTAATGAATACTTAATTGCATTTAACCTCTTGGTGCCTCCGCATGTGCCTAGGTTGATAGTGGTTTGAGCCTCAGACTTTCCTGTTGCTGCTCCAACCTTGCTGGAGAAGAGCGTTTTGCAAGCAAGCTGTGCTTAGTTTTTTTTTTCCATGGGCAATTTCTTCCTTCAAAATAGTACATAAATAAAATATTTGTTCATGCCTCTCTCTCAGAGCAAGCATACAGAGGCAAATGTTTACTCACTTATGCAGAAAGTGGTATCTGTTGCAAAGAGTAAATCCTCGTTTTCATATTTAATGAAGCCATAATCAATGTTAATGGATGAAGATTGCATTAAAGAAATCTTAATGTTTCTCTCAAGGGAAAGTCATTTTACTGGAAACAAGCTAGTTAATCAGCCTCAAAAAAATAAAATGTATAGTTTTATCATACAGCCCGGTTTTCCAAGCACGAAGTAGGAATTGTAACACAAATAACAGTCAGTTTGCATCTGCAGAATTTGGTCACATGTGACATTAAGAAGATTTCCTCTCTGAAACACACAGTAGTACTCCTCCCATGTAAGTTTACAAACAAAAAAAGGCTGAGATTAGTAAAATACTTATTTTTACTCTATTCTGTGTGATTTTCATGCAATTGCTGTTAAATCTCCCATGAAACCAATCTTTGTAAAAGAGCTAAACAGGTGGTGTACAACGATTATTCCTCAGCTGCAGTTTTTCTATAGGAGTTTTGTCCAGTTATATTTATTGGCCAAATGCTAACCCTATCTTATCTCCTCCAAGACAGTTGCTTGGTTTGCTTAGGCATTCAGTGAGATTTTGATACCTACACAAACCATAGGGGATCTCTTAGGGTAGGTGAGTTACCTACCTTGGGTTCAGAGCTGCTCAGTGAATCTGCCTTTTTGCTTGGTACGTTTGACTGAGGTTCAAAATGAGCAGTGTTTTTCATATGTGTTTCTTGTGCGAGTCAGTATTATGTGTATGGAAGCAGAATAGCTTGGTTTGTCATTTTGTAATTAAAATGCAACTGAATGTCACTGAGCTGAAAAAAAAGAAAAGCAGATAGAAAAGAAGCATCGCTTGGTTTCAAGATGAAGTTGAGAAGGAAGCACAGTGGATGTCATGCTCCAGGTCAGCAAAAAAACCCAGCACAGTGGGAAGTGACTTTAAAAGGAAAGGCTCGTGTTCCCACATGTGTAACCTGGGCAGAACAAGAAAGTAACAGCATAAGGACAAAGTTTGAACTTGATGATCTAATTGATTTTGTATCTTTCTCAACTCCGATTCATTTTAAGAAGACTTTTCAAGCTTGTAGAGCTGTGAAATAAACAATGGAACAAATTAGAGATGAGGGGAAGGAAAAAACGAATCGTCAGCTCATCATGGCACTATTACTGCTGTTAGCAGCCGTAGCATTTATTTAACAATGCTGCGGCAGTGCTGTGAATGTAAAATAAACTGGAGTTCCTTCCCTGAAGAGCAGGATCTGGAGCGTGCACCCATCAGAGGCAGAGTCTGGAGAGGAGAAACATTGCGGAGCTGGAAATATCCCCCAGTGCTTGGTCACGAGGTTGCTTGCTAATATGGATTTAAATTTAAGACCTTAAAATTGTGTGGTTACTTAATATTTGGCAGAGATTGAAAGCTGCCAAAGCTTTCAGTGTACCCAAGGATGGTGAGTTTCATTACCCATTGGTCTTACCCTGATCTCTTTTGATAGGTCTGTATTTCCTTGCCAGACCTCTGGCCTCCGCCTTGATGTAAGCTGTATATAACCAAATAAGCATTTCTCATTTTGTTTAACTTGCCAGCAGTAGCGTAAGAAACTACTGCCCAGTCGTGCAGTACATTAAAACGTCGTGATTCATGGGGCTGCTTGGCTCTGCACGCCCCTGCATCCATCACCATCAGCAGCTTTTCATTTCTGCCTTTTTCTGTGATGAAGCAGCCCCTGGAAGGATAAATAATTTTGGCTTTCAGAATCAGCAGCATTAATAGATTTTTCTAGATGGTCTGTTTAGGTTTCCTTACTTATATTTCCATTTAGTTTTTGTCTGTCTCAACCATATTTCTCTAATAATTCTGTCTAATTCAGAGGACTTGGGCATAGGGCTTGAGAGCTCTTCCTGCTGCTAGTTCACACTAATTTCACCTGCTTTACAGTCTTTCTGTAAGGACAATGCTGCAGCTGTTAGGTTAGTGAAGCAGAATGTATTTCTCCATCTTCTGGTCACCACATTTCTCTGAAATGGCAACAAAATGCTGCCGCAAGGGTTCATGATAAACACAGCCCCAGGTCTGCCTTCAACCCCTAGGATGATGGTAGCATTGTTAATAAGTTCCCTTTTGAGTGGGTAGAATTTGTGATGTAGAAGTGGGAAGATCTACCAGAAATACCCAAGCATGGAGAGGCATGTTCTTCATCCATTGCCACAGTACTGCTAGGTTGCTTTGCCCCCATGCTAGGTAAAACACTGGTCCTTCAAGAAGTTAAGAGCTTCATTTGCTTTCACTCCTTTTACATGAAAATAAGAACCATCCTTCAAGTAGTCCTGTCCCACAAGATCTCTTCTACTGCCCACAAGCAGGTAACATAGGATAAGGCTGAGTGAGGGGTGACAGCCAAGTCTAGAAATGATGGTTTCAGCCAGTCTAAAGAACATTTTAGGGTGGTTTGTCATAAGCCCAAGTATCACCTCTCATGAAGGTTCTCACTTGTTTTAATGCAAGCAAACAAATCTATGACTTATTATATAGATTCCCTTTAAAGAAAGAAATAAATATCCTATGGCAGGATGCCAGGGTTATTTGTATGCCGAGTCCTCTTTTTCTGGTCTAGGAAAGTGGTTCATTACTGACGGTAGAGGAACTTTTTATGTTGCTGTGGGGAATTCAGCGATCAGGCAAAACGTTCTGAACTATCATAAAGGAAAATGAGAGTTGCAGGAGATTATGCAAATGAAACTGTTTTCCCAGGGAGGGAGGGGGAATCTCTAAATCTGCTTTTGTTTGGGCTCTGCCTGTTTGCCTACATGAAACAAACTGGGGAAATCAGATTTTTTTTTTATCTCTTTTTAAGTTCCAGTGTTGGTTAGTCTTCTGTAATTACTTTTGTCTTGCCATGTTTAGAAATTGAAACATTAAATGGAAATTTACTTAGGATATTTTCTAAGGTGCCTTTGAACATAAAAGTCAGAATCTTACAGTTTGTAGTTATTTGTGGCTGCTTCCCTTACACACTTGTGTATTTTTCAATTATCTGAATTGAATAAATGTTGTAAAGAAGGAATACAGCCACTTTCATATAGCAGAATTGCAAAAATATAGACTTATACAATGGATATATTTATTTGCTGTAGCATCACATTTCAATTTCTAGTGTTTTCAGTATAAGCATTTTCAGAAGAAGAGAACTGATGTTTTGCTCCTCCTATATAATTATAGTGGCATATTTTTAAGCATACCATTTTTTATTAGTTCTGATTATATTTGGTGCAGCAAAACAAGAATAGTATGAGTGCTGTAACTTCACTGATTACTTGTAAAAAGCATATATATTTTTAATTATATAGCTGGGTGATTGGGTAAGAGTTCAGGTCTTGAACAAACCTGCATGATGATCAGTGTATTGGAGTAAAAGGGTGTATAGCTTCAGAAAACAAGACCACAAGGAAGAAATGAGTCTACAACTGTGTTGTCAGTTATCAAAAGAGCAGGAAGGAGGCAGAGGGCCTTCAGCCTCTGTAACTGCTCTTTCCATCACTTTCCATCACCATATTTTCCAACAATAGAGTACTAAACATACATCTGAAATATGAAAAATGGACAGGGAAATATTGCATTTAGGAAGAGCGAGCACTAGGGAGGTACACATTTTCTATAGGAAAGCTATAGACATGCACAGGAACTAGGTCATATGGGGAGGACACTGGCTACAACAGTTAAGAAACAATGCTAAGCTGTGGGTTTCAGCAATATTCTTTTTGGTATTATTCAAGTGGAGAGGAATGTGGATAATTGAGCAGATGACAATGTCAGTGAGAAGAACCCAAGCTTAAAATCGCACTGATATAAACTGAGACTAACTTTATTTTAGTATTTATTCGTGGCTTTCCCCCATATCTATATATCTATTGTCTATGTTACACTAAGTATATGTGTTTATAAATAACATATATTAAATTAGCTATATGGCCTATTTCTATAGTACTATTCAAAATGAAAACATGTCGAAGTATAACACAGAGATTCCACTTTTAAGAGTGTATGAACTGTGAGTTCTTAAAACACTCATTTGCTTTTATCAGCTCGTAATGCTCTTGCAGTATTATTCACTGTGTCATTGCCAACATCGGGAAGTCAAAACTTGCAAGAAATTACCACATATCTTATATCACAGTGTCTCCACATGCAGTAACTAGGGCAGAAGATAAAATGAAAGTACTTTGTAAAGTTTGCCTGGAAAATTGAAAGTCATAATTTATACTGTGTTGTTCTATGAACATCTTATAAACGGCTAATCAGTTCTGAATAAATGTTTCAGATATGTTTAATTGAGGGTCACTAGGTTGATTTTAATTATGGCTTATAAACATCTGTAGCATGCTAAATTCCTAATCTAATAATCTAATTTGTAGATATGTACATAGATCCTTCCTGCTTTAGAAGCATGCATGCAACGAAGAGTGAAAAATTCCTGTAGCTGCCGTGTGCCTGGTGCTTTGCAGTGGCCGTGGGGTAGCAGCTCACTGAAAACCCAGTAAAACGTCACCCTCGTAGCAATGGACCCCAACAGCTCTAGGATATTCCTCTGCAGTGCCTCGAGCTTGGCATGTGAGCAAGGAGTTGGCTCATAGAGAAGGGTTTTGAACCACACTGCAAGAGGACGTTCAATCACATTAGATTATTCATGGAACGGCTTTCTTCCACTCGCAGGAAGGTTGTTGTGTGAAGAGGCAGGACCTGTCTGTGCAGGGAGGAAGCGAGGCCCACGATTTGTGCAGTAGATGCCACAACGGTGGCACCCACAGAGCGTTTATGTGTGCAGTTTGCTGCAGTTTGGTGTCGTATGGGCCCCTCTGCTCTTAGCGCAACCAGGTTGTTCTGTCAGTAGGATGCAACTGGGTGGTATTAGGGACTGCTATGAAGAGTGATAAATTAATAGAAACCCCAGTGGCATTTCAATGTAGCAGCTACTACCTGCTGATTTTACACAAGCACTCAATTTTGCAAAAGTCCTCAATTATGCAAAAAAACCTCAAAGATGCCAATGCCTTAGCATCATAACTTGCCATCGAAACAACTGTTTTGTATTCAAGAAAGGTGGTTTCCCCATGACCTGGAATCCTGAAGGACACACAACCATTTTTTTTTTTTTTCCCCCTAAAAGTTCCATAGGGAGATTGCATATGGAAGTTTCCAGTGCAGGTTAAAGCATCAATTCCTTCTCGTCTCTGTCTGGTCACCGGAAGGACTGAAGTCATCCCTAGTATTTAATAAAGAAAAATAAGAATTTCTCTACAAAGCTTTAATATGTATTCTTAAATATGTTTTACTTTGGGCAGATGGGCATAGGGAGGTTTATTATCCAGGTTGGAAGCACTGAGAAAATACATACTGAAGAAGTCAGGTGCCTGGTAACTTTAGAATTTGATTTGTTTGAGAGCAAACTAGTGGATTGTTAACACCTCACCAAAAACTGGGTATTAACACGTACACTTCTATGGGTTGTTTTTATGCTATTAGCATATTATCTTCACTGTGTACTTTTATAAGGTCAATGCCTGCGTGATTGTGCGTGACTTTTTATTTTTTAAAACTTCATCGATATTCTCTGTCAATATAGTATAACTGCAAATATGTTGCCTTTTATTTGGTAAAGTAAAAAGAATATCTAGGGAGTTTAATACTTAGTTACATTGTATCAACAGACTTATTCAGTGCAAAGATGATCATTATCATATCTAGATGTTATAGATATAGAAAGTTTTTTGCATAACAGAACCTTGCCAGGATTAGTATCAATGAGTTTGTGTGGTGTGCAGGTGGATGAACTAATTTTTCTTTAAAGTAGTGTATTTGAATAAAAAGCTAAGGAAATGCAGTTATCTAATGCATATTTCTGGTAATGCAATAAAATTTTAGAGTAACTCCATTTGACATTGGCACAGTTCACTGGAATACCTATCTCCTGTTAGATTTTCAAGGTCTGTCATGAATGCATGATTTAAGCTGCAGGTTTTCAAATGTGACATATAATCCATAGATATAAATCACTGTGGCTCACTTATATCATCACTGTTATGGGTATTTTGCTGTAGATAAACAGACATAAAATAATTACACCTTAAAGTTATCAAAGTCAGTAAGATTTTTTTTTAATATCAGGTGTTAAGTTTGTAATTGGGGGAGGAAATTTTTGACTTACATTGGCAAAAATCAAGGAATTTATAACCATATAGCTGTGGCGAGGATTCTCTGCTGATTTACCCTTGAGTTTCCATATATATTGTGGGTAATAAGCTGTTGATCTTCCAGTTGGGAAGTTGCAGCTCCTGCAGTACCGGGCCTCCAGTCAAAAGTATTAATGAAATGAATAAAAATATGCTTTATGCATGTCTTCTAAATTGTCCTAATGGAAACCAGCTATTTTTCTGGGGACAAAAGAAGGTTGTCTGCTTTGTGATAGTGAAAGTGATAGTACAGAGGTAACTGAACTACTTCAGTCTTGTGCCCCAGGAATCACTTTAATTTTATGTGGTCATTCTGGGGGCTGTACACCTCCTCACTGAGAGGATGAATTGCAGTGCCATTTAAAATTTGTTTGCTAGTCTTCCTTCTTGATGCACTAAAGCACTAATTGATCCTTGTTTTCTTTGGGCCCACAGAGAGAATGTGTGTGTATAAATACACTTGAACAAGCCTGACTTAATGACACTGTTTCTGCAAACAGCTCCACAACTCTTATGATCTGTGACTGTCTGATTGCTGGCAGTGATATATAGTGAGATGTTCAGTGCTTAATTATTAATTTTACATTAAGGAGATCCACAGTAAATATTTAGATGTTTTATGACATACAGAGCCTTTTCCATGCTCGTATTTTCTCTGCAGGGACATAATGAAGCCCTTTCAATATTAAATCAATTAGATCCAAAGTTAAAATAACTTGATTTGTTGCTTAAGGTCCTTACCTAACACAGCGCACTGGTTGTGAAAGAGAGAGCACCAATAATTAACTAATTAACTGCCATTAATCCTTGCATGTCTCTGCTTTCCCAGGGTCAAGTGCCAGTGCAGACTGTAAAGCTGCCTGGGACAGACCTGGCCTCTGATTTGCTTCCTGCAAGTGCATTTTCGCTTCTATGGTTTTTAGGCACAAAGTAGGGAAGAAAAGGTCTTTCGGAGTGTGTGATGCCTCCTTAGGGTCAGCTTCGAAGCGTCGTTCAGAAAGATATATTGCTTTTAAGGGCAAGGATTTCTTTTTAAGATATGCCCTAAGATCCTCTGTTAGGATTTACTCAGTACCAAGTTCAAGACTTTACAAAGGAACATGCCCTTCCTCTTGTAGTCTTAACAGAAATGACTGCAGCTTTGATAAGATTTACCTAGGGGAGTGCAATGGACCTGATGGAATTCTCTGTATGTAGAAGCAGGAGTAGTTACCTTGTTTATTTACTGGATCAAGCAGGAAATAAATTTATTACTAAATATTATCTGGACGGGATGAATCTGAGTAACTGTAATTACTTCAATAGAGCAGGCATGGGGAGAGCAGCCAAAAAGATTTATCCAACAGTCTGGTTTTAGGGGAGCACAGGGCAGAGAAAAGCAAAATCTGCCTAAAATAAGTCCTGTACTAAAGAAGAAACTCTCAGATAAAACTCTCGGATAAGTGGGATTAAGATAACAAGGTTCAGATGTTTCATAGATCAAATGGATAGGACTTAACTATGAAATCAATACAAAGATGAAATGATAAATTAGAATAAAAGTGCATGTTCAATGTCCTGCACACACAGCCAAAAATATGTAAGATTTACCTCTTCATTATGGGATCTGATTCTGCTTTTGTTCACGTTAGCTTTATAGTACTGACACACTCTTCGTTTGTGCACATTAATTTTGGATTGATGTAGGTGACAAGAGAATTGTACTGACAGGAACGTGAATAAGAAAATATCCCCACTAAGTAACATGAGATTAATGCCCAAGCAGTTTACATTAATTAAAGAAGCAACGAGTGCATCAGAGGACTCTGTAGCGCAGTGACCGAGGCACGTGCTGGTGTGTCATCAACATCCTGTGTTCATGTGAGAAAGCTGATACTCACATTAGTCATTGCTAGTGAGAAAGAAAGGGGTCCCAAGCAGAAGAGGTGCAGCAACTGATCATCCTTTTGCTTTCCTTTTCATTTATGTCTACCAATGTAAGAAATTAGGGATGCAAAGGGAAGTAAAAGCAATGCGATGCTGCATGCGTGAAACGCAGACCGCCAAGGTCACTCCTGTGTTCCATAGTCTCATCGAACATAAATCTTTGCTTCAGTACTGCAGGGCTGATTTATATCAACAGAAATCCTGGCCCACTGTCTCAAAAAGCATTTCCAATCAAGGAAGACTGACCTTGCACTGCGAGATCTTATTAAAATATAATGTTATTACCTTTTAATCAGGAAAGATGCCAGTATACCTTGCTTAAACATAGAAGAATAATCTAAGGTGATGTAATGACATGCTTTTAGTTAAAGCCTGCTGATACTGGGGAGTATGCTTGCTGCCTTTCTTGCAAGATAGTTTTAAGAAGCCATTCAGTTCCTCTGTAAAACTAGGTAATTGAAACAAGGGGGTCTTCCATCCTTCCCTTCTTAAAAGAATATCTGTCTTTTGAACAAAATGCTAATGCAGAGCATGGACACCTGAGAGGACATAGCTTGGGTTTCTTGTCATGCATGTCACACACAGACTGAGCTCTTAGAGTGCTTTGCAATAGGGACTTGAGTGCTATGGTTAACACATCGTACTGTTCGCTTTCATTTTTTTATTTTTAAAACACAATTGCACTTTAATATATTAGTTATCAAACACCTGGATTTAACACTCTCGTCTTTCATTTTTGTAAGATTTATTCTTCCCTGGTGGTGGAAAGGGGAGGCAAAGCAGTCTGCAGGGTTACCCTGATTCTCCAGATCGCCAATTCTGGAGGTGCTTATGGTTGAGGAATGGCCAACTGTCAACTGGATTCCCAGTGATTAACTACATATTATTAAATATGGGAAAAGTGGAGCCTCTACTCATTGTCATTCCTGTAAATACTGAGAACGGCAGCTCTGCTTGAGAGGACAGGATGGCAACAAGGTGAAAGTAGCTTTGAAGTGAACGACGGCCTGTTCCCTCCCAGGAGTTCAGACTACAAATAGTTAGCATTTTGCTAAGCTAAATGAAGTCTCTCAAAAATCTATTTTCTTTTCCTCGTTTACCTTGATTAATCATTTTTCCCCTGCTTAGAGGCTAGGAGAAACTGGGTATTAACTTCTTTTCTTGAAGAAAGTTAAATCATTAAACTAATTTTGTCTGGTTTATTTTATGTCTTGAGGTTTCGAGGAAGCTTTCTACCACATTTAGAAGATAATTTCTCATGGGTGTTTCTGGATATGAAATTTATGTCAGGCTTTATATATTTATATTACTTTAAAATTGCTGTCTATTAGGAATTTTAGTTGCTCTGGCCAGAACGACACCACCCAGATAAACAGAGAAGACAAGAAGAATAGCAAACTATTAAAGAAAAGGCAAAGAAAAGCTAAGAAAAATATTTGCATTATAAAACTGAGATAAGTGAAAGTTTAGCAGAATATGTATTTTTAGTAAGCTCTCTGCTTAGCTGTTCTAGACTATAAAGTTTGCATCTGCATTTAAACAGCTTGTAAGAAATGCAATTTGAATGATTGCAGGCAGTTCCCATTTTGCATGGGAAGCGGGCGAGCAGCACAGCGAGTCCTGTGAGCATCTCTGGCAGTGCTTCAGGGATCAAACAGTTGCGATCAAAGGACCGAGCAAATGCGCAGGTTGCCAGAGGCCGGAGGTGTCAGGGCTCAGATTTTTATTTTGATAATTGTATAAAAGATGGGCAGAGTGTAGCATGCCCTGCCCCTGGGGTGCAGGGACGGCTAGCTTTGAGCAGGCGCTGTGAGCTGAGATCTGCCTCTGCCTGGGGTCTCAGCTGACTTTGTCGTGGTCCTAAATTACATTAGGATTTTGGAATTCCCTCTTTTTTATTTTTATTTATTTATTTATTTATTTATTTATGAGAAGGCAGTATGGTTCTGTATTATTACAAGAATGGTCTTGCTTTGTTTTCAGGGAGATGAATCTAATGATGTTTTAGGTGTCATCCAGGCTTTATTTCATGTGATTTTGATTTCTTGTGCTATCCAAACTGCAGAAAAAGGCTCCTCTGTTTTCTCTGAGATTGTCTGGGGCTATATCTTGCTCTTTGTGTGTTGGATAGCTATGCTTTAGCTCATAAATCACTGTTCTGTCATATGCACCTGCTGTGGGATGTTCAATGCATATCATCATTTACATTAAACCATTTACTTCAAGAGAATGTGTTATATTGCTTTATGATTTATGTTATCTGACATTTAAGATTGTTATGAATTGGCAGTTGGAATATTAGAACGATAGGACTTTTTATAGCTTATGGTCATGATCCAAGGGGCAATTCATGCATTTTCTTGATAGATCTTACTCATTAAAAGGGAACCAGACAGGAAAATTCTGTTTTTTTATTTCTGGTCCAGAATTAAGACGGAGTCCTACTTAGGAACAAGCCTGTCCAAGGGAAGGCAGAGCTGTAGGTAGGGGCAGCGATGGCAGCAGAGCAGTCACCCTGTCTGTCCACCCATGGTCCCTCCTCACACCATGGTCCCTGCATCCTTGGTCCTCCTGCCTGATGGTTTAGGTTCACATTTAAGCAAGTGTAAACTTGTTTCAGGATAACATCATGGCACGTTCCCTTCTGTCTTAGGGACTCTATATTAAATTATTAACCTCCTCTATTTTTAAATGTGCAAAGCTAGTATTTTTTTGGCAGTCAAGAAGCTTAACAGGTTCTCTGAAATAGAGGAGGCTATTTTGCTCTGTTCCTCATACATAAAAGACTTTCATAGCCATGTCACCCCAGAACAAGATTTCTGTTGCTATTTCTATACTTGTGTATGTTCAACTTAATAAGCAGTATAGTTGACACCAAGCAGACCCAGCCTGTTGCTTTCCCATGACCAACTGACTTCTGGAGAACAGAATGAACTGCACAAGTTAACTTTAAAATGTGTTCCTGCCTTTCGTGTACTAGTCAGTCTCACATAGCTTTTGAACTTATGAGTTTTCACTAAATTTTGTAGTAGGAGTAAAGTTGATTGAAGAGGTCTCTTAACTTTGTACAAATGTCATGAAAACATAAGAGAAAGATTCTGTTAATGGCCTCACTGAGGGAATGACTGACTTGAGCCCTTCATAGACATTATTTTACCCATCTAAGTGATGAGTCTTTGGACAATATCTGATAGAAAATGAAACTTTGTGGATTTTACTCCCTGTAGAAGTATTTCCCATATTTCATGCTCCTTGTAGTCTAGGCTACATGCAATTTTTTGTTGGTGAAGAGTGTATGGTGTCTATAATGTAAGGTAAGTACATCAGCAACCATATGCTTTGCAGCTGATCTTCTCTCCTAGTGTTATGAGTGTAAAAGGATAAATAATCCTCTTTTTGTTTGCTTTACTATGGCTAACTATTTTAAATCTTTTCACCCAACAATTTTCCCCTAAGGAAAGAAGCATCTGTAGCGCTAGAGACAAGGCACAGTATTCCAGAGTATCATCCATATTGCAAAACTTCAACTAACACAAATTCATCGACTGCAGGTACTACAGCAGATCCCTAAAAACATTGTTTTTGGTTGTGTGCTGTTCTAGCCCACAGTGTTTCTAAAGAACTCATTCTCAATCCCATCTGTGAATAATTTCTTGCACCAAAACATCTATGTTACAAGAATAAACATCCAAATGCTTGTACTGCTAAAGGTTAAGCTGCCCATACATCTTAACATTATGACAAAATAGTAAGAAATATTCCATTATTCCTTCCTCAGTTTGTATGCTTTTTGGCTACATTAACCCTTCATACATAGTAGTGCTCCTCAGCAGTTCATCTGTCTGTTAGTAGTGCTCAAGTTAATTTCACGTGTCAACAGCAGTTGATTTTATTTGTCCCACAGTTGGTATTTCAGCAGTGCAGCTCGGCTCTCCTGCTGCCTGCGGCTTCTTGGCACACCCCGTGTGCTGATCGCAGGTGCCATCTAAGCTCTAGCTTTAAAAGTACATACATATCCTGCACCCACCAGACGCCTAAATAGATGATGCAAAAGTGTCCTGCAGAGAAGGAAATTATTGCCATATACTAACCTAAAGTATGCTAAAAGATCAAACTCATTAGGTTTTCACGAAATGTCTTCTATTTTGAGCAAGGCCTTCAAGTTTTTAAGAGCAGGCCTAAGTTAGTAACTGTAGCTACAGTTCAAATGCACTTGATTGCAGACATAATAGACCTTACCTCTTCTATTTGTTTTGCTTCCCTGGGACTTGTTATTTTTAAAATATGAAATGACAGTCAAACTTGTAAATAGTTCTGATGAGTACAAAGAAGGGTATTCTCCTTTGCTTCATTTTCCAAAAGTTTTTTTCTTTTTTTTTCTACGACATTAAATGTAATGTGAAAGCACTTGAGATGTCAGTAACTCCTGATTTCTCCTTTTTTCTTCACATTTTTTTTTATTCTTTGTTACAATTTTTTCCTGTTAAATAGATTTGTTTCTTAAAAAGAGTACAATGTTAATAAGGAAAATGGACTCTCCCTTCCTACAACAAGTAAAAGACATGGAATGTACTGAATCTACCATGAGAACTCACAGAAAAAAGAAAACAAGAGAGAAGTTATGTTGTTTAATTCAGTGCAATAACAAACTCAGATTAGTTCAAACTAAAGATCCTGCACCAGCTGAGGAAAAGCTACAGTTTTACTTGCACATTAGACATAATGGGCTTATTTATCCGTTTAGATCTGACTTAAACAGCAAGAGGCTATGGGTGAAATTCTCATTATGCCAAATCATTTTTAAACCATCTCAACAGTGGAGCCATCTGCCAAAACAGGGACCTGAGCTCAATACAACATTCAGTCACACAGGACCAAACCCATTCCCTGGCCAGCTAGGAGGGATGAGGAGGGAATAGGGGCTGCCCAGGTGGCAGCTGAGCACAAAAACCAAAATAATAAGAAAAGGGAGAGGGGTCTTTAGTAGTCATCGATCTCACCTGTCGGCTGAACCGTTCCCAAGAGAGAAAGGAATAGAAAGGTTATTAAGAGGTAAATAACAAAATGGCAAAGAGCTTTTCCCAATAAACCATGTGCTCCATCCCCACAGAACAGCAGGCATTGAGCTTTACATTGCACAGCCCAAGGGGAGTTATTTGCCAATACTTGCCAGCCAACTTACAGGCTGAAGGAGCAACCAGCAGCTTGAGAGCTGCAGCTGTTGGAGTAGCAACTTGGCCAGGGAAATAGGTACCTGATCGATGAGGAGCTCTGGGAGGTGCAAGCAGAGGGTTTGACTGATTAGGGTAATAGCAGAGCTGCCCAGAAGGTGTGACAAATAAAGTATGATTATTGAAATATGCCGAGGCTTGGCGATACCTTTGCTGTGAGCCTCAAGTGAGTCTGCACATCAGCGGCACAACTATAAAGTTGCTGATTTTGCAGACATTTGTTCCTCAGCTTGATAAGTTAATATATATTGTTTAACATGATAATGTAGCAAGCTGTTGTTTTGTGGTTTGAAAGCCAGCTGCATTTGATTGATGCCAGGAATGGAAGTATTTATAAAATGACACTGAATTAGAAGTAGTCAGTTTATGGGTCTGGGGAAATGAATCTTTTATGAAGAATAAAACTTTATGATGAAGGAGTAATACTGAGAAAGTATACAGCTTGAATTAAACTCTTTTGGAATGGAGTCTGTGCTGTAAAGCCTTTTCAAATGTAAGTTTGTGCCACTTGCTGCATTTTTAGGAAATGGTTCTCTAAGCATGCTCTTTGGAGGGGGGCTCACCCCAAGCTCTCTCCCATGTGGGTACATTCTGCAGTCATCTAAATGAGGTGGGCCAGGTGCTCCGTGGAAATACAGTCCCCAGACTTCTACAAAAGCTGCTTGGAAGATGTTTTAGCTCCTGGTTTAAACTCATTGTGAATTTTGAGGCACCAAAAGCAAATTTTAGGTCACTTTTTTTTTTTTTCTTTGTAAATATAGGCATCTTTTCAATTGGAAGAGGATATAGCCTAGGCACCACTGTGCTTCTGAGCTCTCATGCTGGTCTTGTTAGTGGGCACAAGAGCAGAAGCAGATGTGTTTCTGAACACAAGCCATTCTCAGCCGGCATCCACATTGAGTTCAGCAAACCGTTTCTTCCCTCATTTCGCCAGGGGCATTCGGCAGCAAGTCTGGGTGTTTTAGCAATTCAAGCATATAGGTGATGTTTAAAGAGCTGCAGTTCTATGTACTATTTGTTTGTGAACAAATTACGGATACAGTCTTATACCAATATCCCAAAATCCTCAGTAAAGGCAAGGCAGAAACAAAAAGGTCTAATTCCTGATAGCTTTCCTCCTGCCAGCATCTCTGTGTGACCCAAATGTAAAATTTGGCTCTTCTGCACTCGCTGCTGGAGTTTTGTGCGGGTTTGTGCAGGAGAAATGCTTGTGCAGAGCAAGATAATGTCTGGTGACCAGCGAGGTTGAAGAACTGCAGCTGTCAAATCACAGTCAGATTCAGCCACTGTGTGAGTCTGTTTTATGCCACAGCAACTAGAGATCTGGAGATTTACATCAGATCAGATCTTAACATCTACATGTGACTTCCAGTGTCTTACTGCAAGAAATACTGCAGTAGAAAGCTCTAGGACCACCGTATAAATGGGATTACAGCATGAGCATATATATTGCAATCAGATTTTAAATCTTTGTTGAGCATCTGGGAGATTAATAAGGCTGGAATTTTTATTCATTTAAAATATAGATGTACTTAAAGACCATGGCATCCCATTAAATTGTGTTTTTCAAGGAAGAGTTATGAACCAAATCCCATTAAATTTCAGTTGTATTTCAGTAGTTTTCGTGATCCTCTCAAGTTTTGCCTTTATTCTTACCTCATGGAATTCACGTAGCCTTAGAGACTTCCATCACCAACACTATCTAACACAAATATAAATGCTCTTTCTCAAATACAATAAGCACCTAAACTAGCACCATGCATCCACAGTTCTCTGAGCACGTGAAGAGAATCTTCATTCTTCGGAAAGTGGCTGTTTTTCTTCGGAAGAAATCTCAGACAAAGCAGGTGAAATATCAGGGCTAGGATCATCTTGTAATATTGGAAAACACGGCATGGCATCCAGTGGTAAGCTGCTTTTTGAGCTGTCTGACCTTTAATCACTGGTGAATAAAACCGACGTGCTGTCACATCTCTGTTATATTTCTCAAGGGGGTAACTCTGCCTGAAGTAACAGTGCAGTAAAACCTCTGAGAGCTTATACTCAAGGTCACCACAACAGCAGGCACTACTTTGTACTCTTAGATGTATAACATAAGGGGAAAAAAGATGAGGAAGCATCTAAACAAGTGAGTTTTGTGTTTGTCTAACAGGGAGCCAGGCAGTTATGTCAGCCTATAAATGAAGATGTTTTTTTTCCCACTTTCTCAGTAATATTCCATTTCTGATTCTTAAGTTTTCTGTGCTTGAAGACCTTTGGGAGGAAACTCACTGTTTATCATTGCAGATGACTGATCTCTCTTTCTGTTCTGCAGGCGGTGTCAGTGTAATATTGGCTTCAGCTTTGTAGCAGAAGGCTTTAATTCCTTGTAGTTTTCTAGCTGCAGAGGGCTGTAAGCTCGTCCGGTCTGAGAGACCTGATGTGAAATGGAAATGTGTTTGAAATATGTTTCATTATGATATTTTAAAGTAATACTTGCTTATTAAAAGTCTATGGGGAAATAAAAGGGTTAGCCACCATGTAAGAATTGAATTCTAACAGAAAAAAAAAAACATTAATTGACTTTGATGTTGTGGTTCACACATTAAATAATTTGGTTTCGGTATTAAGGTACTTAAATGCAAACTGTGTATTTGATGGGCTTTGCTAAATTATGTTTTGTTGGGATTTTAGGCAAAAGAACATATACTTTCTTGGATACCCAATTAGAATTTGTACATGGATTGCTAACACAATTTTTTGCTAACACAGGATTTTATTGTTTGCCCAGGTTAATTTTATCAGAAATATTTTACTATTTTTAATTAGATTGTTTTTACAATAATGCCTATATCCACACTTAAAAATAAGCTGAGTAAGAAACTGCAGTTATCTGAGAGTGTGTATCTCAGGGCTAAGCCCAGGTGTCTGATTAATTCCTTTCTTGGCTTCCCTCTGTACTGTATAAAATAAATAAAAAGCACTAGGGTAGAATTTTATAGGCTCACAGGAGGCTGGCAGAGTCCTGTCTGAGGGAGATGATGCAGGAGTACGTGCTGCACCAGTGAACAGAAGAATTAGCAGCACCTCAGTCCACTCTGTTAATGGGATGTTGAAGAGGGTGGGAGTCTTCCTCTGTACATCATTTAAGATGCTGTGCAATCAACAGTCTTTACCCTATAGCATGTTCTGTGTGCTCCAGGATCTTCATCGTAGAAACAATTTCCCCACTCTAAAGATACAGTCTAGCAGTAGAATCTTTTTTTATTGAGGGTGATACAGTAAGAAAGTTAACTCAAATTGAAATTTGAATAATATAGCATTTATTCATGATTGAATTTGTCTTATTGACAAATGATTTGTAATACCCAATCAATTTGGAACCTAAAACAGAGACCTTTCTCTTATTTTAGCATCTTTATCCTGTAGATTCGCTACCAGTAGAAATCAAAGTGTGGAAGATAAATCTATAGTTCATCTAGTGAAAAGACATTAAAGTAACAAAGTTTATAGATATGGGGAACTTGTGTTGGAGTCATTTGTCTGCTGCCAACCAGAAACACATCTTCTGTTGTTGGCTCAGTAGCAAGGAAAAAACAAGACAAATACAATTACAGATTAACTATGAAGTGAAATTACTTAGTGGTCTCACTGAGATAATTAGGTTTTATACCCACATGGTTCTCGCATGTGAAAGCAGAATAATTTTACTTGTCCTCCCTAATTGCATTCTGTTGTCTTTGCACCCTTCCTGTAGGAACGACGGTGATGCGGATGACAGCGTTCGATGCTGACGACGCGAGCACTGACAACGCTCTTCTGCGCTATAACATCCTCAAGCAGACGCCTACCAAACCATCCCCAAACATGTTCTATATTGATCCTGAGAAGGGGGACATTGTCACAGTGGTATCACCAGTCCTGTTGGATCGTGAGGTAAGTGAAGCCTTTCCTGTTTCCAGCCTGATGGCTCAATGTCTGTGGTTATATTCGTCAGCTGGAACATGTTTTCAGAGTGTCTGGGAGACACGTGGGTCATCGGTCAAATTCTATCCAGCCTTTAAGTAGTGCTTTTTTCCTTCTTTTGCACCCTTGAGCCATGAACCATGACTTCTAGCATGAGCCATGACTTCTGGCATTACAAATCTGGTAGTTCTTTTCTGGACAAGATATCTTGTGCTGAGTGGTGAGGGCAAAGATCCCCAGAATGGAATTTGACCTAGCATTATCAATTAACTACTTGGAAACAAACAAAAATATAATTGTGTATACAGCCTGTCGTGAGTTTGTGCTGGTGATAGTTTGGTGCTTTAAATGCGTCTCTAGAATGTCCTTTTCTGTTGAATAGATATGTTGACATAAAGATGACTTAAACAGTAACTCTGTGAATTAACAGTTCCCTCGGGTCATGGAAACTAGTATGCTCTTAGGTACCTGTTGGTGACAAAGTTCTCTCTTCACAGATTCCTTCAGGCAAATCCAAAGATCTTAATTTTTCACCCATAACCCCTGCTTTCTGCAAGCTGCATCTGAGAGCATATGATGATTTATTGAACTTGTCTCTTAAACATTAGATATAGGATTATGCAATATTCTCAATATTCAGCACCTATTTCTCATTTTAGCCAGGCAGAAGTGATGCCAATGCCACTTCTGCTTTTATGTGACTTTATCTTTTCTGCAAGCTTTTTAAAGAGGACATTCAATGGGTAAAACAGATACACATTCTAGCAAAATCATGGTATTGGCTTATAGATCTGTCTTCTAAATTCAGAGTGATTCCAATTCTTTCATTCTTGTCTGGGTGGCCACAGAATCATGCCCTAATGAAGATATATATAAAATCACTGCCTTTATGCCCCAAGTTTCCCTTCCAACTTCACTGTTTACATACAAAAGCTTTATACTATTTTCTAAAGTCAGTTTAGGTATTTTTATTCCTAATAGGTAACCATTCCCCAGATTAAACCAATTTACTCAAAATTGGAAAATCAATGGAAGGGAATGAACATGCTGCTTTTCCTAGTATCTTCTAAAGGTCAACGGTGATTCATGAAATAATGATGCTGTCCCCATGCAAAAAATTTGGCCTCAGTCGAACAGGCATTACTGCTGTATAGTATATCCTGAAAGCAAGATCTGAATTCCCCATGATTTTTAATAATAGTTGATTCAGTGCTTTTACTTTAAAGGCAGCATGGCAAACGGCAGTCTTGTTGAAACTACAAAGTAATTTTTGTTGTTGCTGCAAATGTTGAATGTTTTACGAGCGAGAATATAAGCCTGTTGTAAAATTTTAATGCTAAAAAGCATTATCCACCGTTAAATTTCAGTCTAATATTGACTTTTCAGGTAGGAAGCTTGGGGAGAAAGTGTCAGCTTTCTGTTTCTGGAGAAACTGCTCTGGGTTGTGCCATGACCTCTGTTGTCTTAGTAGATTGGTGTCTTCTCCCGCTCCTGCTCACATCTATTTTGGGTAGCGGCTGGTGTTGGTGCCTCCCTGCTTGGCCCCTTGGAATTTGTCAGTCACAGGCAAAGATGTGAAATACCTATCTTTAATCGTAACAGTTTTCAGGAGAATAAATAATCCTATTCCAAGTAATTTAGGGTAGCAACATAATTCCATTACTGTAGCTATCTCTAGGTGTTTCACCAGCCCCTGAAATGGAATTATTGCAAAAGGCCTGGAGAAATGACGTGGGTGTGATGGAAAACTGGTGGCCAAGCAGTCCTATTTGCCCCAGCCACCTTGCGTGACCACCTTGTATTTTTCTGTGGTTTGCTAGCTCATTTTAGTTTTTTTTTTTTTTTTTTTTAATTTTAGAGTTTATATTACTATTTTAATTTTTTGAATCATAACAACTATCGCCAGTCAAAAGAGGATTTTCTTCATTGCTCCTTGTAGGCATATTAGTTAAAACTTTATTAGCCCTGAACACTGAGTAGCTGTTTTCGAGATAAAAACTCTTTAGAATGGATAAGGAGAAGGTAGAAAGCTATTTATCATCACCGATGTGCATGCGCTAGAGGCTGATATAAACCATTTTACAGTGAGATAAAATGCTGATAAAATGTATTCTCGTTTTCCATCTCTTTTAATATTCTTAACCATTGCTAGATGTCGATGCTTTTGGAACCTTCCATTCATTTAAATTACATTGACAAAATGTAAATTGCTATTTTTTTACTTTAACTATAACTTCTTTCAAGTTGGTATAGCAGAGGGAACAAGAAACTGGGGATATTGCCCAGTGGGAGATACTGAGATGTGGAGATGCAGTGTATCTGGAAGTTTGTGAACATACACTAGAATCTGTATTACTTTTTCATGCTTCTGAATTTTGAGAGGGGTTGCCATAATACACCTTAGGAAATTCTTTTTTTAGTACAATGAATCAAAAGCCAGATATTCACCCTAATGTACAACAGAGTTTGGGTGTTTGCAGAACTTAGATTTTGTATTCAATAGTGGGAGAGAATCTCAAGATGCAAAAGTGATTTTTATCTCGTTAAAATTAAGCTAAATCTTCTTCTTCTTTTTTTTTTTTTTTTGTAATACTTTAGGATTAAAAGTGAATTCTCAGTAGATGCTTTATGTTTAGAGAGAGTATGAGGATGGGAAGGCCCCAAGGTGCGTGAAGCCACCTCTTCTCCATGGGTGATTGTAGAGCATTGCTGTGCATCACCAAAAGGAATGCAAACTCCACAAGTCATTGCACTCTCTTTAGCACTGTCTTCATTTTAAACTAGAAATATGTATCTAAATATGTATCTAGAAATACGGAGGAGTTCTGAGGTCTTTTCTCTGGGTTGCTTGCCTGCTCTCTGCTCCCCAACATAGCTGTTTTCATGTTCAGAAGATACATAAAACGTGGCACCAAATCAAAATCTCGTAGGGTAACAACCTACTGTGTCTTAAGATCTTTCAGCCGCATCCAATTTTCATGAATTAGAGTTTTCCATAACTTCAGTGGGAACTGGACTTGTTTTACAAGTCTGGGTGTTTAATTTAGCATGGATGGGTGAAAGTGTTTGCTCTGGTGCTATTTCCATAGTATAGTATCACTTACAAAAGCGTTATGCAAAGAAGTCAATCACTTCTTCACCGTATGCAGAAAGTGTTGAGTGATCCCCCAGGCTGCATCCAGCAAACTGCTGAGTGTCGCCGATCCCTAGTGCCATCTGATGATGGGAGCAGGGGGAGGCCTGCAGAGAAGGGTTCAGCATCTCGCAGGATTTGTCTGGCCTGAATCTATCAGGGTTTTTTTATTTATAATTTTTTCAGTTTCAAAATTGTTTACAAAAGTGCATGTTCCTCAGGGTTTTCAGCAAAGCTCAGATAATTTATTGAAGAACATCCATTTTCATTTTGAGAAGGCAGGTAAGGACGTATTTTTGATGATTAATGAGCATTTTTTCTTGTGAGAGTTAAGCATCCTTGAATGTGTCAGCAAGAAAGATTGAAGAGTGTTAGGGGGCAAATTATACCTCCAGATAACCACTGGAGAATGCATTTTGATTCATAGACTCACAGGAGAAGGATGCCCTCCACCAAAGTGTATAGTCTAAATGACCCAATATAGAGCAGAGCAGATTAAAAAAAAGGAATCTCGAGGAAATGTCGCCAGTTTTGTATTTTGTGGATGAAGAGTCCATTTCAAATTGACACATGTGTGCAGTGAAAGGAAAATAATGCTCCCTGTATGCGTAGTAGGAGAAAATCCTTGTGTACTAGTAGAATCAACCCTTCCAACCTCCTTGATGAAACAGTAATTTTATTTTTCTGCTTGCCCACAATGCTGTTTGGCCAGTGTTACAGACCCCCACTCTGCAGGAAAACAGCTGTCTGGTTTGTATAAATTTAGCAGGACAGCAGTACTACCAGGAAGCTACCACCACAGTTGTGTGAATGAAATACTTGTTTTACTCCTTAGGCTTTGAGGAATAATATGTGCTTTTATTAGGAACTTCTGTGCTTAATTTGGAATGTGGTTGAATGCTGATTTGAGATTTCAGTGTTGGGCCATCTCTAGAGAGGCTGACTCTCCATGACCCTCTGCAGCTACCTCGGCATTTCAAGAAGCACCCCCTAGACAATGAGTTCTTTTGAAGCAACGTTAGTGCATCAAACTAGCATTACTTATTTCTTATGTACCTCTTACTACTCTCCTTTTTGCTTGGAGCTTTCTGCTGTGAACCACCAGAAAACTAGTTAGACTTGCTGATGGTTATGTAGACAGCTTTTAAGGGTGGACCAGCTGGTAAGCGTGTGCATAAATGTTCTTCACAGTTTTCAACCAGTTCTTCTGCGATAAGAAAATCATAGTGTTCTTGTTGGTAGGACTTAAATTCTCTGAAGGGGGAGCAGTAGAAAATAGAAAATGCTGGCCCACTTCTGCAGATGGCCACTACCCTCTGTATCTTTATTTTCCTTTTTAGAGATATGGGTCTTAAGCAGTCAATACACTTATTACTTACTCGATCTAAATGCAAATGCCAAAGCAACAGTACACTGTCATTTTTAATGAAAGATATTAATCTTTTCAGCAAATGCATTACACATTTGATCTTCATATTAACCTTTAAAATATTCATGTTTACTGTGATTGTAGGCAAATGTATATCTTCGAGCACATTGGCTCTGAGTCGGAATAATTGTGTCATTTTGTCTTGTCTTCACTGGGAAAATTCCCACTCACAAAGCTTTGCCTTATTTTGCAGTACACTAAAGCTGGACAGTAAAGCTGTACAACTGAACTGGACCTCAGTTCTATGACCTTTTTTTTTTTCTTTAGGACAGATATGGCAGTATCTTTTATTTCTTTTTCCACTTATAATTCAAGGCAAACGAAGGAATTCATCCTCTACTCTTGATTAATACATTCCTTATACTGTTGTGTCTGATACCTTTAAATGTGGGAAGCAATGGGTCTTCAGTCAGTCTTTTTCAGAGATTATTCCACAATCTACTGTATCTCAAATATTAGTGATTTTTAAGGACATGAAGGAAGCCACATTTTGCCTTTCTAAGAATCTTGCTTTGTGATTGATGTCACATTTTTCAGGTCCCTTGAACAAAATTATACCATCTCTCCACACGTTTTTTTCTTAAATACTCTCTTTATAAATGATGGAGAAAAAATATTTTGATATAATAAAATGATGGAAATAAAATATTTTGGTATTCAAAGCCCAGTGCAATCTGTATTTTAGTCCTGTCGACAAAGGCTTTGTGTGACAGGTAGTTGATCTCCTGGAGCTACATTCACAAAGGAATGGATGTATTTCAGCCCTATATCCAGCTCAAAATCAAAAATAAAATTAATCTTTTTCTTTATTTTATTTCCAAATCATAAAAAATGCTGAAGCTTTTTATTTATTTATTTATTTATTTATTTTATTTGTTTTTTTTTTTTTGCTGAGAGGTTTTTACTGATGTCATTTCAATCAATTTTTGGTAAAAAGCATTTCACTCTTCATGTAGAAATTGTTATAAATTTGGAATAATAATTACTGCTATCAATAATACAATAGACATATTAATCATTTTGGACCTTACAAATGGAGAAGCATGTTAGAAGTTTGCGACGTTAGAATATTTCCGAGATTTCGGGTATATTTATAATATCTTTGCATTTTTAATTTGCAAAGAGCTGGAATCTGCACTGCGAATTATCAGGTAATTTAGAGATGGGTTTCAGTGGTGTATGAAGACCTGGTCATTAGTTTATGTTAAGTAAAAGACCTGTTTCAAAATATTTGTAACTTTGAAGTGGAGTTATGAGGGAAATGAGGCATGGGAGGGAGAAAATGCGCGTTATCACGCTGGCTTATGGACGAACGGACAGAGAGTTGGAAAGTGCTTGTTAGTGAGATGTAAACTCCTAATTAAAGTTAAGTAACGATCAACTGCTTTCCTGTATGGCTTCAATGCAAGCAAGGATAAGGAAAATTGCTTTATGGCCGGTAACAGTAATTTGCAGCCAGTTTCCTGTTGTGTTTTGATGAGGGAGTTCATTAACCTGTCTTGTCTTCTCAAATCTTGAAAGCGCCAGGTAAAAGACAACACATCCAAATATAAGAAGTATCATTCTGGTTGGAAATAACGAGGGTTCCCATCGCCAGAATGGAGAACATCTTCATAAAAATAAGCTTTATTTGTGTGAACCCGTAGCGGCATAATTTCTCTGAAGTCTTCATTATAGGAGTTTCATTTCCTTCAACACGTGCTTTAATGGTCAGATTTTGTTGTTTTGTTTTGTTTAAATTGTTAACAGGGTCGGCGCTTTCCCTGTGAGCCCTGCGCAGCGCCTCAGCGAGCGCCTCATGGCGCCTCCCGGAGAGGGAACGTAGCTGTGGGTGCCTTGAGGCAGATTCACCACTGCATGTTCCTGCTGTTTCCACAAAAAAAGCATTGTCTAAAACTCCTACCAATGGGGAAAAAAAAATCCCTGAGGGAACAAAGCTCACTCTGTACACTTGGGATGGAGTGGTTGTCCTCTACAGCCACAGCTGTGCCCTGGGATGGCTGCTGAGCCATCACCAGGAGCCATTGGCCAACAAACTTGCGTGGCTGCTACTGGGCGGGTTCTGCCCCTAAAGGGGGGCTAACCTGCATTTTTTAAAGCGTTTAAAACTCTATATTACAGGTGGGCTACATAACCACTTAAGAGGCAGAGCTTCGGAAGGCCGCGTTTTCATGGCAGATGTCCGTGAATCGCATAAAAATCCAGCTGCTGCTTGGAGGAATTTTCTGTGTTTTATCCTAAATAGGAGAATAAATAGTGGGTTATGTACCACACCACAGAAAAATAGAAGGCTGTCAACAACCAGTGACTGCAAGCAGCGTTAGAAAAAATATCCATATTTCCCACCAGAAAATGTGTGCTGGATTTTCTTACTTTCCATTTTGCAGTTTTCCATTTTGATATCCTTTCATCCACACTTTGGATTAAGGCTTGTGGCATCACGAGTTCCTGTGCAGATAGTTTGCTGATCCTCTAGACATGTCACTCACCTAAATATCATGATTTTCCGTGACACTGCTGTATTGCAAAAAGATTTAAAAAAATGTCTTCCTAAAGACATTTAGTAAGAGGCACTCAAAACCTGATAGCAGCTGCCCATATGCTTTGAATAGAGGCTGATAACTGAAACGCGTTATCTCATTCTGTCTAGAGTTTCTTTATTTAAAAAAAAAAAAATGAAAGAGATATTGGCTCTATGGATGTCTAGATGTTAAAATCCTACTGTGACAAATGACACATCTCAGAGACTGGGGTAAAAAAGCAATGTACTTAACAAAATTTCAAATGATAGATTTTGCTGAAAGAGCTTGGTAAAGTACTGGCTGAACGCTGTCACATATTCTGCTAGTAAAAGGGCCCAAAAGCTCAGCTACAGCAGAAGATGGGAAAACTTAAAGTCCAGATTGCAACTATCCCATGAGTATCCCTTTCAGTTCAAGGGAAAGAGGATTGGAAGGGACAAAAGGCAAAGAAAATCCAAAAGACCCCCATTTCTCATGTTTTCCAGTCCCTTCCTGCGGCTAAGGAATAAGCCTGCAAAGCTAGAAATAGGGCTCTTCCCCTCAGTGTGCTGTGCACTTATTGACCTCTTTCTCTCCAAATATCCCCAGTTTCAGACAGGTTTTGCTTCTCACTGTGGAAGTAATAAGGAACAATATGCGTGAAAAACAAGTAGGTTAATATTGCCTGAAAACAGCTCTTGGAGCTTTCTATCTTAAAAATGTGGGTTTTGCACCTTGTACTAAGAACCAATACTTTTAGCACTGAACCTCTCTGCTATTCAGAGGGCAAAAATCAAAACATCTGGAACGAGGACAAAGGAAGAAGAAAAAAGAATAAAACTGACTTATTTTCTGATTCTATTCTTTCTTTTTTGTAATAAAAATGTTGTCATCAGATAAATATATAGTTATTTGTGGTGTTGCGTTAGTGTAATTCACATTTTCCAGTGCTGCTGTTGTGGAAGAAGTCTGGCATCAAAGCTATTACTTTAGATTCCTGTGATTGCCAATCAGATAATGGGTTCATCTTTCTCGTTTTATTTTGACTTTCTTTCATCTGTCTTATTTTATTATGACTTTCTATTTTTAGAGTGTGTGTAGCAAAGACTATTTAAAATATGCCATTCGGTAGGAGATTTTTATCTTAAAATCCACCAGAAAATTCTCCTTTCTCTCTAAATCGTACATAATTATACTTGTCCTTTGTGCTAGAGTATCTAAGCACCATAGCATGAATTAAAACAGGGGTTTGCAGCTTTTGCTCTCAGTTTAATTGTGTTCTGCTAGTTTCTTTAAGAAGTATTAGGTAACATTTCTCTTTTTAGTTGTGTCAATATCAGTAGTCTCAGAGTCCATAATATTGAAATACATAAATCTATTCAAAGAAAATTTTTAGAGTACATGAATAATATTATTATTTTTCTTTTTATATTCTCAGTAAATCTATGAAAAGGTAATATAAGAAGGAAGAATGTGAATAAAGCAAGTATGTAGTATTTGAAGTTTACGTTTTAGTTCTTAACACAGATAAACATGGAAATCTCCTAAGAAATAGCCCTTTGAAGAGACTTGGAGATGGATAAACTGTTGGGGACTCTAGATTGTTGTATTAAGCACATTAAATCACATTCACTTTCTTTTTTGAACTAGGAAATCCAGTAGTATTTTGCTTGCAATACACCCATGTAATTGTTTTGCCTACTGGAGTGTTTTTTCATTGTTATATATCAGACAAAAAGAAAATTGAAGTCTTAATTAAAACATAGCCAGAGCATTCCAGAGAGACCAGGGGCAGTAAATGCTGGACATTACATATGGATTGTGAATGTATACACAAGCATTTCAGAAGCTCAAAATGTGAACCGTAGATGAAGCCATGCAATCATATGGGTGATTACTGTAGGATTAAAGCAGCTCAACGTACCACGCAGGGGCTGGTCTTGGCGTTATACACAAGCTATGTTCTGTTTTGATCAAGGTATGAACATTCCCTAAATTATTGATTTGTCATGCTGGAAGATCATGGCATGCTCTGTCAGTGATCAAAATACTGCCGCTTATGCATAGAATGCGGTTTTGCTGATCACATTTTAAAGTTTGCTTTTGACACCTTTAATTTGATCTGTCTTGTAGCATGGAATACATTTTTAAAGGCAAACTCAACTGCCTTTGGAGAAGAATTTTAAAGAATTATTTTCCCTGCAGAAGAGCAAGGTAACATGTTCAGACACATATAAATCATCCTTAAGGGAAGATATTTCTCATTCAGAAAGTAATTTGTAAACACTTTAAGGTAGTGCCATATTATACTATTATTTTAAAGAGATGCCCCATCTGAAACATGAATTCTGCTGTGTATGTTGATGGTGGTCCACCATCTATGAATGTTGGTTTTTCTTTTTCTGATGTACGACTAACTTCAGAATAAGTTGCCTGATGGTGCTGATTTCGTGAATTTTGGAATAAGGGACCAGAACCTCTCATGGCGGACATGTTATCCACCATGTAGCAATTCAATATTCATGTACTCTCAATTTTTCTTATGATAGTTATACTGGGGTGCTGTTGTGCATGAGGTTCTGAAGTTAGACTTAGATAGTCCCGGCCACATACCAGCTGCAGAGGAAATGAAATTAAATGGTGGTGAAGGAAGAGAAGAGGTACAGGCCTTGAAATGGGGATGTTTTCATTGACAATCATGAAAATATTTCGATTTTGAGAAAATGGAGCGAAAAGGGTCCTGAATCTGGCCATTGCTGCTGTGGTGAGAAGGAGGAGAAGTAAATTTTATTCCAAATGTATTTCAATTTAATAAACATCTGTCATATATATTTAAAACTGCCATTTCAGGGCAGTTATATCATCTCAAAATAAGTCCTCCTCCAAGGAGAATTGAAGTGACAGACTGAAGAAAATGAAACATGACGTTGCTCGTTCTCCCTTCGTCCTAGAGCTAAAATTCAAATTAATTTTCTTCTTCTTGTCAGAAAGTATTTTAATTGGAAATTATTTTTGATTGCCATTTTCAAGGAGGAATGGGATTCTTCTAGGGTATGTGTACAGAAGTTGCTTAGTGCCTCCATAATATTTTACTAAATTAATCATTTGCAGATACTTTGAATAGTTGAAGGCAATTGCAATTCCAAAGGTTAAACAAAAGAACTGAGATAAGCATAAAGATTTTTTGTTTGCTTTTTTGCTTAGTTCCTTAGTACCTTTACATGTAGCTCCGTTGTGTTTGTTACTACAGTTACCTGCCTGTTGCGAGTAACAAATATTTGATATTAGCAATAACTAGACTGTAAAAGTTGGATGTGCTGTTGCCATTCAGTTTGGGTTTATCGCAAAATTTTGTGCAGCTGACACAGAAGTGTTGCAAAAAAGTGGTGAAGCCAAATGCTCCGAAGAGGCGAGAGTCTCCATAGCCCATAGTGCGAAGCCCTTGGTGAGCCCAGCTCACCACCAAGGGCTTTGTCCTCCTGTCACTTACATGTGTAGTTTTGTTCTCTTTATTTCTCCTTTCTGCGTAAAATGATGGGAATTATATTTGAAAACTGTGGTGCAGCGCTTTAGAAAAAAAGAATATAAAACCCTTAAGGGTTGCACTCTTTCATCCAGCAGCAGAACAGCAGACCAGGCTGGCAAAACTACCCCAATACACAGAGATTATGTATATATATGTTTTCCTCCTTCTTCTATTGAGAGTTCTTTGTAAGGTATTTTTAAGCAGGCATGCATTTATTTAGTTGGAAACTGTGACGCACGGGCAATTTCATGTGACTGCCTTGTGGCTGTCATAAGAACCTTAGTGTGAAAAGGACAATCACATCACATGGAGAGCTGCAGATTCCAGTAAATCAGGCTTTAAGAAAAGCACCTAGGAAAATAGGAAGGGAGGCTCACAACTTGATTTAAGAGAGGATGCAATCTTTTAAAACAAAGTCAACATTTAGGGCTGTGTAAATCAGGAGGTTGTTTTTTCCTTCGGCTGCCAAGCAGGACTTGTTTTCTTGCAGCTGGAAAAGGCAGAATATTGAATACCTGGGTTCAGAAAGTTGTAATAGAAACTTCTATCATGTTTGGCATTTTCCACTAGCATCAGTGTATCAGCTTTTTTTTTCCTTTTCCCCATAGTTCATGCATCTATTTAGTTTATCAGCCTCTATATGATGCAAAAAGCAGTTGATTACCTGACCTGACGTGTCAGTGTTATTCTTGGGAGGCAAAGAGGTTTGATGATTTGATCTTAGTGCCTTGGTAAGTTACTCCTACTTGAGCAAATTGGATTCAAATTAAACTGAGGATATTAGTTTCCAATAGATAAGGCAAAATGTATTTCTCTTTTTTCATCTCTGAAATGATAGGAAGAAGTATGTAATTTTTGTTTCATGAAGATGGAAGACAGAAAGCTTACACAGATTTTGGAATATAAATTAAGAATTTAGATGGCATTTGGGGGAACTGATAAGCAGAAGATACCGTGTGCTTTAGCTGGACCACAGCCTGTCTTCTCCAATCGTATCTATTGGAGATAAATCATATAGTATAATTCAGAGTATTACTGATAAGTGTAATGGAGCAAATAGAATATTCTAAATGTTTCAATAAACAGTGGTAAGAAAGGTAACTTTCTAAACACTTTCCAATTTCCTGTACAGCAAGCTCAGAAAATAATAGACAATATCTTTGGAAGAAATCATAAGATGTACTGTCAAAAACATACTGGAATATTTTATATTTTTAAGATATATTTTCTACGCAGTTGTAATTATTGGAGGAAAGTGAAAAAGTAGGTTGCAGCATTTTGCACATTAATATTTTTCCTATTCGTGTATAGGCATACTAATATCCACTCAAATATATGATGGCTGATTTGGGCCTTGTAGGAATTCACTCTGTGAATAAAATGAGTTAAAGGCTAAGAAACACATGCTCACTCATGAAGGAACTGCAGGAAAAGGTAAAGAGAGGAGAAGCAGTGGGATCACTGATGCAGGGCAATCCTGGGACTGCACGTAAGACCCTCCAGTTCAGTGGTGTGGTTGAATTATCTAAATGTTGGATTCGTCTCAACCCGTATGGTTGCCCGTGGTTCTAGAGGGAATACTGAGGCCATCCACCTCAGGGTCAAGAAGCACTGACACCTATGAGAGGATATGCCAAATGGCGTTTATTGAAATACGCTGCTGGTTTTTATCTTTTCCGCCAAGGCAGAAGTTGTCTTATGCACCTGTCAGGTTCCGGATATCACCTTTTGCCCTAATATGGCTAAGCCCCTGCCCCTTCCGTGACATCGCGAGATCTTCCGTCCACCATTCCCTGTCTCTGCTTCTGTCACATACATCATGTCTTGTTAACAATACGGCTACAACCCCCACATCTAATGACAGTCACTGTTGCTGCAGAAGGTGGCGATTAGCAACAGCCTTATCTGAATAAAAGGTACTGCTGCTTCCCCAAAGAGCCTGAGCCGGTCACATATTTCATGCCTTTGTTTTTTGTCTACGTGTAATAAATTAATAAAATTTCCCCTGCTACTGCCCGCATCCATCTGGATCTAAAATAACATAAATTGAGAAGAGCATGTCTAGTGGCTATTCCTACTCCATATTTTTTTCTGCTGAATACCCTTTTCCAGTTGCTTGGCTAGGTCCTCTGTGATGCTGAGGTGTCCCTGGCTGCATTTTGCTTCCCAAATGCATGCTGCTGTTGGCAGAGACTGACCAAGCAGAGCGCAACTAAGATCTATCTCCATTCAGTCCTTCCCCAGAGTAAGGAAAAACTCAAATAGCCTGTCTGTGCATCTCCCTTTTTCTGGGTAATCCATCTCTGGAAACTGCCTTTCATATGTATAATAGTCTCTTCGGGAAGACCAGAGACTCCTGTGTTAGTAGCACACTGATTTACTCCTCTGCTAATCCTTGTGTGGCTGGCAAGAGAACAGTGTGGTGGCTAGTATACTATAAATTTTTATCTGAAAATAATAACTGGGTGGATAATGACAGAATAAAAAAGATTGGCTTTTCACTCTCTTCATGCCATTTTCTCATCTGCTTCTATTTACTTACTTTTTTCTTCTAAATTTCTAGTCTGATAAATAATACCTTTTCAGTGGCTCTCACATGGTGGTGAATTTCAATGAGCAACATGTGTTTAAGAAAATAATGTCTTTCAAAAAGTTTTCAATGTCAGGTTGAAGAAAAAGTGTAAAGAATCAGAGAGAAGTTAGAAACATATTAATGCAATAATAAAAAAAAAAGGTTAGTTTTCCACTCTGGAACACATCTGAGCAAAACTGCAGGAGCAACCTAAACTGTGAAGAAAACCAAGAACAGGGAAATGTGTAGAAAACAGCACAAAAAATACAGAGTGCTGAGTTAGAATTTGGGTAGTTCAGCTGTGTGTATTGGATTTACAAGTAATGTAATGAAACTGGACAAGAGAAAATATGTGGCAACATTTCCTATTGAGATAGAACTCTGGAATGATCTTCCAAATGAATGTCCAAGGGTTTGCTTTCAAAAAGAAATAGAAAAAACATCCCGAAACCATTTGTCTGTATGCTGTAACAAAAAGGTCATTCATGAACAAGCTGCCAGTCACAGCAATTAACTTTCAGGTTCAAAATGTTTATTTTTTTACATGTAGATGTCTTTCCTAAAGATAGATTTTAATGTGTTGTGGAAAACCTGCACTGTGCTGCATTACAAATAGTTTGGAATCTCGTGTATAGTTCTGTGCTTAAGATTTCAAGAGCGTAGAGCAAGTATGCAGGAAAAAAATATTTTATAAGGCCTACGAAAATAAATCCTTTAAAGAATCTACAATGTAGAGCAATCAGTAGATAGCTGTGTACATCAGATGTGCAGAGAGCAGCAGTGAATGTAATGGAAAAGCAAGCAGGTGAAAAGCATGCATGCTATTTCTGACAAACGCCAGTGACTCTAGAACAGTTCATTTCTGAATATCCAGATGTTCAGATAATAAGGTGCTATTTAAAATTAGCACAAACATCCCCCTATCCCTTTAGATAGCACCAGATCTTTTGAAGTCTTTTAAAAGATATAAATTGAGTGCTTCAGAAAAAAAAAAAAAATGCAAATCAACACATATAAACGTGTCAGAAGAATAGATACAAGAAAGGGTTTGAAATGTTATTTTATCCACATTGTTTTAGATTTTATGAGTCATCCAAGCTTCTTCTCCAGTGTGGAAAATTGCTTCAGAAATTGCTCCAGGCAGTTAGATCAAAAATCATGTTTCCAGATTTGTTCAGACCTACTACACTTGTTCACATCTGCTCACTGTAAACGGACACTAACAAATCCTTCACTTTTTGTCCCAGCCTGTGAATTTCACTTGGGAAAGGTGCAGGTGCCTCTTTGGAACCTAATTATAATTTTTATAGATAAATATTTGGAAGACTTGTATTGAGGCATTCTTCCTGTAGCTCCTTTTTTTAGCAGCAAACCAGTTCGCAGTATGGTGAGGAAAAAAATAATAATAATAAAAAAGTTATTTCAAAGCAAGATCTGGCAGATTGGCAAGGCTAGTGGCTAGAGTCAGTATTTGCCTGTGCCACCTAAACAGGATCACAGTGAGACTTGATGTATATAGATAGTGACATTATAACTCACCGGAGTGCTAAGATGGGGCTGTGGGAGGCTGATTGTAACAGACTACAGGCAAAATTTCTGATCCAGGTGGATAAAAATCTTCCATCCTTAATGCCTTTAATAAACAGGATTGGAGGTTCAAAGGCAGCACTCCCCTTGATTTTGCAAAGAGGTGGGACTGCTCACTATGCCTAATTTTGGAATTAGGCTATTTTGCACTTAACTGGCTAAAGACAGATTTAAGAACCTCATTTGAGACAACCAGAATGTCATATTCAATCGCATTGGCTTAATTCTAGCTATCTCATGAAAAGGAAATGGCAATAGAGTGATGATATCAATATACCCAGTATCAGTAGAGTGGAAGTAATATTTTTAAAATATAATTTACATGAAAATGTTCCTCAAAGAAACATGGATTTCAAATACAGGATATGAATGGCTTCAAATGAGCTAATGGAAGGAGGAAGACAGCGATATATTTTATTATATCCTCTTTAATCATAGGAAAATCCATTTTCAGTTAATCAACTTCTGATGTGCAGAATGATAGGTTCTTGCAAGTTCAAATAGGTGTTTCATGTGAAAAGACACCCCACTCTGCAGCTGGCAGTTCAATTGACCTGCTCTTTTTACACCCATATTAGCAGATAAGAAAATAATAGAAAGTGTTTGAAAAACTTCTGCCTAGAAAGAATATTGAACACCTTTTATAGGCTACAATCTTTAAGCCTACTTTCCTGTTTGTAGATAAATTTTGTTTAGTTTCCTTTATTAACAGAATGTCAATTCATTAAACAAAAGATTGATTCAAATCAACGAGCCCGGGCCCTATAAGATCAATATTTCATTTTTGTTATTGTTTCCTTCTATACAGTTTCTTTGGATATGGTGGCCAGGACTATATTATGTTGCTGCCTTAAACACAGTTCCGTAGCCTCAGATATTGTGAAGAGCTGTTTGATAATATATGAAGCCTGTAAGTCATAGCTCATATAATTATATTATATGTTATATACTATATGTTATTTATAAAAGAAATAGTTCTGATCGTTATAAGTGCTTTGAATGTTGTGAATACCAGACATCAGGTGTGCTACCCAGTTTAAGCAGTAGTTACATGTGAAGATCGCTGATTTTAATAAATCAGTAAGATTAAGTTAACACATAAAGCATAGCAGAGTGGTTTAGGTTAAAACAAGAAAATATATTCAACACCACAGACCCTTTGGATGCTTATAGTGAAATCCCCGTACTATGCAACAAATGTGCAGCGTAAGGTTGGTGTTACTGTAGCATAAAGGAACATTGGTTATATTTCAGATGAAACAAGCTGGAAACAAGGAAATGAAATGTCTAAATATTTTACAATGTAGTCTGCATAATTCTTACCCGGTACATAGATCTCCTTAAATAAGCAATGCCATGGCAGTAACAGGGGATGAGCAGGGCCTCTTAATTCAGTGCTTTTAGCCTGATTTAGGTCATGCAAGAGAAGAGCCTTATGAGAATAAAGTTGTTGTTCAGCTTGTATAGAGCTGGTCTGGGTTCTTACACCTCTGGCTTAGGGGAAAACACAAAACACCTGCCACGAGCAAGTGTTTTATCTTACTTGCTTTAAATAATTGAAACAAGTCAACAGTATTTCCATGGGTTGCTTGAATCTAGTGCTCAACTAATTCCTCTTTCTTCATGTGCTTCTTTGCAAGTCCCTACGACTTTCATTTTAGAGAGAAATATTTACTCCCACGATACCTGCTGTTTTTATTATTTTCTCCTGTTAATTAAGGTGTCAGAAATGCTCATTCCCTCGACTGAAATGCTGGAAAACAATACCCATTTCATGAAATTACCTGGCTATTACTTTTTAATCCCCTCCTTTTGCCATCTTAGCCTTTATCCTGAAGATTTTTTTGCAGAAACAGTAAGCAAGTCGAGGAGATATGCTTTACAAGGTTGTAAATTCTCATGAGGCTTTTGAAATAAACCTCCTCCTGAAAAAAAATTAGATAGGCCTGCTTATGAAATTCAGGGATTTATTTAACTACATTAAAGGAGATAATTCTTGATCTGTCCTAGATACTTCTTACTTTGCAAAAACTTTTCTGCATGGCCTGATTTTAACTGGGCCATTTGATTTCCTGTTAACTTTAGTCTGCTCAACAAACAAGACATTGGAGACGAAATCATTTTTTAGAAGCAATTTTAAGCAAGGGAAGTTTAGTAAGAGGGTGAAACATCATTAATTTTATCAGGCTATATAATCATAAGGAAAAATAAGTCTAAATAATAGAAAGGTCATCTATACTTAGAAGCAGAGCTTTATGGGGCTTTCATAATTGGTATTCCCTACTGACTACTAATTCTATCTTTATGATTGACAAATAAATCTAATTGCTTGCCTTACAGCTATGAGTTTTTGCCTTCCCTAGGGCTAGCACTGAAGATGTTTTAAATGCTATTTTGTCCTCAGAACTCTGGAAATTTGTAAGTGTTACCTGAACTTCTCCTTGAACCTTTTTTCACCTCAGACCTCTGATGCCAGAGCATTTGGAAGAGCTAATATTACATGCTTTTGTAGAGGGATTTGGCTTTACAGTGGTAAAAAGGAAAAAAAACTATATATATATATATATGTTCTTAGGATTGACATGAGATTTACCTTAGGCAAAAATAGTCAATCTGTTGAGTAGGAAGAATTTGCTTCCCATTTTAAGCACAGAAGTGTACTGAGGATTTGTCTAGATGAGGAATACAGAGTCTGAAGAGTCAGGTGCTTATGGACTGTGCAAAGCAACTGTCCCTCTTTAATGTTTGGTTATGCAGCATTTGTTTGCAAATCTGAGAGCGACAGCACAGTCGATTGACTGTGCATGTGTATACGAGGCCCTTGCTAACTTGCTCCATCTAGGGGATAGTTTTTATAATTCTACTATTTTTCCCATTCGTTTTAAGTCTTTTATGTCCTTTAACGCCATTTAAATTGGGTTTACACTAGCATAAAGAAATACAAATCGTCTGTGGACAACATAAATACACTTAATGCACAGAATGCTGTGATAATAGCTAGGCGCTTGTTTCACCTTGTCTCACCTCCTGACACTTAAGGAAATATATGTAAACATTTCGTGGATTGAGGGTCTGATTTCCAGGGTTACACCAGCATAGCCTTAGTTTAAGCTGTTTTGGAAGAGAAGGACAAGATATGTGGTTGGCCCATGGAGAGGCTGTTGGGGACCAGCTCTTTAATCTGTTAATTTTTGGTCAAAAAGGAAACATAAATTTTTGTACAGCATATGAAATAAGCTAAAGATAGCTTGCATACTGAACACAACAGTTTTGAAGTGTGTTTTGATTCGTTCATATGGTAATCTAGGAATACCTTTAATTTGCTTGAAATTTTTTATGACCTTGAATTAGCAAGAGCTGCTAATGAGCTGGTGCTCACCTGCTTTGCTTGCATTGTCATTCTGTGTGTTGACTACATAGTGCAGAACTGTTTTAAGTGAAAGAATGAGTAGGCTTTAACTGTAAGAAGCACATGTTTCGTTACATTAGACATTGCTAATTTGCTTTAAAATTATGTCTGGACCTGAATCATAACAGTTGACTTTCAGCCAGATACACTCTTCCTTATTCATTAATACTAATTTCTAATTTATTAACAATATAAAAATATTTAGTGAAGCCAAAAGTGCGCGAATTCTTTTCATCTGTGATACTTATGTCATTATCAAAATATTTTAAAGGCCTTTAGTCACAATGGACTAAATCATGGTCGTGCTGGTGCCTTGGCCACCGCGATGCATCAGGACAGAAATAACCCATGGAATAAGCAGCACGGGACAACGAGCCCTGGCCGTCAGAGCAGCACATGCAGCTATTGAACGCCTACACCAAAATAATCTGGAAACTAGATTTATAAAATTTACCGAAATAGCTATTATAAGTATCTAAGTATTGCTGAACATAGATATATTTACTCTGTTTTCTAAAGTAGGCCCTGCGCGTTTTCATTTTCTCTTTTTGAATGCCTTACAGATGTTTAATGATGTGATTAATATTGGAAGAAATTAGTGCCTTCTTGACATATTTTTTGTTTTTACACATTAAGTTTGTATTGAGGCAATCCAAGCAGGCAGCAGCAGGGAGGAGCTCAGGACCTCGGAGGATATTTTCCATTTGCTGACATTAAAACTTGCACCTGCATGAGCTGGGCCACCATTTTGACAATGAATTTCTGTAACAAAAAAAAAAAAAAAAAGGACTGGAAATTGCAGGAAAGGGAGCTTATAGTGCAAGCTGGCCTGGGTAGGGATCCCCCACATGAACAACTCCTCGTGCAGTCAGCGTCAACAGTTGCGGTTGCTTTAGTTGTGGGTTAGGAAGGGTAATAAATATTAAACTTAATCTTCTCTATCACCAATACAGACACAGATTAAGTTGTCTGCTTTAAAGGATGATGATACTGCTGTAAAAAGCAGGTAATAAGTTTCAGTGTGTGTGGCACAAGGCATTTGATTCTAGGCATAGCTACATATTTTATAGACTTTATTTAGAAATCAAACGTGAAGAGTCTGAGTACATGTCTGTATGTCTCAAATATTTATTTGTCATCCCAGCTACCGCTCGGTTAAAACATTTGGAGCTTCTCTATCTGATCCCACGAGATGCCCCATAAAAGAGTTTTGCCTGCGGGTATCAATATCTGTATGCAACACAGCTGTTAGACTCCGCAGCGGGATGGATTCGGCTTTCATGAACATAATGAAATGGAATTTTTAAGTGCAGTAAAAGCAGACATAAGACGGCATACAGACAGAGCAGAAGGCAGCAGTGCTCGAGAGGTTGGGCGTCCTCCACGTGCTGCAGTTGGGGCTGAGCTGCCGAGTAATTGGGGCCCCTTTGGCTACACGTCCTTGGTGTGTGAGCCGCTTTGTGTTAGGTGTTGGAAACATCTTGAGACTGAATGACCTGTGACTGATGAGAGGCAACGCGCAAATGAAGCGAAGGTCCTTGTTTCCGAGCGCTCCAACTGGCAGGACAGGACTCATGATTTATGTTGGGCTGTTTTTGAGCTTTAGCTCCTTCTGCTTCATACTGAGCACCAGGAAAAGGAGAGGGACATCACCCTGAGAGCCTCCCGCATGGCAAACCGGATGCCCCAGCAGAGCTGGATTTTACCTTCTAAAATAACAGTAATAAAAAACCCCTAACTGCATCCCCACTCTCAGTACACACACATCAAATGTTATTGTAGCTCATATAGTAATGTTTTTGGCCCTCCCTTGATGCTTTGCTGTTTTGGGAGTGTGTCACATCCTTGGGTAAAGCCAGTGTGCAAAGAGCATCTGCTCCTCTGCACCATGTCCATCCTCTACTCAAAATCTTTCTGGTGGATTCAGTTTGCCTTCCAGATTAGATTCCTACATTTTATTAGTCGTTTTGCTCTCCAGGGTCTAATAGAAACCATCTGTGAAGCTGCACACTTTTACTCTTTTGCCTTTTCTTGATTCCCACCCAAAAGGTCTTGGTATTTTAATTCTATCCTTAAGAGAATGTGGAGAAAATGGGACAAGGATTTTCAAAGTAGTATTGAAATGACCTTATTTTCTTATCCTAGCTCTCTCCCTGACCTATAAAAAGATAAAATGCCACATTTATTCACTTTTTTCCTGCTCACCATCTGCTTCCTTTTCTCTTTAGTATAAAACTTGCAGACAAAGGACTTTTGCAACTGTCTGTAGAAAATATATACTATTGGTCTGTCATATTACTATTATTATATCTACAGCTAGTAAACAATTTTTGTAGACCCTCCTGTGTTTTTAGTGACAATTCCTACACGTAGGAATATATATAGGAATGGTCCTTTATCTTTCTTTGGAGAGGGAGGTAGCTTTGAATACATAACAGATCCATTTGGTTTTTCTTGTATTGTGCTACTACAGCCAGGCAAAAGTAATTCCAGCACTTTGCAGAGGGGCTTATATATGAAAATGATTAAATAAGGTAAGAGCAAATAAATTAAGAGCAATAATAACTGATCATAGGTCACTGTTCAGCAGAGATGCCTCTGCAGATGTGTCACTGCAGAGAGCTGGCTGCAGTGAGGTTTGTGCATGTTCCTACTAGGACTCCAAGAAACAACCCCAGAGCTACGCTAGTCGCCCTGATATATCCAGCTGAGTAATCAGAGCCACCTTCAGGAGGCACTTGCTTTTACTGAGGACAAGCAAAAGCCAAACACATTGTCCTGTCTACATTTCCTGCATGGTTAAGAGAGGTAAATAGCACTGTCTCTGCAGGTCATGTTGCTGTGTTTTGGCTTTATGTGGACTGAGTGTGCACCTATAATGACCTTGCCCAAGGTTGCCCTTCCACATATGGGACTGTTTTGCTGTTCTTATCAATAATTAACACCTCATGAGGCAAGAGCACCTATCTGAAAATGTTGTAAATATGCTGCATCCATGGACACATCCAGTTCATCAGGTCTACCCTCAATGCTGGGGGAAGAATACTAAGTAGGAGATAATAATATCATATCTCACTATAGTATTTATATATATATTAATGTATCTTGATAGGAAGGTGGTTTCTCCACATTTCCTGATCAGTGTTGTCATGTATTTCCATGTTCTTTTTAATATATGAGTTACACTGATGCTGAACAGCAAATTCTGGTCTGCTTTTTAGATATTGAGATCCTCATTTCATAGCCAGAAGGTGCTATCTGAGCTGCTATGCTCTCGACATTTTTTCTGGACTGCTTTATAGATCTACAACCGTGTTTTCCTGGAGGCATTTTATCATGTATGTCATCCTGTAGTAATTGGTGCTCTTCCACTTTTTTACTTCTTTGAAACACATGCTTTTTTTTTTTTTTTTCCTGCACTATAACAACCACCTCTTGCTACCAGCTAGTTAGCCATGTCACAGGGATACCCCGAAGCTTTTAAGTTAGTATAGAAGAGGGGCTATAACTAACAGTGCTACTTTTTAAAATCTAAGAAAAACAGAATAGTGTGAATCTAGTTCCCTGGAGGCCTGTTTTTATAATAGATTTCCACTCACCCACCTGCCTTCTGTGCATAGCAGGGAATATACTTTGTGTGATTTGAAGTGATAATTAGAAATGATGATTGGTGGCCACAGGAGGGGCCTTGGATCCAAAGCAATAAGTTTTCCTTGATAAAGAGTTGTACATCACCTTTCCATAAGATGGTTTAATTCTAGGATTCCTTGCAATTAAATCTGTGAGCTCATAATCAAAGAGTTTAGAAATAAAACAGACTATTTATGAGTTACCGGTAGCAAATGTCAGTATCATAGCTGCATACAGAAATACTGCAAAATGGCATTAATATGACTGTGAGAATGACAGCCAAGTATTCTTTTTATTTCAAGCCATTGAAAAGAGTTTTTTTTAATTTTATTTCATATGTTTTTGAATGTGGTCATTATTATTCTGCTATATATTATTGAGAATCCAGGTAAGCAGAGGATCTGGGTTAGGGAATGTCTGTGCTTTTTATGAGATGGTGGTGGAGATCCCATGGTGTCCCGTGGAGAAAACTCCTTTTAAATGTAATGGGCAAAGCCAAGCGAGAGGTAATGCAGTCTCAGGCACACACCTGAGCTTTCCAACTGTGCTCTTGCACCGAGATACTTGCATCTAATTGCAACCTGCAATGCCTCCTTGCCTTTAATATTGGAGAAAGTTATTCCAAGGTGTAACAAATGTAATTGGGATGGCACCTGTTTGAGTAGTGTCTTGTCTGGAATTTAATTTGACTTTCCAAATTAGCATGTTTCATTACTGTCCTTTTCCCAGTGATAAACAAGATAATTCATTTTGGGTATTTCTGCACTACAGAAACATAAAAATTTGTCAACTGTAAATTGCTGTAGGTGTCATTAAAATTCTCCCTAAACAAGCTGAATATATTCCACATATTTTTTTCGGAGACACTTGCAGCTATTTTTAAACCACCTGCTGTGTCTATACATATTCAGACCATAATGGGAGGCACTGCTGAGCAATTCAATAGAAAATCATTTAAATAGAGAGGGACATAAGAGCAAGTGTTAGGAAGTTCAGTAAGTTAATGCACTAGTTTTAAGTCTTGTCCCCCCTGCATTCTCCGCCACGGGCCCTTCCTTTGCATGTCTGCCTTTAGATTTGGCTTGGATGGCACTTGCATAATTTTGGCATAATTGCCTTCCAGTCTTAGGGAATTTTCTTTGTCAGGAAATCAGTACCTTGTAACACTGAGGGAAAGCTTATAGATTGTCTTCAGAGAGATCTTAGTGAAGGTGTGCAGAGCAGTTGTTTGTAAGAACAGAATTATAGCAGCTAAAGTGCATGGAAGATTGCACAGCGTTTGTCATGGGCTTTGGGTAATAGCGAGAACTCTCTCACATATTTGCTCAAACTCCTCTGTAATGTCTGCATTATGATATTTTTCCCCTTTTGCCCATTTCTAAGAGTACATAGTGGCTCTTTGCACTTAGCCCTATGTCTTGTTCTTAAAAGAGACTTCTTGCAAAACAAAGAATAGCTTTTTCTTGACAACTTCTTCCAAACAACAGGAAGAGAAACTGGAGAGAGAGGATAGGTACTTTTTTGGACCTCTCTTCTCTTTGTGGAGGCATTTTATAATTTGTCTAACATTCTGGACATAAAGACTTATCTACATTCACACCGGTAGGTCTCTTTTTGCACTTTCCTGTTCCTATGTTCAAGCTGATTTTCAGACGCACTCATAGAGCAGTCGGGCAGTGAGTGACAGTCCCTGGTGTTTTATGCTGTCCAGCTAATTGGAAGAGTCCCTAACAGACCAGTAATGGTCAAGTACACTTCCTAATTAAATCCTAAGTGTAGCAGAAGCCATGGAAGGGTGGGCATTGCATTGGATAAGTGATTGAAAGTGGTGCCCTGAAGTTAGCTTCTACTGGGAAACTTCACCTCATTTGAATGGCTGCGATAAGACTGCATTATATGGTAGCCTTAGGAGATATGGAGAAGTTGTTAGCCATGCTGTTTTGGGTTCATTTTTGTTCATTTAAAATCAACATGTTCTGAGTTGGATTTGGCAAAGCCTCCACAGATGGGCAAGAGACAAAAAAAGAAATGAGAGCTGAATTCACGCGGGTTAGCAATTAGTCAAGGAGCCACCTTAGGAGCAACACAGAGTGGCAGAGATTGATCAGAGCAACTTTGGGCTAGCAATGAACAGGTTAATTTTGGGTCAGGAACTGGTGCAGAGGGCTCAGCACATCAAGGAACTGCAGCTAATTAGCTCTGCTGATGGACAGGGCTGATAAGCTGTACTGCAGGGCGGTATCACCAGAGCTCTAGTCCTTAGACAGCACGAGCAACATCTTTGACTCATGCTGCCCGGTGCCGTGTGGAGTTAACAGCACACTTGGTGCTCACAAAAGCATCTTGCTTTGCTGGGCTGCATTGTCAAGTTAGATGTGCCTTAGGGTGCTTTGGTAAATCAGACTTATTGGGAGTTCTTAAAGCAGGAAAGTCATTCTTTCCAGAAATAGCACCAGTGCCGGCCGAGACAGGAGAAATATTTGGGCCAGGATCAATAATCATTGTCAGGCAGTACCTGGAAGGCAGTACAAGCCAGTGCCTTAGCTGAATGTCCAGCTCTTCGGGGGTGTACTTGTAACTGAGGTGCTGTATGACAAAATCATCTACCCGATGTGGTGCAAAACACAGTGCTAGGGAAGCTGCCAGCGAGCAAGTAGCATCAGCCTGGGCTGCCTGCAAGGGATGGTGGTTGAAACTGAACCTCCTCCTCTTAAAATTAATGGTGAATGTGGATTAATTTGATGAGTGCAGGCTTAAGGTCTGTGTTTGCAGAATGATGAGTCTATGGCTATATATAACAGTAAGGAATTTCTTACTGCTTAGATCATGGATTGTTCAATTAATTTGCCACTTAAACTAAATGGTAGGCCAAAATGACCTGAACTATGCAGGCAGTATATTTATTTAATCTTAACTTTATCTCGTAAGAAGAGGTTTATCATATTTAACAGTCTTTCGTCATTAGGTCAGTAATAGATTGCAGTTTGCTCTGCTGGTCATTGAATTTCCATTATCCTTGGTTTTGGTGTATAAGTGGTCATTTTTAAAAGAGAATAAATTATGAGAAAGTAAAATAAATTACGAGAAAGTAAATCTGAAGACTTGTTTTTAGAGGAAAAGGTGTAGATATTGCAGTGCTCAAGCAGTGCTCAAGGGAAGAAAATGGGGAAAGGGGTTTGCTGGAATGAGGTGGCTGATTTTTAAAATTAAGAGAGACAGATACGAAAGGGAATACCATTTCTGAAGCAGGAGGGATATGTTAGATATTCTAGATTAAAATTCAGTCTATGCAGGGGAAATAAAAGGAATATCCCTCCCTCTCCTGAAGGATCTACTCTTCTTGCAGACACAAGTAGTCTATGAGCAAGACAATCCTCTTTGATTTTATTTTCCTATGGAATGTTAAAGATGTGAAGTTAGAGTTATTATCCAGCAGTTTTCAAGCTTGACATAATCTGTGTATTACGTCAGTGTCCTCTGCTGAATCCATCTGTTTTGAAATCCATCTATGTGGAAATCCCATGTTTCCAAGCACAGGTTGTTCAGCAGCATTTGGGAAGGTACCTGCTGCTGACAGAGAAGTTCCCTCATCCTCTTTGCTTGTGGTCCCAAGTCAATATCTAAGTTGTTTATTTACTGGAGTAAATCTATGTGAATACCTTAAAAAAGCTGTTTTTCTCTTCACCTTCCTGTCCCCAAATGTAAACGTGGTCTGCCAGTACCTTATAACCAATGAAAGTTAAAGGACTGAATGTCTTTACTAAATACAAAGCTGATTTGTGTTAGGAATCAGAAGCTATTTCAAGACACATGGATTTGCAATTATAGCTTCTTAATGGGAATTAGGGTACTAGAATCATCTGCTGACACCTCCACAAATTTGCTGTGACCTGGGGAAATACTTAAATACCTTGTGCTTTTTCTCCTGCTGCCACATAAATTTCTCACAGTGTTACATCTTTATATCAACTGTTTTTTGTTTTCTTTTTAGTTTTGCAGTACCAAATTCGGGCCTCAGCTACAGAATGTGACTGAATGATTCTGAGAATGATACATCAGATACTGGCCTGATATTTCTGGAACTCTTTTAATTAATTTCGATCATGTCATGCCATACCTGTTGCTTTAGAATAAGTCGAAACAGTTGGAAAATACTATTCCACCACCAGTTTACATTTGGAGATTTACTTAATGTCAGAATTAATGGCATCCTCTTGTCCTGCTGCAGGTGAATCAAGGTTTGGAGCATCAAGTCCAATTCTGCTTCTGTTCAGTTGACAATAATTCACCCCCTGAGCACCGTTGTGCACATTGTCACCTATACTTTGTGTTGTTAGAGCTTGTTTAAATTTCTAATGAAGTCACAGAATAATATATGCTCATATTATGGTTTCATTATACAACATAAAATGTCTGTAGAAAAATACATCCCTATTTAATCATCAGTTTGATGAAAAGTTTTCTCATTCACTGACTAACACTCCATCACTTTGATACCTTACAGTCAGCTTTTACATTCACCTCATGTCCTCAGTGTCTACAAAACAGCACAGACAAATAAGCTGGTGTCCAATACCATTATAGAGTATGCTGTTAGAGCCCATATGGTGTTACTTTCTCAAAAGTAAATCACACTGAGATCTGTTGAGTACATACAGAGGCCTTTTCCAGTCCTTCTTAGAGGAATTGGTCTACCAAAATATTTTAGAAGAGCAGTAATGCTTGCTTTATAGGAATTACATAAAAAAAATGAACCTGTGGTGGATTAACATTCATGACATTAATACAAATTGTATTTTAATCACTGTTTAGTAAACCACAAATTGTAATTTACTAGGTAATTTGAAAGGAGAATTATAGTACTTGGACCACTTCTACAGTTGACAGCTTTTAGAGCAAGAAATGTATTTCCTGCATAGTCAGCGCATATGTGCAAATTCTTTAATGTAGATGCTGGATAATCCCAACTGCCACCTCAGGTCTCGGCTGTGTGCTTATATGCACTGTGCAGACAAGTGTCTTATCTCTTGGGCAGCAGAATCCTTCCCTTCACCTCTAGAAAAACAAGTGGAAGTTGAGCATCTCGGTGGAGTTTTGTTAGCTTTCATCAATGCTCAAAGCTTCCTCCAGGCACACAAGGGTCATCCAGGCACCTGGCAGGCAAGAAAGCTTTTAGAACCACATACTCTTTCATAAAATGGAAGGAAGCAAGCTATCCTTTTCAGTGGCAAATAAAATAAATACACTCTCTTTAAAATATAAGAGTAATAATCTAGGGAGCGTTTTCCAGCTCCTGCATGCTGATGGATGTAAGGTTGCTCACTGTCTTTGCAGTGATATGCAAATACAGGACACCCTATTTTGACATATATGAAAGGCTTATCTGCTGAAAGTTATGTTTATAGTTGTTCCCAGATAGAGCTGCTTTTCTTTTCATTTATTTCTCATCTTTTGGCGTAGCAAAACCTTTAGAAACATCTAGTGTATAGGAAAAAATGGTAAGTAAAAAGGCTGAGGTGAAAAAAGGCTGTGTGAGGCTGGACAGCTCACAGGATTTGTGTCAGGATTTGCTCCAGGTGGAAGAAATAAATATTAAGGCAAATAATATGGATAAACTTCTACTTCTCCTTCCCTGTCTTTGAAGCAGCTTTTCTCCATTTGTCATCTTTGAACTTCAGTTCTAACAATTTTCACAATTCAAGATTTCACCAGAACTTTGGAAAAAAAGTCCTGAGTTTTAAATATCTTTGTAGAGCGGATGATAAGGAACTGCCCCTGAGGAAGAAAATAAAAACATGAAAGATTCCTCCAGAGAGGACAGTGTTCTGGGCTAAATGTCCAACTGGGATCTCTTTATTTTCTGATTCTGTGTTTTACAGGGTCATTTGAAAAGTCACTAGTTTATTGTATGGTGCTGGAACAAAATGTGAAACAAGGGAAATCTCTATATGATGCAAAATCTATCTGCATTTCAAGAGCTGTCAAAGTGAAAAATGAAACCACAAGTTTGGCCTTTAAAAATATTCATTTATTTTAAAGATGAAATGTAAAAGGGACTGGGAAAAAAGTCACTTATCTTTAGGAAAAAGCAGGCAAGGCTAAATCCTTATCATTCCTCCTAGATCTCTGATGGCACTTTCTTGCCACTCTTAAATCTAAAAAAAGGATTGCAGGGATATAATCGTTGCTTGCAATGGTCATAAATCCCTGCAGCATTTTCATTCTGTTATTAATGAGGCAGTCATCACATGTACTAACCAGAGTTTAAAGTATTATATTTTCTGTAGCCTTATTTGTCAGCTTTTATGAGTGATGTGGATGCAGTTTGGTGTTGACCTGTGACAGTTCTTTTACATTGCATCCCTGTCTCATGGACAGAAGAAAGCACTAGCCATGATGCAAGTGGTGAATATTTGATTCAGGCTGTCAATATCCAGCTGCGTATAATGCAGAGTTTTTACTAAAAGCCTATTTTTATCTAAATAAGGCCTTGGAGGTCATCCTGAATGTTTTAGACTATTGATTCCACACAGCAAATTATGATCAACTGATGAATCTACAGCCCCTGTTCCTAAGAAAATAGTACTGCACACAAAGATTTCTGTACAGTTTTAAATAATGTCTTAATACTATTTCTTGAACCTTTCAATAATTGTCAAAATACGTCAGTTTTTCCTCATAAATCATATATCCTCATTTCCTGTAAATGGCTAGTTGACTCTTGCTACTTAAATGAAAGCCCTTTAAAGACATGTAAGTCTTTAAAGACCGTACGTACAAAGTACGGTTCACTTCACTCAGGAAAACTATATCACCTTCACTCCTACATTGCCAAAAATACTTCTACCCACCTAAGGATGCCCCAAACTGTTATACACAGTCATTTTTATTCATATCTGCAATTTGTCTAGACTCTACCTTTATCTTAATCCAATAAAAAGCCATATAAAGTTCCATCTTGGAGCAGTGGATTGCAGCCCAGACATCTCACTGTCCCGGCCACAGTGCTTCCTATGAAAAATTAAGGTGAACAAACAAAATCCCTTACAAGTTGACAAGCAAGGGCTGAACAAATATAACAGTGCTAGAAGGTCCAAAAAAGGATTTAAAAAATGGAGGAATTTATTAAGAGCACCTTTCTTATGGCCTGGAAGACCTTTATTGAGCTCTAATCATCCCCTTGCAAGTGTGACCATTGCTGTGAGAACTCGCTTTGGGCTTTTTCTCCCCAAATATTTGTTCTGAGTCAAGCAAGTGCCAGGTAACTTCAAGTCTTCAAAACAAGTCTTGCCATTTAATTTTGTCCTTATGCTGTCATTCACAGTCTATGCTAACTGCCAAATAGATTAAAGCTAAATTTTCAGTGCAATAGGCCTAAGCCACAGCTTTTGTTCCCCTAATATTTTTTTCTGAGATTAGTCCACAGTGTATATTGAACTTTCAAATTATTAATGTCTTCAAATTTGCCAACACAAAATGCCAGGTTGAAGTTAACCTAATCATAAAACAGTGATTTTAGTAGTAAAGCATACAATATAATAGTGTGATTACACATCAAAAAACATAATATGCTACTCAACATCATTTTCTTTGAATCATGCCCATGATAATGAGTTGCATTTATTCAAGTCATTTGGATTTTTTTTCCCTTTTATGTTCTACCACATGCCTCAAATTTGTGTTATTAAGCTGCCTCCTCAGAGTAGCAGTGACTGAAAAGCTGCATGATCAAGAGCAAGAAGAGCAACCCCAAAGTGAAGGACCCTCAAAGTATAACAGTACTGGCACCACTGCAAACCAAGAGAAGTAAAGCATTTGGTTTGTCGCTTGTATTCATAAGTACAAGAACTACTCTTTCTTTCTGCAATGTAATTTTCCTTGCAGCCAGTTTTAATATTTCAGCCAAGAAGAAGTTCAATATAGAAAGATATTGCAATGAATATTTCCTGTTGTTTTATTTCCTAACACCGTAACCAATGAGGCAAATAATCCATGACCATTAAGCTTTCTATATAAATAATTGGAATGTATACAGAGCTGCACAACAGCATGAATAATGTAGATCTCTCTTTAGGCCTTCAAAGGTTGACACATACAGTATTTTTCAAGCAGGCATGTTGATTCTTCTGTCTTGAGCTATCTAATATTAATATGTTCTTATGAGCTCTTCAGAAAAAGTTGCGTATCCCTTGCCAATTGAGCAACTTAAGAGTCAGCTTTGAAAGCAGGTCTAAGAGTTTCATTTTTCTTTCTTTCTTTCTTACTGTTTTTTTCTTTTTTTTATTTACATAGTGAATTTCAGGCATGGTCCTCCAGATAAAAATGGTAGTTCAAAAAAGACATTGCATCCATCCAAATACTTGCAAGTGAGACTTCATGTGATGATCAGAGCCTTCTCACATCAAATAAAAGATAGAAATTAATTCATAGGAACAAAGTACTTCCTAGAGGCTTAGAGGATTTAAAGTTTGTCTCAGGAAATAAACCTGTGAATGTTGGCTTTTTAGGAGATTTAATAAGAAAAAATATACACCCAAAATAAACTGCACATGCCAATATCCTTAAAGTTTATTTTCTTTAAAATTCAGGGGCAAATATTCCAGGTGGAAACTCTCAGTAAAGAACTAGTTAGCAATGGGCCTACTCTGCAGCCATGTCAGTTCCCTCTGCTCCCTCTAGCAATTAAGCTTCCATGTTAATGGATTCAATCAATAAAGGTTATAACACATACATATAAAAAAGGAAAACCTTTCAAACCGTGTCTGACAGACCTCATGCAACTGCATGCCTGCCAGTTAATGAAGTGTGGTGCACCATGAAATGTGGGCTTCTGCTTAGTTTGTAGGCTTTCTCCTCTTTCTAACTTGTGATCAAGAGTTCTTTTACAGCTAGGAATAAACTACATTTCCTGATAATTCAGTGCTTGTCTACATGGGAAAATGAACAAATGGAGTAATAGCATGTGAATTTACAAGACACTGGTTACCTTACAGTAGCATCTAGCAGTAGATACCTTCTATTGCCTGATGGGAAGCAGGGCTCAGTGTGCGATTTGCTCATTCCCTGCATTTGAAATATTTTTGAAACTGGAATAGAGAAGGCTAGGCTGAAGGAAGGGAAGAATACAGGAAGATAACTGAATGCTGCCTCGAGAATCTGTTGCCAGCATTTGCATTCCCTAAGAGAAAGGAAGAGTTGCTAACTTTTATTCTACTTCTCTTTAATCTGGGTACTGTAACTTTGCTTTAATACAGTAACACGTCTCATATAAAGTTTATTTTACATTCTCATGAATAATTGCATTCCTGCTTTGATAAACAAAATGTTACCAGAGTTAGGATAATAAACACTGGATAAAGCAGTCATTTCTCAAGTGTCTTCTCCATGTGTTTATTAAACTAATTATTTTTCTACATGCCTTCTAGCCTCCCTTCCAATCAGCTGCACTTATTATAATGTTAAGTCACCCTTTTTTACCTCTGGAAATCTGTTTGACTTTAAGTGACCTAGATAGGCTTTTAAAGCAGTAGAAAATTCAATACTATTTTGCTTTTGTTTATTGTGAATTTTAAATTTCTGTATTCTTTTTCTTCCTCTCTCAATAAAGTTTATGCAAATATTATTAAAATTTGTAATGAGACTAATATTTGTTAATCTCAGTTCAAATAGTGGATTTGTATTAAATCCTAGTTCCAAACATTTCTGTTGAGAGAGGGAGAAATGTATGCTTGTAATACTTTCATTACCATGCTACTCTTGCTACACTTGAATTGTCATTATGATTATACACCCTAATTTTTGCTATTCAGTACTAATTATATTCAAATCCCATTAAATTTACAGTTGCCGTACCCACTTTGATTTTCCTCTTACAAAAATGTTTTGAAGTAGTTCCAAGACATGAACCTGATTCTGCAACTCTGACTCATTTGTTGGTTTCAGGAGGAGATTTGTGCGTATTAATTAATTATGTGACTAAGAGTTTCTTAGATTCATTAAAGGTTGTGGAGCATTCCAGAACGATAGTTTCTGGTAATCTCTGACCTGCAGAAATGGCAGGATTTAGATCTTAATCTGACGGAGTGCAGTATTAAACGTTGATTCTGAGAGCTGTTAAAGGACATCTTTAAATGTGAGTTGCAGGTTTTGTGCATTCCTCCAGTTACATTCTAGACATAAAAAATGCTAATCTGTAGAGAGTTGAAAGGTGCATCACTTATTTATTTGGCATTATCACAAGTCTTTATGAGACGTGAGACAGTAATACAAAATTACATTTGTCTACATGTGTCTAAGATGCACTGCATTGGAAGGATTTTGACCCAGTTTGTTTCACACTATTAAAAACTCCTGCCTTGCTTGTGGGCAAACTTGCTTATCAAAACATTTGGAGTATTGCCAGAATTTATCTGTACTATAGCTTGGGATCTGCCTTCTGCCATATGAGCTGTGCTAAAACGTCATGCTGGGGAATACGAGGGTGCAGGGGATCCCTTTGGGCTTCCGTGCTACTCAGAGCCGGCTCTTGGGCATCTAGGAGTAAGCAGGCACACCTCTGCAGAGCAAATGGATGGGGATGAGTTGAGTCCCAAAATGACCAGATCAGGAGTGTGCCACCGACACACGGAGTACAACATGCTCCTTGCCAGCAAGGAAAGAGAAAACTGGACAAGATGGTGCCTTAGAAAAGTGCTTCCCATGGCTAACTGCAGTATGGGAGAGCCTCTCAGATCTAGAGATGCAGCTACAGTTTAGCACTCTCCAGCTTTGAAATGTGCTTTTAATATTGATATGAATGTCTCTCCCCAAATCTTCAAGGGAAGCCAATGTTCTTCCCTTTCCTTTCTTTCCCTGCTAGCCAGGCCACCCACACTGTTCTCTCCTTTGTTAATTTGCTGCTTTTAGTCTCCAAGAACTGCCTGGAAACAGCACTGAGGTTTGCAGAGTGCTTCATGCACTCCCTCTGTCATCACTGCCCAACCTCTGCTCACTCCTTGTTCCACAATTCCCAGACTCGCTTCCCCACCGCTGCTCTGGGATGGCAGGTACTTGAGGAGTCACTCACTTGCACTTCGTTGCTCCTCGATAGGAAGCAATGAATTTACCTCTGTCCTTGACACTTCTTATTTCCTTCTTAATTCTGGAAATTATCAATGATTTCTATGGGGTGTTTTGGGAGTCTTTATGAAAAGGTACTCTATATAAATCTGCATCGTAGAGTAAGGTCCCCAGATTATTTCTGACATTTAGTGGCGTGAACAAAGGATATTTTGATATAATAGAATAGAATAAAATATGTTCTGCAATCTTAGGTCGCTATAACCTGATTTGTAATGATTCAATACCTTTTACTAAATTCTGATTTTTTATAGATTCTGATTTTTTGTTGTAACAAAACAGAATAATGGGGGAATATTATAACAAAGGGGAATATTATAAAATGTTAACTGTACATTTTACTGTTAAAGCGAGGTTTTAGAACTTCTGTGAGTGAAGCGTCCTGATTAAAATGATCCTGTTGTCTAATAAAAATATTCATCTTATTTGAAGTTTTGGGGTTATTATATTATTTGTTTGTTTACCAGTCATGTAACCTACCAATAAGATGTTGTCTTCTAATAGGGAAATGCTACCCTTAAATCATTTTGCTTGCTGGACGTGGGCATTGAATGTGTTTCAAGAAACTGTTAGAAACTGGCCTACGTATAACATGGAGAACCTAGGTTTGGACACACAGCTGACTGAAACAGTGGGATTCATCTCATTTAGTTTACTGTCTTGTAGGGACTTCTGTAGTGGTGTGTCAGTGGAGAAGACGGCAGTTTTCCAGTGTAACCTGCTTGTTATAAATACTTATTTCATGATTAGTGGAGTCCTACTCTGAGGGCGATGTGTGTGCCTCTGTAGGAGGAAAGACCTCAGACTGCTGTGCGTTTCTGCTGGAGGAGATGGTTCCGTATTCGGGCTTCCCATAGGACTCTGTGACCCAGCCCTGCTGAACCCGAAGGCAGTTTTCCTGTTAACGCTGCTGCTCTCTGGCTGAGGACGATCACAATCCTCCTTGACCTGTCATGGCTCAGAGCTCCTGGCAGAATCCAGCCTCCAACAGGAAGACCAGGAAAACAGGTCTTCAGGAGCCATGAATTCTTTATGGTGATGATGTAGAGGCAAAGCAGGCAAAGTTAGCCAAATATTTACTTTCTAAAAATGCTGTTATTTTAGAGAAAATTTCTGGGGTGTGTGTCATGGCACTGAAGTGAATAAAAATATAATGCACTGCCTTTTAAGCAGAATTTCTTTTAATGAGACAAAGTCTTGAGTAAGATAGTTGGCCAGAAATTACAATGGAAAAAAACACAGTATTGTGCAGAATGGCAATCAAGTTTGTACCCATATACTATTTCTTATTATTTAAACCATTTGTCCTATATTTTATGTCATATATCTGCCAAGATCCTGATTCATACGCTGCTTTGTGAAATTTCGTATTTGACATAAGAGCTTCCACACTTATGTTAAATTCTTCTGCATGCATGATCATCCTACCCATAGATTTTTTTATGTTTAGTTTTTATTGTTTTTCCCATAGATCCTCACACTAAATTCATACTCTAAGTAGATTGTATCTTGGTGTGCTAGTAAAACAAATGAATTAGAAATCCATTATTTCTTTTATAGCGAATAAAATAAAAGGGAAAAAAAATAAAAAAGGAAAAGCTCTTGATGAAAGACTTATGAAAAGAAGCTACATAGAGTTCCGGTACAGAGTCATAAACATAGAAGAGGAGCAATTCATAGCAGATTAGCATCCTTAGTATTTATCAAAGCAACTGTGCTATAGTGCAATAGCCAGCACAAAAATTTGAGGGAGTGTTAGAGCCTTAGTCTGAAAGTGAGAATAACTTAAAAATCTTGGCTTGTTCACAAGAAAATAACATCTGGCCTGGTGGAATTTTTTTGAGCTACCTGCCTTATTGGCAGGTACTCTTAGAAGACATAAGGAGGATTATGAAGAGGTTAACAGAAGCAGAACTTCCTAAATAAGTCAGAAAGTAAGGGAGTTCCAAATAAGGCATTTAATTATTTTTTATCAGGAAAGAAAACTGATAAAAAGATACTTAGGATTAAGGCAGAAAAAGAATGAAATTGACTGGAGAAAATTTAAATCGAAAGTTCTGTTGTTAAGTCTTTCATCGGGAAGTGAATCCTATGGAGGAGTTGATTTTTCACCCCTTAGTGTGATAAGCCTTTTGTAAAACAGCAATAGTATAATTGAAATCCATTTTACATCGTTTTCCCTTGGATGATTTAGAATTAGATCAATTTATATTCTATGGGTATAACCCAATGAGAGGATAAATGCAGCCACTGGAATTGTTTTTGTCCATGGGCGAAGCTGGTATCATTTACTGATTCATTACACTCGCGGCAGGGCGCATTACTTCTACAGCTACCTGGAACTATTACTGGCACCAGAACACTAAACTAAACTGAGATTTGCATAAAAAATTAAACTTAAAGGGAAAATTATAATGGTGATTAAAACTAACATTTGATGACTCTTTTGATTAGAATACCACGTTTAAGTAGTAAATGGTTCAAAGGAATGTGGACTTTCTTCCCCCTCCAACTCCAAATTAGAATGCACCTTTTTAACTAGACTATTAGGTACCTGATAATATGCCTGAAATAATAGGCAGTACTGCCATTAGTATTTAACAATATAAACACCAAGCAAAGGTTATACAACTGGAATCATGGAATATGCCTTTTGCATTAGAGTACTAATTTTAGAAATAACCTGTGTCGCTTAGGCCCGCTGATGTATGGTTGTCATAGCAAGTCAGTAATTGAGTTTTCTGTGCGTTTTGACCACTGGTACAAATTTGCAAAGCAGATTACATAGCAGAAACACAATTTTCGTCCTGACCTTTATAACATTGCTTTCTGTTTTGGGAATTGGAATGTTTATGGAGGAAAATATAACCTAAGTGCACCTAATTTGTAAAAATGTGATTTCTGACGTTAACCCTGTAAGCTTCATTTTGATTCATTTGATAACGGATTATGTAAAGACTTGGCATTAGGGAGATATCATAAAACTTATTATCTTTTATTACCTAGGCAGCGAATATTGGTTTAGATGATTATAAATTGAAACTCCAAGAAAACTTTCATTTTCAGCTGCTATGCAAAGGTCCTGGAGAAACCCATTTCCCAGTGATCAATCACAGACCTTAATGAACAAACGGCCTTGTTCCCGTTCCTGGGAAGAAGTGGGGATATTTTGAGTTTTTGTGGCTCTAGAGATGCTACTTGGGGCTGGGAGGAAGCATCTCGTGGTTTCAACTTTATTAAACTATATTCATCTTTGGTGAGATGACAGTTTGTTTCATGGTGACAGATCATAAAATAATCAGCATTAGGTGTCACTTAGTTCCCTGTAATGCAGTCCTGTAATGCAGTCCTTCAAAGATGGGTACTGATAAGTGGAGTCCAGGAGTAAACAGCCCAACAGTGTCCAAAATTATAAGCCGGTATGTGTGGCTTGCTAGGAATTTAAGGAAAGGGAAGAGCTAGTGGTAGGTTCGGGTTAAATGTCTTCAAATATTACCTCAGAGCCACTTCCTGAGAGCTTTAGAAGATAAAGTCCAGACTCAAAAGAACTCAAGCCATTTTTTCACCATTTTCTTCTCCTCCTCCTTTGGAGACACATTTCATGGCAGACTTTTATGAGAAGGCATTTTCGCCCTTCTGTTCAATTCAAGATCTTCCCCTAAAGTCAGCAGAAAATATTACAGTGCTTCTTGAGCCCAATCACACTGAAAAAAGAGCAGATTCAAATGCTGACAAGCACAGAGCTTGACAAAAACAGTAGCTTCTCTACTCAGCAACGGATTCTTGTGTTTCAGGGTATTGGATATAACGGGCATTTATCCATGAGATTGCTGATAACCCACACTGGCTGCCGTCCATGCGATGTAGGCAAGCAGTTTGTTTCCAGGAAGCATAGGGGAATGCAGACCAGCTGCATGTTATTGCTGGTGTATCAAATATTTATACTGTGCATTGATTTTTTTGCCTTTTTTTTTTTTTTTTTTTGCATGCGTTAAATGCTCTGAACTTCTTCCATTGGTTTCCGAAGTCTGTGTTGCACAAACCTAGGCATGGACACCCCATTACTGTTACTGGTGAACAAGATTTCTTTAATTCTGATGTGATTTTGTATGCAAGAAGGAACTTCCACCCACCTGTTTTGAAGAGTTTTGGGACATTTTCTCGAAGTGTGTTTTGGGATTGCTGGCTTTTTGCCCATCTCTGTGTGCTGATCCTTATTATACGACCTTCCCAGCTTTCCTGGGCTTAGGGAATTCTCTTGGCACACACATACTTTAATTGAGAGATCCTTACAAAGCTGTCACTGCTGATAGCTATGATATGTTACCATAGTGGAGAAACTTGTCTCTCTCTTCCTGCTTTTGGATTTAAACATCCTCATTTGTAGCTGTGGCGGGGACGAAGAATGATTCAATAATCGGCAACTAATAATTTATTAGAGCAACTTTGCCCTTCTTTCTCTTTGCAAATTGTCTGCAAACAGATTGCACAATTCGAGTGTGTTAATGGCTGGGAATTACTTGAACGTTTTTCAGCAAATATCTTTTGGGCTGCAGATTATTTGAATTGCAAATGGGGACTGTTCAAATGAAATATATAATTAACACTGTAAATAGAGCTGATTGGGTACTACAGAACAGTTTTAATGGGAAAACATCGATTTGTCAAAATGAACACTTGTTACAGAAACATACTGATTTGGAAAAAAATACTGTTGAAATAAATATAATCCAGAAGAGATTAAATATAAAATGCCACAGAGGGTGATAGTTACTGTAGCCTCCTGCAAGGGTATTACCAGGATGAAGACAATTCCCACACCCTCCCCACCAGACTGGCAGCTTTTCCAACCAGATATTCAGCTTTTGTCTTTGGAATGATTTGCTTATCAGCATTTTGCAGTGTTCAGTAAAAGAAGATGTTAAGGCCTGAAAAGTTGCAAGTACCAGGGAAACTATTTCCCAGCCATTGTATCCATAGTTCCTAACTGTGTGCAGCTGAGCTATGTGCATAGCGCCCAGTGGTCCAAATCTAGCCTTGATAATCCATATACGAACATTGCCTGGTATATAAACAATGAGGAACAGGTGCAACACCTTGTTTTCAATACCCTTCCAGCAACCTGGTGGCACCATCTGCCAGCAGGGATGGCAGGGCCTGCGGGGACATTTTTGGAACGCAAAAATCGAAGTGTTTGCCTACATCAGCCCCTATGGTTGCCTATAGACTATGATGCATATCTGTTTTTTATTCAGAGCTGGTGCTAGGGAGCAGACGCTTGCTGGAGCTATTGGGTGCTGCTGTCAGCAGGCTTGGGTAAGATGAGCATAGCAGTCATAGTCCTGACACTGCCGAGTGTGTAATAATAAGGCAGCGATTGCACGGGCAAAAATCAGCCTGGGATGTTACATGGTAATTGATGCTTTTACATCTGAATGAAAGGTTTCTGCAGTACTTTTTAATTAGGAGGAACAACTGAGTTTTATTCTTGCAAAAAAAAAAAAAAAAAGAATTATAGGCAGTGGCCCAGAGGAAAGCTGAAGTGTAGCTTGTGTAAAAAAAAAAAAAAAAGAGAGAAAAAAAATTTAATAACGTGGGAGAGAGTGTTCTCCTTGGGACACTGTGATTCTTTTCTTCTATTACTATTCAAATTTATTATAGTTTTGTTTTGTTTTTTTGCACTGTGGGTATTTAAATGGTTCTTTTCCCAAACTGTGAACATTGAGTGAGCAGATGTTGCAGATCAAAATGCTGGTCTGTTCCTAGCAGATTATACTTAGGGAAATACCCTTCACTGGTAAAAGTCAAGGTAGATATACCTACTTTAACGGTGTTATACCCTTACAATAAATAAAGATTTTTGTTCAGAATAATGAATATTTGCTGTCTTACCAGGGCTTACTTTGGTAGTGGAGTCTCACTAGCAATAATAATTCAATCTCAGCTTTGGTGGAGCTGCAGTCATTGCTGAGCCCTGGAAATTGGTTATCCATACCCAAAGAGAAATTCCCAATTAATAACAAATTCTCAAAGCTGATACCCATCCAATTGCAACACCAGGGCAGAATTTGTATATACGTGATTTGTGTCAAAACTGGTAATTGTACGTAAAGAGCATGCACATACAGTGTCTGTATTTCCATATAAAATATAATAATTATATCCATATTGGGCCCATGGTTAATTATAGATTTCCTTTTGGGAAACAAAGATCTCTGGGCTTAGATCTAGGAAGCTGTTTGTGTCAAGCACTTTGAAACAATTTCTTTTTTTTTAGCAACAACTCCTGAAGCAAACTTCCTTTTGCTTCCACATATACCTATGAACTATATTTCTCTTGTGGGTAGTAAATAGATATTGATTTTCTTCATAACAAAAGTACCTTATTACAGTGATTAAACTGGAGGCCTTCCTGTATGATATAAAAAAGATGAAAATTGGTGAGCTAAAGAGGATTTATATTACAGACCTGTTTTGGTTTTTGTATTCATCAAGTTGTAATTCAAGCTCTGAATACAAAGGCTCTGCCTATTGCCCTTTTACGCGGCAGCAACTGGCATTTAAAATAAATGCTGATATTATAATTATAAAAGCATTATGCCTTTTGAGCTGTTAATAGTCACATTGCTTCATTTTTTTATTCTACATTTGTCAAAATCCTGACAACATACTCTGGAGCAGCGTAAGATTGAATGTTGATATTGTTACCCAACAAGAAGATTGATTACGTCTTAATAAGATGTATTCAGTGCACACTGCATGCAGTTATCATCTTAAATGAATGCCAGCATTTATTTAGCATGAACTGAAATTATTTAAATCCTAAGAACTTTTCTTTCTGGTTAATGTTATATTATACAGACATTAGTAGCAAACATGATGCAGTGGCACAATATTAATATATTAATATGTGTAAATACATAGTTTATAAATAGAATTATGATTAAATATATCAGTACATTGTTATAGAAATTACTACTAAATAGCCACAAAATGATATACAACTCCCTATTGGCATAACATTAACATAGTCTGAAAGGGTACTTAAAGTCCTTGCAAGAGTTTTGAACCATCTGTACAGTGTTTGCTTCCTAGCCAGTGTTTGTTTTGATCTCAGAAACTGTGCGTACTTTGTGCAGATTTAGCAATTTCTCTAAGTACTAGCAACTAAGCAACCACTTACTAAGCAACTTTGCTCTGGAAATGCGGTGCGTAGACCCCTTACCATGAATAGAGAGCGCTGGGGTAAGGCCTAGCTGAGGTCTGCTGCCAGAGAGGAGGTGCTGAAGAGGAGTCATCTGAAGTCCCTAGTGCTTTGGAGTCTCCAGGGCCTCTATTTGGAGGCTCCAGTGTCAGTATTTGCAGACTTCAGCTTGGTGCTGATGGCAGCCTTTAATCCACTGCTGCATCCAGGGACCCTAAGAATCACTAAAAGAAACTACAAAATATACTGTTTTGGGTGGCAGGCTGATGATGTGAATCAAGAGAAAAGGGAAAAAATGACATGATTGCTAAAACAATCCCTTTTCAATGTCCATACCTACAATTTAAACAGGATTGGTAAAAACAATATTGCAAAGGTCTACAGGAAAACCTAGTGAACTCCTGTTTAGACATCTTTGAGTTGCAGAGGGAATGAAAGCCTAAAGTAGCCTAAAATTCCGAAGCCAGTCCATGTCCACATGTTGCAAAGAAGGTCAAGCCTTGATCCAAATTCTTTTTAGTTAGATTCTGCTCCACAAATGGATTTTCAAGTGCCCAAGTGGTTACTTGCAGAAAATATATTATTTTCATTTCCTGAAAATAATAAGGTAGTTGTATTGGGAAAACAGAAAGCATCATTTCAGTAATAGGCTTCCTAGTGTACCTTATATACAAACTGCTCTAACAGTGAGCAGGACTTCAGTTTTTAGCCAGAATGGAGTGTCTTTCATGTAGGTGCAACCCATATGGCAACTTCCTGGCATTAGCGCACTTTAATACCAAGCAGTTTGGGTGCCAGTGTCTGGATTACAGAAGGTTTCTCATTCTCTTCTTTCTTGTGAATCTGCATTCTTTATTCAGCTTTCTTTTATATTCAAATAAAACATCTGATCAAAATCTTTGAACTTTAAAAGGTTAGCATTTTATTCTATATCAGGCACCTAAATAAATGTCTTGATTTTCAGACATGGCAAGAATCTACAGCCCCATTCCAGAAAATGCAGAGCTGTGAATGAATGCACTGATTCACCTTCAGCTCTGCCTGATTTAGGTGCCTAACTTCAGGAGATTGAAAAATTTGATGTGTCTGTTCTTGAGGATGCTCAATGGCAAACTACACTTTTTTCATACCTCCTCCCACACCCAAATATAGAGTCACAGTGGCCGTTAAGTCTAGATAAACAGCTAATCATTTACTGCTTGGATAAGCTTCTTTAATACAGTTCTGGGATTGATTTCTGCTTCTTATTTTGGTGCTACTTTTTCTCATCTTTATCAGGTCATTAAGTCCTTTAATCAACCTCAGTTATCCTTTGCAGCGTTTACACTGGAGGACCTTGTACTCCATAATTCATCAATGGAGATAACTATGGAAATGACTTCTCTCCTTTGAATCTATGGGCCACGTTTGGCCATGGTGGTCCAAAAAGTGGACACTTCATTTGAGTAACTAAAGATAGGTAGAAAGAAGCGAGGCCTTGGTGAAACCATCAGGTCCCAGAAATGCTGCGCTTCCTTGCCAAGTAAATAAACAAGTGGAGCTACACTGATGGCAGAAAACTACCATGAGCTGCTTCCATCCTGCACTTCCCAAAAGTTATTGCTGGGTTTAGAATAACCGTGTGTGGTGGTGCTGAGCTGATTAGTTACCTCTGTTGTGAGAGCTGATACAGATGGTAACGCTGGGGTAAGTGGTACTGGGTGGACCTTCCAGTGCAAAAGCTCTAGTCCTGCTCTAGTCCTAAATTAGCCAGACTAGAAGTGTAAGAAACACTAAAATTTGTCTTTCATGCAGCCTCCTAGTATAAAGAGAGCAGCTGATGAGAATGTGGCTCTTTGCTGGGGTGTGGAGGTGTTAGGAGTTGCTTTCTCTATCAAAGCAAATATTTGGTGACAGAACTACATGTAGAAAGTGCTGCCTAGCAGGAAAGTGTGAAGTATTCATAATGCCATGAAATACTACTCAAAATTCAATGTTTTTTCACATTCCGTTGCAAACTTAAACATTGGGCTCCTGTCACAGAAATTTCTGCTGCAGTAGACACAATTTCTGGTATAAATGGGCTTGCTTTCAACAGAAAGTGGGACAGTTTTCAGAGAAAAAAGTAGGCCAATTTATGAGTTAAATTGGGGCTTTTTTCAGCAGAGTTTTACAAACACAAAGTGATAAATGGCTTTACAAATTTTCTATACAACCATAACAACTTCTTAATTAATGTAATGAAAGAAATACATTTATGGGAAGGGAGAGGGGCTCTATACAGGTTTTAATGCAGTAAAAACATTTTAGAAATGAAAAATATGAAAACTACAAATTTTGTTCAGCTTCTAAATCTAACTTGGTGTTAGAGATATGTCAGCAATATTTCCTTCCATATATTTATGATATAACTCAAGATCTGCTATGAGTTTGCTGCTTTCTCAGGATAGTTTCATGAAATAATAAAAGAATAAGGATTTCTTAGGAATCCCTAAGTGGCATCTGATTTTCTAATAGCCCATATATTATTAAAACTGAATATATCTTCTGGCTTGAACTGTCAATTTTTCATGCAGTCGTTTTGCTTTGTGTTAGGTAATTCGGTCAGTAACTGGTCTGGTTGCTCTGCTTCAAGATCTAGATCAGCAAAGGATGGGGACCTCCATAGACCTGCTCCAGGGATGGTGCTGTGATGTCCCCAGGGAGATGCTCCATGTACCTTTTGGTGAAAGCTTTCAAAACAATTAGTGACCGTGAATTCGCTTTGCTAAGCTGGAGATGAAAAAGAAATCTCTCAAAAATTCTAACTGGCCTGGGGTTTATTGAGGCTTATTGCTATGGGACAAACCCTGTCCCAGCCTCCTTGGTTTACAAGGTGGTTTATGGGTGGCAGATGGAGACCACTGAGTTGTTATGTAGAATTTCACACGAGTTCTCTCCCTGCATTTTAATTCTTGGGGAAAATGTTAGATGAAGGACATGGGCAGAGTGATCTCGGAGCTTGCAGACTTTGTTCTTGTATGTTTAAGTGGTTGACAGAGCTGATCTGAGGTTAAAAAGGTCCCTGGAAGTGGTGATTGGCCAGTCCTTTCTTTCCACAGGGCCTTAGGCACGTTTCGGGCACCAGTATGTAGGTTTGCCCCTCAGACCAAGGCACAGTTTCTAAAGAAGTTTTGCAAACCCATTTGGAAGCGTATGCAATATATTCTTACCATATAGCTTTAAAGGTGACCGCTGCACTTTCCCATCTGTGTCCCCCACTGACACTGTAGCACATATGGTCCTCAGGCAGATGGTTCCATATGAGGCAGTCATACAAATAGGGAAAAGATTCATTTTAATTAGGTGCCCGGTCTTGTCTCCATGAAGTCCATGTCAGAATTCTCCACGCTTTGCAAAGGGGCTGGTTCTGATCCTGCTAATAACTCCCTTTGATGGGCTGTGTTAATGCCCCGTTGTCCAGAAGGCCACCAGATGTGCATCCATGTGTGGTGCAAGAGAAGTGCATTACTGATGCTGTAATTCTGACTGTGGGCCCAATTTATTTTCTTTGAAGTCTTGGTTGTCATTAGGGGGACAAGTTGGTTGTCATTAGTGGGAGCGAAACTGAGAATAGCTTAAGCTACAGACCTGTGCAGGTGGTGCTGTCTAGCCCTACAGTGTATAGGTAGCCAGAGAAGTAACAACGCTCGTGACACTGAAATTGCATGTATAGATGTAAAGCATTAATGTTACATTAATGTGTAGAGCATGGTTGCTTTACAGAATGACTGTGTCAGCTGCGGGCCATTTTTAGAAGCTGCTTTCTTTTTCTTACAGTGAAGCAAACTTAGATTACCATTCTAAATGCTAATAGGCAGAATGCATGAGATTTAACAAAATAAAGTGAATTTGTATGTAGATTGTGACATTAGTATTTAATTATGTACCCATCATAACACTGATGAGGCATGCTGCTAAATATTGGTGCACTGAAGTGAAAGCTTATCCTTAAAGAGTGAGTATATTTTACTTTCTTTCCTCTTTCCTAATATGTTTAAATAACACGATTGATTATAGGCTGTTTACCAGTATTCAACTATTACTCCTTCCTTCGTGCTGTATGGCAGCTCAGGTTTGCATCACAGCCCATGAAGCTCAGAGGAAAGCTGTGCCTCTCCTTTGGCACTAAATGTGATTCTGTCAATCTTATATTTTATCAGACCCAATTAAGTTTTAGATTTGTTTTGTTTTTTTAATTATTACTTCACTGTAAAGTAAAAAAAAAAAAAAAAGTAACTGATTGATTTTTTTTAACCCTTTATTTTCTGTCCTTCTTTTCAGACTATGGAAACCCCCAAATATGAGCTGGTTGTAGAAGCTAAGGACATGGGTGGTCTTGATGTGGGATTAACTGGCACAGCAACTGCCACTATTCTTATTGATGACAAAAATGATCATCCACCTGAATTTACCAAGAGGGAGGTAAGAATTTACCATCTGGATTTTATAAAACATTGCATGGAGTTGTACTTGGCTTGTTTCTAAGCATAAAAGTCACTTTATGGAAGACAAGGGTATCTAGAGACAGCTCTGATAAAGAATTGTTTTTTCTAGTAAAAGGTGAATGAATTTGAAAATCTGAAATCAAAAATGTAGTGTAGGAGTGTACCAGACAGACACTAGTGCATCTCCAACTCTGAGACACTAATTTGTCCAATCTCCTGCTGTTGTAGTTCTTGTTCTTCAGACCAACCCCAAGATCCCCATAGTGTTCTTTACCTTGACTTTTTGTCCCCATCCCATATTTTTTTTTAGCTCAATGAGGTGGGCTTTCTCTGAGCTGCACCCTTCTTTTACATTGCTAAATTCTTCTATACCATTTCCACAACAGAGTGCGACTGCAAGGTAGAAATTCATGCCAAGGGGATATTATTGCGAGCTTGGCCAGTAGGGTGAAAATCTGTAAATTATGCTTGCTAGTGGGAGCTTTCTTCCTTGGCTCCTATGGGGAAAAATAGAGAGTTTTCCCTCTTGTCTATAGTCTAGCTGCAGGCTTTTGATGATAGGCAACATGGATGAAAGCAACATATTTTGTCATGTCGTCACCTGTGAGACAGCTAGTGTTGACAGTTCTGTAATGAAAACTGTAGCCCAAAAGCTTTAAATTTCACTATGGATGAAGTTTCCAAGCCAAGTTTTTGCCCTGTAAGTTGAATTTCATGGAACAATTCTGAAAAGCCTGGGGAAAAAAAAAAGAAAAAGAAAAGGAAAGGAAAGAAAAGAAAAAGAATGAAAACCCAAGATGTTCACTGCCCTCAGGAGAATGTAGTACTGCTGCAGCAAAGTTTCTGGTTTCAGGCAAAGCATCTTCCAGATTTCCAGCTCTTCCCACACTACTCCTTTCCCTCCTCTCCATTTGTTATTAATCTGTTTTTTTGTTTCCCCTCTGGCACCTGGAGAGAATTAAGCCTAACAAGAGTTTCACCTAATAACAGCTGCATTTGGATTTTGCCATAAAAGTTTCCTGAAGTTGTTCAGTTGTAAGGAATATTCCCAAAAGATGAGAAGTAGGCACTGGGGATAGTGATTTTTAAGATAATTTTAGAAGTAGTAAGTGAAAGCCTATTGTTAAAAAAGGCTTGTTTTCCTTCTTTGGGTACACTTTTTCTTTTTTTTTTTTTAATGTATTTTCCTGGCCTAATTTTAGCCATTTGACAACAGAGTATTTTGAAACAAATTACTGCAATTTTACTTGAATAATTATACCTTTCATAAATGCAAATTGGATAACCAGATTAAAAAAAAAGAATGAAAGAGAAATTAAAAGAAAAAAGCAACAAGGATAAGAAATAAGAAACAATGGCAACTTTGCCAACAGGAATGAGTTTTTGTTAATCAGAAGCAATTACTTTTAGCAAAATTCTTTGGCAAGAGCTTTTTCAGGCACCTGAAAAGCAACTTGAAGAGTTCCAAGAGATCCAAGCCTTTCAAGTAAATAGGCACTAACTAAGTGGCTTTGATGAAGCTTTTAATACCCTTAGTATTGTCCTTTAGGTCATACCCTTTATGCCCTGAGAGCTATATCCTGAGAACCAATAGTTGAAGTATGTATAAAATGTATTATTTTAGAGTTATGGAACATAATTAACAATCTGCAAGGACAAGTCAATTTTAGAAGTAAGAAGTAATTGTATTCATCATCGTTAATGGCAATTCATGTCATTCAGAGTACTGCATATATGAATTTCCAGGCTTCTGCCTTTTGCAGAAATCTATTTTAATCATGCATCCTGTTTGCCTGAACTATTTTCTGTAGTAATTTGGGTTTGCTTGTTAAAAAAAACCTGGGTGTCTACTTAAATCCTAAATTCACTGTTAGACATTGCCTATTTCTGGAGAAATTCAGAACTTCTTATGAATTCTTTTTCAGTCATTGCTAGTGAAAAGTACTCTGTATTCCTCCCAAAATAGTGATTTCAGTACAGAATTACAAGTGCAAACCAACAGTATTATATAGCTGTCTTTGAAAAGTCGGGGTTTATATGTATTTCTTACACTCTGTATGACATATAAACTTTCCTGTTTAGACTTACCGCTTTTTTTAATACATCATGACACTGCTTTGAACCTTTCACTGTAATTCAAAGATGGTAATGACATCAGAAATCCTCTTCTTATCTTACTAAATGGCATGATTATTCTGTGGATAAAGCAGGAAAAGTCAGACTTCAGAGGTATGTTATTAGCTCCCTTTACAGAGATTATATGTGCTCTATGTAAAATATAGAGTTTGGGGAAATGGAGAACATCTATTAATGAAGCTAATGCCGCTTTCTTTGACTTACTGCTTAAAGTACCTGGCTATTTTATTTAAATACCTGTGTGTGTGTGTGTGTATTTGAATCCTAGTGCAATGCTATTGATGTGAAGAAAACTTGAAGGAAAGGACTTATTCTACCAGATAAGTTTTGAAGTAGAAATCTCACATACAGTAAATTTCAGGCTGATTCTTCTGTTTACTTTGAGATTACCTCCTTTCTTTTGTATCACGTTCTTTTAGTATTGATGAGTTTCCCCCCCTCTCTTCTTTCTGATATTTTCCAGCAGTGCAATTTTCTCTTTTATGAAACAAATGCCTATTTACTAGCCTGTGTTTTCTTCTGGCAGTATAATTTCTGTCTAAAATAACTCTGCCTTTGTCATTTGCTGCTGATGCAGCTCAGTTAAACCAAATTTTTAATATGTTCTCTTTGCCTATAAACACGGTAGCTAGCTCCATTCCTGATGTGACGTGATGAAAGCCAATGAAGTAGATATGAGCTGGGTTTGGTTCTAAATATTGTTTCACCCTCACACTTCACTGAAGATGGGTTTTAGTTTTGAACAGTGGACTGATTTTTCTCTCTTTTTTTTTTTCTTTTTTTCTTTTTTTCTTTTTTTCTTTTTTTCTTTTTTTTCCTTCAGAAACTGACTTTACTATGTATTTTTGAACCAAGTTGTTAATGGATCTACCCCTAAGCAGCGATGCTTGCTTGTTTATTTGCTTGCGTTTTTAGGTGGCCAGTTGCTTGCACACCTATTCAAAATGCACATTAATGGGCTTTATTTGGTGTTTTTAGGAAGGTCTAATGCTCCTTTGCTCCTGCACACAGTTTTGCAGTAGCCTGTAGTGATTTTATATGGATTTTGTTGGAAGACAGGATGGTCATCTAGTGAATCTCTAGTTCCATCTGGTCTTTCTGCATCCCCCAACCATGCAATTCTGCTGCAGTTGTGGCCTTCATGCCCAGGGAAAGAAGTCATAGATGGTGTAATCGGGATGTAATCACAGAAGATGTTGAGGAGCTGGGCCGTGATCCAGCAAAGCACTTCCATTAGCTTCTGAGGAATTGCTTAAGCCCTTGAGGTTAGAAGCATGTGCCAGGTATTTTGATGGGCTAATGTGTTAGACATTGCTTTGTGGGATTCAGCCCAGTTAATTATCTTTTTACTGCCCCATCAGTATATACATCTCTCAAAATATCTGCCTTGTTCTATTTCACATACATACGTACCCCTACTGCTTATAATAGCATCCAAGCAGTGCAAAAATCCATTCAGATTTGCAAACAGTGCCCTGTTCCCACTGCGGCTTTAATAACTTCATCTTTAATACCTGAAAAGATAAATGTTTCAAAAGCTTCTCCGAAAATCCTCAGGTGAGGTAACAGGGTCTGCTCTTTTAAATATCACTGTGTACGGGTTATCCTGCCAGGCTTAAATTACAGAGAATGAGAATAGAGATACTTGTGAATTTAGTGGCCTTTTACAGGAAGTTTTTAAAATTTACAGTCCAATTTCTCTAAAATGGAAGAGTTTTAAAATGAATGTTATGAATATACATAGCATTTCATAGCATATATGAATATACTATATACAACATTTATTTTGTAATCACAAAGAACACATCCTTTCCAGTGTGTTAAAGCCGTAGGCTCAGTTTTTGTTCAGTAGTAAGTGAGTCCTTGTATGGAAGTAAATAATAAAGCAAATAACAAGGAATTGATCAATTCTGGAAAATCTGATATCTGACTTCCGTACTGTAGGAACAAATAAACTGTTTAGGATTGAGTTAGCTTAGACTGAGCATGTGCTGGTGGTACTAAGCATGGGTTCTGTACCCAGCACATTAAGGAAAAATGGGCTGGTTTTCTTGTGTCACTTTGTAGCAGTGGGCAACAGACCACTGTGGTGGTTTGTGCCTACAAAACATTGATTTGAGACTATAGATAATATTGGTGGAAGATGATTGGGATTTGCAGTATGGTATCTATGGGGAGTCATGAGCTGGTCAATGCTTCTCATGGTTCTGACCTGCCTTCCCTAAGATTCAGGACAGGAAAACCCAAATAGTTTCAACAAGGAGCAATGAGAGTTTTACACTCTGCTGCCTCTGCTTCTGCTTCCACAAGGAATAGTGCAGAGAATTCTCCTTCTGGGCTTTCATCTTTCTTCAGTGAAAAATATATGCTCAAAAAAGGTATTCCACAGAGTCCATTTGCCTCCCTCTCTTCACTTCTGTCCTGACTTCTTTAAAGTATCTGTTCCTAAAAGAAGAGGCTTCCATTGCTCTTCTTTAATAGTACATATATATGTACATATACACGCACACACACACATTTTGTTTTTCCTTTGGTATTGGATGACTTGTCTTTTCTTAGCAAATTCCATCAGGAGGAGGAGAGAAAAATGAAAATTATGTAACTTAATAGGATTCTTCTACTTCCTGCCTAGTTTTCACACCTGCCCTTCATCACAGCTTTGGGACAGCAACGTGTCCCTAGTCACAAATTGGGAAATAGTGGGTGTGCTCCCAATTTCACAGAGGAAAGAGAAAATTCATTTGGCCAGGGAACAGTCTCATTCTTGAGACAATCTCTCATTCTGCCACTTCTCATCCTCACCTTCGACTTCATCTATTTCTAGCCTAAAGTAATATAAAATAGAAAGGCGTTCTGTCACATCAGGAGATTAGGACTTGGGAAAATATTTCTCGTATTTTAAATTTTATGAATATATGATATTTGAAATGACTTTTCCAGTTAAATAAAGAAGCTTGCCTCCTGTGAGCAGAATAAAATTCATATAATTTGACAAAACATCACCACAGTGAAATTTGAGACATTTTAGCACAGTGAGTCTTAAGTGAAAAATATGATTTGCTCACATTTTGAATACCTACTGATAAATGGTTTATAAAAGAGTAATAAATGACTAATGTGAGCTTTAATAAATGATTCATCAATTCCTATAGAGACCTGTAAGTGAATAGGTTGCTTGTCACCGTGATTTATGATGACTTCCAACACTGTCTCCTGATTCAGTTATGCTATCCATTGGGGTAAAACAGCCCCTGGAGTACAATATGTATCACCGTCTGCTCATGGTTCAAAGAGGATATGAGACTTTTGGAGCACCATCTGGAGAGATTTATTTTTCAACTCAGGCTGCCGAGAAACACGCTCGTAGCTTAGAGAGTCCCTGTTTTGATTCCTGGTACTGGCCAGATCATATTGAGGACCAGCTACTGAACTAAAAGCACTGTTTAGGTTCCTCCTGGGTCTCTTTTCCATAATTCTGTTCCAAAAATTACTCTCTAAGACATGATATTGTTATTTTCTGTGCTAGACATATTTTACAGATGAGGATCAGATCTGCTCATTCTACTTGCACATTTAAAAACAACAGATCTTTTCACCTTTGTCAGTGATCTGAAAGTCAACCCTGATTCCTTGTTTTTTTGTATCACAGGGTGTGAGTAACCCTCTACCTCTCCTTTTCTCTATGGGTCACATTTGTGAGCTGTATCCAAGACTCTGCCTTTGCATTAATGGTGCATGAAGAGGCGCGTTCCTGTTCCCTCCTCTAAATTTTTTTTTTTTTTTTTTTGAGAAATCACTAGAGAAGCAAGGGAAAATCAGAAAATCAGCTAGGACTATGGAGATGTGCAAAGTGTAGCAAAAATGTACTGTTCTTGGGTGAACAGATGGGTCAGGAGCCGGCATGACCAAGGCACCAACCTTTTCTCACTTTCCAGCTGGGAAAGAAGTTGGGATGTGAACCAGACTGATGAGTAGGAACTGGCTGCAGAATTCAGTGAGGCAGTGGTGACATCCTGAGTCTGCTTTTCTGCTTTATGTGCACTCTGTCACAGTGGTTCATAAACACTGGCATAAAGAGCAGCTTCCTAATGGCTCAGGATCATCATAGATTAAGTACTCAGCCATCCTTGTTTTTCCTAGAGCTGTCAACAGCCAACAAGGTCTCTGAAACTTACCCATTAGAAACCCTCCACATTAAATGAATACTTAGGCTGTTTAATTCAGTTTTTGATCCCCTTCATCCTCTTGGAGCAGTCCACTAACCCATCCGACATAGCTGAAGCTTCAGGTGCCCAAGACCCTCTTTGAAAACATAGGAAAGGTGTCACCTGGACTGTGTTTCATGTGTGAAAGGCGGAGTTCAAAGAATAACTTCTCTGGACATGGAAAATAGAGTGAAGGGGACCATGGTGGAATGCTATTCCTGTGTCATCCTTGAAAGGTGTCTATCTTGCTTGTTCGTGTGATGTGGAAGATCAAATGACCCTTGAATCTATTTCTGCACAAATCTTAATGCTGAGAAAATTCTACATAGTTTAATCATTTCAAGATGATGACATCCTCTGTTGTCCTCACAGATATGCAGGACAAATTAATATCCTTCCTGTCTTTTTGTTCTTGTGTAGTCAGGCTCATGCATGGAGAAGACACATTTGTAGTTCAGGATATATTCTTTATTTCTTAAAATAAATGAGAACATTTTTTTGATACCTATGATATTCATTTTTCTCCATAAATATTCAGGCATCGTGCTTGGTGAATTGAATACAGAAGAGCTGAAGTTGTCCCATAATTGACTTATTTGTGTTCTTTCGTGTTTAAGCCAGGACAAAGATGAAGATGTATACGTGTTTCAGCTGAAGTCCATTTGCAAAGTATCTATTAATTTAGTTTAGAAAGTATCTATTAGTCAACGTGAAAGCTATTTATTAAATCCTTGTGAAAGGAAACCATCTAAATGGTGATTAACGTTTTTTTCTAAATGAAGGCTATGAGCATTCCCTGCTCATTGCTGAAGTAACAGAGTATTTGAAATTTACATTGAAGTTCTCATTTAAACGGTACCACTTCATGTATAGTAATTAGTCATCACTCTGAGTCATAGTTTAGAGCTCCAGGCATTGATGGTTTTCTTAACTGTTGCATTACACAGAGCATATTTTCAAAATCACCTAAGCCTTTTAGAAATTTAAGTTTATAAATAACATGGACATTTAGACAATTAAAAAAAAAAAGAGTTTAAGATTTAAAAAACAAGAGTTTAGTGGACTTTAAAAGGGGGCATATACACCAAATTCCCACTAGAGTCTATAAAAATGGTTTTAGGTGCATAGATTTTTTTTGACTTTCAGTGCAATAGGATTCCACATGTCTGTCTGCCTTCTAAATTTTATTGCTTCCAAATACCTAGGAAAAAGCCTGTGAGCAAGAGCAGCATTTGTTAGTGTTTCTGAGCTGTATTGTGACGGTACCAGTCTAAGGACATCTGGATTGCTTATTTAAACAATCTGGCTATCTGGATAATGAAATTAGGTATTTATTATTTTTTCACCTTGTTCAATATTATGTGTCTGTTCTTATCAGAGTTAGCTGGCTTTGAGGTTTCCTATGCAATGAGGAATGCCCAGCACCACTCAGGATTGAAGTTCCAACGCCAGCTGTAGCAATGCAAATAAGAGGAATGATTTTAGGGAGAGGAAGAAAAACAAATAATGTTTATTCTGTGTAGTGAGTAAAAGAGGGGACCGTTTAGCAAAAACAGCATTTGGAAGACCCGTGTTTCCTGTGCTCATCCAGATTCATACTGTGCGAATAATAATTTGTATTCATGTGGCTTTCAGTGAGCTATCTGCATAACCAGTGTAAGCACTTTGTTCAAGAACTTCTGCAAAATATGTTTAACACTGAGTCCATCCACTTATCACATAATTAGAGCTGGATACACTGCATAGCAGTCGGCAGCAGACTTCTGCATTTATCTTCACTTGTGAGGGGTGAGTTCATTGCTTTGTTTTTCTCCACCAAGGTCATGAAATACATGAAGTTGTCTATTTAATCTCCAGATAAACACATTTCAGTGGTACATAAAACAACAGAGTGCCTGCTTTATAGTCTGAAAGCAGCTGAGAAACACTCGTATAAGTACAGGAAGGGTTCTATGAATAGAAATGATCATTCAAACAGTGTGAAATTGGGGAGGAACACAAAGGCTCTTCACCATTGCTTCAGAGCTGTTTTTTTTTTTTCCCAGCTTTCTTTTCTCTTCGAGTCATCTCCCATAATAACTTGTATTTTTGCCAGTCCTTTTATTTTTTTTCTCTCTTTTTCTCTGTCCCTTCCCTGCCCTGAGTTTCATTTCCTTGATTGGTTATGATCAGCTGATCTAAGCTCCATGTGAGTCCTTGCCTTTGGTAGCCCCTAGCTTGTGCTCAGAAGGTCAGCAGCACCTCAGTGGTAATAACAGCAATTCCCACTACAGCTGGTAAATTCTCACCACAAAACCATTCCATTGCTGACTATCCTCTGAAGACTTCTTCCATCTGCTTCTGTGAACAGCAAATATCCAAACACTGTGAGCAACAAAAAAGCCATTAAACCCACAATTTATTGCTCTCTTCTATAAGAAGTGAAGGTTAATATGCTTCCTCAGTGTGGTCTATGAAGTGTGAACTTTACCATAGATATTAAGTTCTGAATTACAAAGCAAACAGTAGCAGTAAGTTGTGACTACATCAAGCACAAATACATTTGGGGAAGTAACCAGGTAGTAGAAATTAAAGAGGAAGGAAAGCTGAAAGAGAGGCTCTTGAGAGAAGCTCAAGCTAAACACAGATAATGTAATGTCTGCAGGCCTATTCTTGGACCACTTATTCAGGGGAACTCTATAAACGTAATTATTAGCAGTCATTGCCAGGAACAGCTATGAGATTTTTGAATTAAACTTTTTTCCCCTTCGGCTGGAATTCTGAGATCACCTTCAAGTCAAATTAGGACTGTTCTCTGAAGATTTTGATTTTAATGTAAATTTTAAAATTGGACACTCTTTCCTGAAAAAATCAATGCTTTTTATTTATTTTTTCTGAGTATGCTGATGGAGCACTCCATAGGAATTTCACTTCAATTCAGTGTTGGGCAAGAGTGGTTTTCTAGTGCCTCTTCCCCAGACTGCCTCAGGAGTCCCACCTGCAACACTGAATGGGTAGATGGCGCTCAAAATAGCTTAACACAAAAATTTCCAAATCAGGTTTTTAAGGAATGCACCATATATGACTGTAAAGTCCTATTGACCAAAATGCTGAGCTCTGTATGCAGACATACTGGTTTCCATACAGGATATTCGTTGCAAGATGGCTCCTAAATTCTCATTTTTTAACTTTTATCAGTCTAGGTAGTAGGTCAAAGTAAGTTGGCGGGCACTCACTGAAGAATAGCTTGACAGCTATGATCTTGGTGGACTAGACAGCAAAAATGCTCTATGTCTTGAAGAGACATTTATTTTATGCGCATAAAGGGTTACAGTTCCTCCAATACACAATGTGGAATCTTAGGAGAAATGCTAAGAACTCCAAATCTTCTTGGCTGACACAGCAGAACTGATTTGAGGGGTAATACACTGAGGAATTGTTAGATGTGTGGCAAAATATCACTCCTAATCCCATGAGTTAAGAAACCCACACTGTTAAAATGCCTCAAGTATCTGTAGGAGTTCTATTTTATAAGTAGGATTAAACAAGATAACACACTATAGATCTTAACATATTCAATTTGCACCAGACAAAACCCTATTTAATAGCAATTACACAATCTGTGCTGCCTGGTATAGTAGTTGTAGTTTATATGAGCAGAAGGGATTTATAAAGCTGGAGTGCGTTCATACAAGAATATATGACTGCCTAGGTCATTCCACCAGAAAGAATTTTGTGATCAGTTTATCAAACTCTTCACTGACAAGTGAGATTTTAAGATTTTTATCAGCAACGCTAAAACTGATTTGGCTACTACAAAATTTGCTAACCATCTGTGCGTACGAATCAAAATGTCAGGATTATTTAGACAAAATTTCTTTTTTCCTTCTGCTCTCAAACACTAAAATAGTGAACCGATAAAAATCAACATGCTAAAAGGAGCTGTACATTTATTCAAGTAAAATTGTTGGTAAGTGCCTATGAAAGAGACTCATTTGGAAAGCAATAAAATTCTATAGGGATGATCATCTCTTGAACTTACTGGAATGAAAATGGTGTTGATACATAGAAGAGGAAAAAAAATAGACTTGGGATTCATACAGGACTCTGAAGTTATGGCCTTAGTTGAAGAAAATAGCTCAGGAGTGTAATTTATTCAGATCCTTGTACTTCCTACTTTTGGCTTATTTCCAGGGCTTGTTTGCCTTAGAATCCCAGATGCTTATTTGCTTAAAGGGTAGCCCTTTCTCTAGCCGGCTGTCTAACATTCACTTAATATTTATTTGTTTTTACAAATGTTTTCCCCTGTGTTCCTGGTCCATATGTCACAAGAAAATGTATAATCCCAAAGCTACAGACAGTATTAACTTGATCCTCACTTCTCTGTTTTACTTTTTGACCCCATTATGAAAAATCTCCGTATCTTAGTTGCTTACCTTGACCCCTACGCTCCCCTCTGCAGCCAGTCCTTACGAATTTGTTGAACTCCCAGCCTCCTGTTTCTGCAGCATATTTAGAAATTTTTCTTTTTTAATCCTCTGCATACAGTGGCTGGTCTTGTCTGCTTGGTATCTAATTTGTCCAGTGCCGAAGTTTATTGTCTTCTTTATGCATCATTCTCCAAAATCCCTTTTGCCTGCTTCCTCTTTCTCTTTCTAAAAAGACTTATTTTCCTATGGTCTTTCTCCCTTCTAAACCTACTGTTTAGATAGCAGCCTATAAGCAGCCTTCTCTAAGTTGTAGTAATTGCCCTTAATTTCTCTTTCATCTCCGAAGCCTTTCAGTCTTTCATTGATTTTCAGAGCCTAAACCTCTTCTAGCATCCCTTCAATGGACCTCTGCGCCTGTTTCCAGTTCCTACTTCAGATTCAGCTGCACCAGGGCTAGTTTGAGTGATGCATCCAACGATTTTTTTAGGCTAAATGTGAAATTCTCTTTCTTTTTCTATTCTTGTTGCTTTCTTTGTCGCTTTTTAATATGAAAACTGTTCTTCTCTTAATACTGAGTATTTGCATAGAACTCTCAAAAGTCCATGTACCCCATTGTTTTCCTTCTATAAACTGAATCTCGTCACTGTCTGCTTCCATATGTCTTCTCATTTTTCCTTTTATACTTTATTTGCTCCTCTGCAGCTCATTTGTTTTGACTGGCTTCAGTCACAGAGGCCAGCAGTGCCTATACGTTATGTTGCACTGTCACATGTTCTTAGATCAATGATTTTTCTTCATTTAAAAGAGTGATGGTTAGGAGAATGCTCTTGTCCTCAACAAGTTTAAAGGGTTGGAAGCAATTCTTTGGTTCAAAACAAAGTTTTGAAAACCTAGGGAGTTGCTGAAGAAACTTTCAAAACATACACAGGAAAAATCAATCCTGCTAAATAAACTGAAATCTAAACGTACATTTTTTTTTTTTTCTGAAATAATACCAGAGAAAAAGATCTTTCTATAGCAAAGACAATTTTAACTGCCTGTATGCAAGCTATGGCTCCCATCCAGTGTGCTCTGCGTTGTGTGAACGCATCATTGGACTATAATGTAAGTCTGGATATTATGCATGAGCATATATATATGTATGCGTATGCACAAAGAAATGCAGGCCCACAGATATTTGCCTACCTAAACTGACGACCAGATGTTTTATCATCCTAAAATTGCATTTTTGAATATGGATTCAATCAGAAATGAAGTTCGATTTGCTTTTACTTGCTTACTGGAAAATAACTAGCATTTGAAAGCAGAGAGCTCTTTACTTGACTAATTGATCCAGCATTAAACTAAGCTAAGAAAAAAATGCATGTTTGAAGACAAATGAAGGGCATGTTTTCTAAGGCAGCAGCTATGACCTTTTCAAGTTTTCCATCTCAAATAATAATTGAAGCCATGAGTAAATAAATCCAACTTTGCCTGCAGATGTTGAGCTCCCTAATGTCCTTTTACTCGAACATAGCCCCTGCCTGATATTAATGGCAGCAGCAGTTTTATCATGCCCCATGCTGGGCCTGTCTGGTAGTCTCCAGGAACTGTTTTCTTTCCTCTAGCTGTATGATTAAAATGCAGTTCCAATCAATAAATCTGTACAGTTCTGTCAATGGGAAGTGTTCGCCTAGGGGTCTCCTGTGTCCCAGCAGTACTTTTTTCCTTCAATTCCTCGGTATTCTCTAGAGAACCAAATTACACTAAGTCTTATTTACCTCGGCTGCCTGGTGAGGTTGTTTGTGGTCCGCATGCTGGACCTGCAGGAGCAACACAGCACGTGGGGAGCTGTAGATAGAGATGTTGGCAGCGAAGCTCCTCTCCGTACTGGGTTCCAGCATTGCCTCTGTGAAGCCTTTGCTTCAGGAAGATTAAGTATTTAAGCATGATTTGTTTGCCATGCTAGTAGGAAGCAGGGTGGGCTGGTTTGCATGGAGAGAGCTCACGTTTGGCCGCTGGATTTTGGCTCAAGTTCCCCTCTTTTCAGAGAGGTCAGTGCTGCCCATGTTTCCTTTTCCTGAATGAGGACTATCTCATTTGATCTCCAAGGCAATGTGTGAATAACTAGATGATATTCGAAGCACTTTGCCCTCAGAGCAATTGTATGCTTTAATGGGTTAAAATGAAATGTTGAAGATATCACCAATTGTGCTTTTAAAGGGAAAAAAGTAGTTCTTATTGAGGTTTTAATGTCTTATTTCCCACAGTGAAGCATTCTGAAAGTCAAAATATTGCATTTAAAAGATGATGTCTGCTGCAATCTCACCTGTTTTTATATTAAATTTGCATGTCATCTCTCTAAACAACTGTAGCATAGAAACAATGAAATAATTGTACTCAACTCATACATTTTTTAATATCTCATTTTTGCTTTATGGAAGGTGCAGGAGAAAGGCAGTGTTCCTACCTGAATTAAGCAAAGGTCATGTGTATTTCTGTGCATAGGTACTGCCAAGAAGAACACCTAGTATTTTTTGTAAAAGACCCCACGCTTCGAGGGGGTAGCTGTCTATAAATGCAAACAGACGAGGTACTTGTCAGCAGAAGCAAATGCATTCAGCTCCCTGTTGCACATTTGAATTATTTATTTGGAAATAATAAGCGTGGTTTGTCAACACTTGCACTGAGTTCTTTGTGTAACATGGTAAAGCTATTGAAATGTTCTTTCTGGACTAATCTGTAATTATTCAGTGAGGACTATGCTCGCTTTTAAATGCGCAGAGTCCAGGCTATAGGTTGAAACTCACTTATTCCATAAATTTATTTTTCTTAAATTCACAAAGTATGGGCAGCATTACAAATGTTAATGCTGCTATTATAGGATCATAATTTAAAAATACCAGTGTTCTCAAAGGGCTCCAGCAGTGTGTCATTTCCCTGCTTTATTAAAATGAATGAACAGATGTACAATTTTTTTCTACTGAACTATCATCTAAATTCATAAGCTATTTCTCATGTGTCTGAAACTCATGTTGGGTTCGCATTTTCTTTGCCTTAGAAAAAAAAAAATTACACTCTCACATTTATCACTCTGGGGATATAAACGAGAAGTATACTCTCCATTCACTTTAGACTAATATCCTTGGTACTATTTAAATCCCACCTCTTCACGACTATTCAGCAAAACAGCAACACATGAACGTTCTGAATCCGACTGGAAAACTCCCTTGCTGGCTGTGTGGGAGATGGGCAGGAGGCTCCGAGGACCCCTCTGCTCTCTGTGGCACGAGGAGGTGGCAAGTGGCTGCCCTTCGACTTTCAGGTTGACATCAGTGATGCTGGTGGAGGCTATGGAATTTGTTAGCTACAATTTAGGAAAACAAATAAAACAAAGGAAGGGGCAAACAGCAAGTGGGATGTCGGATCGTGATGAGTTTGGGTGTAATTGCAGGGAAAATTGTGGCTAAGGAGCACAGGGCAGCTGGCTAGGATGGGTTTCTTCATCCTGCAGCAGCCTCCAGCATGGCAGGTGCTCCCTGGAAGTGCTAAACAAGCCAAACAAGACAACGCAGAGATTTGATGGAATAAAATTTTGGAGGCTTAAAAGCGCATGAAACGGACACGTTGCCATGGGAAAAAAATGAGTATAAAGCTCTCAGACAGTGTGCTCGCAGCCTATCGCACTTGCTGGCAAGGCTTGTGGGCAATGTAAGGAGGATATTTTGCGCTAATTCCGTGTGAGGAATGAGTGGATAATACACCTTGGGGGGGCTGGCAGCAGTTCTTCTGCAAACACTGTTTCTAAGGGCTTGCTTTGTAAATGAGCTGCAGAAATACTTGATGGGTTTGAAATTGACAACAGAGTTCTCAGCCTCAGATTGTTTTGTTTAGTTGTTTTTGTTATTGTTGTTGTTTCCCTGATAAAAATCACTTTGGCAAAGAGAAAAGTAGAACAGAATGTGAATCAATCTGCTTTCTTCCTTTCACAGCGGTGCTGGAATTCAAATGTAGGCCTTTAAATACCACTTTGCCCAATATTTCAGGAGTATCATGAAGGAAGGGTTGAGGCTTGCAGGCAAGCATGATTTTTTTCGGTCCTTTTCTGTGGTGTTAGGAACCATTTGCACCTATGGGCCTGCTCAGTTAGAGCTTTGGGTTCACTAACCGAAGCAGAGGGATTGCAACCAGAGCAAGTGTTTCTGCACAGAGGACTAACTGCTTCTCCCTGTGTTTCTTGGCAGAATGGCAAAGTTGCAGGCAATCTCAAAATGATTAAGTTTGGCCATGCTAGTTATGCTGTTCCCAGTCCCTTTCAATCATTTCTCATATCGAGATCATAAATACTTCCCCCTCCCCTTTCCTCATAATTTCTGGCCAAAAGAGAGTATGACCATCTGAGAAGGGAAATGTCAGAGGCATCATTTTCATCGTTCCTCTGCAGCAGGGAAAACAAAAGTGATTTTGCAGTCAGTCATTTTGCTCTAAAGGCACCAAACCTGCACTGCAGAAGACTCCTGTGCCATGAGGAGTCTTTGTTAGACCCCTCCATCCTGTCTCCTGGTTTTGGGCACAGAACATGTGTCTTGTCAGCAGTGCAGTGAGCTGCATAGAAGCTGAACTGCACCATTGTTAAATGTTGAAGAGCCCTGTGCAAGTGATTGGGTGTCTTCTGTTGTGCATTGGTTCTTGGGTTTGGGTTATCTTGAAGTCTTAAGAGGAAGGAATCTCAGGATATCCTTGAATTCCTCTGTCCAATCTGTGTAATGTCTGTATTTTCTTTGAGAGCCGGGAAGCTCCTCCATCTCCACAGTCTCCCAGGAGTCTATCCCAGGGCTTCCGCTATCCATGTCCCTGCTCCGTCTTGCCTAAGCCGTACTATGAATCTTCCTCATCTCTGCCGGAGCCTGTCACTCCTTGACTTTGTCCACCATGAAGGTGGAGGAGGGATGGTTCCTGGGTCTACCGCTGCCTTGCTATGCCCTCAATCTCCTTTCCTTGGATTGCTTTTGGATGGCATTGCTGAGCAGATGGGTGAATTCCTTCATCGGTCCCGCGTGCTCGCGCTCCGTGGTGCACATGTCCATACGGTTTTGCTGCTTTCACAGCATTGCAGGGCTTTCTTGGCCATGGCTCTCTTCCAGCAGTGTAGTTAAGCGACAGCACTAGCATCTGCTGAGCGTGACTTATGCTTTCGTCCTCACTGCAGGAGGAGAAGTGCATATGTGTTTTGAGCATTTTGATGTGGAGAAGTTTTGCTGGTGTTTATTTTCTTCTATACATGTGGTTTTATGTCTAATACAGTGAGTTTAATTATATCATTTGAACGTTTATGTTTTATTGGTTTTGTGTTTTCTTACAGTATAGGCTGAGGATATTTCGTATGCCATTGGGTATGGGTAAGCACTGGTTAGGGAGCTGTATGTCATATTTAGGCACACTGAATTCTCTGCATCTCGCTGCTAATGCACCTAACTTCTGACCTGCAATTATCCTGCGATTCCTATTTTGGGCTTCTTTAAGCGGAGGGAGCCTGACATCTGTGTCAAATTTTGTGCTGTGGGCAAATGCGCACAGGGGCTTAGGAGGAGATTCATCAATCCCAGAGTTAGTCCACAGTGACTTTCATTAAGAGAATGTTTTATAAGCATGTAGCATTTTTCATTCCCAAGGACCCCAAAGGAACATGCAGAAAATGGATCTGCTCTGTGGGCAAGCAGAAGATTAAATTGCAACTTTCTGCTGCTTGCAGGGAGAAAGGAAACTCTGTCTCCTTCATTAAGAGGTCCTACACAGGCAAGTTCTTTAATTTTCTGCCAGTAACAGCTAGCCCTGGTGTTTTTATGCTCCAAGTATTGTTTATGGGCAGGGGAGAAGAGCAAAGGAGAAACACATCCTATATGCACAGACAAAGACTTTGCTGACAGTATAGCTGAAATATAATCCAAGTCCTGTCTAATCTAAGAATAATCATTAGTCCCAGATCTGATTATTACAGAAAAAACCTCAGGCCTGAGGCCTTGCAAACTCAGTGCAAACCTCTGGCTGGGTCCCAGCAGTGGTGATGCCACATGGGCAGAGGGATTTGAGTGTCCCAGTCTAGGAAGAGGGGAGCGAGTGAGGGTGCCCTGATGCATATCCAGGAGTGCTGGCCATTTGCATGCAGGTGGGAAGACATCTGGCAATGCCAATGAGGCAAAAACGAGAAGCCAGAGGTTTTTCCGGAGCCCCATGCAGAGTGGGAACCCAGTAGAACTGCGGCAGAGCCATGGAACTGTTGAGAAACAAGAGGATGGTTATTAGAGAGGTTAATATACACGCAGCTCTAGCTCCCTCTGTTTTCCTTTTCTCCTCCTAGCTGAATGCCCCTGACTTTATGAGGCAAAATATCACAAGTAATTGAAGTTGCAAACCCCAGCAGAATATTAAATTAGAAATTAAGCAAAAATGCTCATCAGTGGAAGCACAGGAATTCCGGGCAAATTTTCTAATGTAATGCTAGAGCAATTGGAATATTTTTTTCCTAACTGCTTCACTAACTAAATTGATTGAATTAGCTGTGTGCTGTGGTGCTAGGTAACCCCCGACCCCGCATGCTCAGGCTAATCAGGGGGATAATCAGTCTGCCGGGATCGAAGCCCTCAAGGAACGGGAATATTGTAAGGTTCAGGGAGCCTCCACTGGGCATTAATCGGATGTCTTCAGGGTTGATTGTAAATCCTAAAGACCATCAAATTCATGCAACATGGTTTAATTCACTAAAAATTAGGTATCTACATGCTAATCACCAAGCAGAATATCTGAAAGTGATTGCTTTGCTAGTAAGTTTTGAAGTCAGGTGTCAAGGCTTTGGCATTTCCCACAGTCCAGTAATAAATATAATGATCAGCATCAGCACAAAAGTAGCATTAGCCAGATTAAAAAAGATTTTGTTCTAACCTTCAATAGATTTCTTTTTCTTCATATTGGAGTTTGCAGCTCCATTGAAACTGTTCCTCATGTTTCAGCTCTAATTATGAACTTACTCAGAGGCAAGAAATAGTATATGTTTCAGGCTACCTGCTAACACAGCATTATTCTCACATCCAAGGGGAGAAGGACTGGTTGCTTGCAGTGTATCACACAGCTGTGTGCAGAAATAAAGTGATATTTATTGTCCCTTGAAATGATTTCGCTTAGAACTGGCAAGCTCAGGTGAAAAGTGTGTAGCTAGATTTAGGTGTTTGGATGCAATTAATTACTGGTGTACTTGCTGGCTGTCCTTGAGAAGAGTTCAGTGTGGCAATTTTGATGCAGATGTGTTAGCATATTATGTGGAGATTTGCTACAGAGGAAGGGGGAGCAGTCTTAAGAGAGAGGAATGGCACAGATGCTTAATAAACTAATTTTCTTCATACATGGCCTGATTTAATGAGCTTTCAGCTCTGTGGAAAAACCTTTACAATGTAAGCCATGCCCTACCAAATGCTTCTGTCTCTTATTGGTGTCACCTATATTTCCTGGGATTGGCACTTCTTTGCGTTAGAAATTTTGCCTGCCTGGAATGGGGAGGACTTCAGCTGTTCGCTGAGGATTTCCAATCATATTGCTGGGACTGGGAGGGAGAAATTCTAGAAATTCTGGACATCCCATCAGGAGTAGATCAGCTCCAGGGCGTCCTTGCTGGGCACTGGGCTTACGGTTCGCATGCAGCATGTCCATGCAGGATGTGTGCACTTGGTGAGATGCTGCTCACTTTCAAGGGACATGCTACGGGGATGGTCTTCATGGGCACACTAATCAAACCATGCCACGTTTGCTGTTAACATATGGGTAGTACACGCAGCTCATGTAAAGTAGGTTCAGTAGGCTTGAGGGGCTGCTTACAGTTTTCGTGGTGTGCATGCTCATATGTTCAAAGCACAGGAGCAGCACGTTGGCCTGTTTGGCCTGCCTCTTAATTCTCAGTGCTCAGACATATAAAGTGAAGAGTCCCACCATTAAACTTATCGTCATTCACGTGCTCCAGATATCTTAGAGAGAAGTCAGTGTCTGGGTATATAAAAATCCCTTGCTCATTCTTTATCTTCCTTATTTATGAAAATGACTAAATGGTGCCTATCCACCTATAGCAGATTTCCAGCTGAGACTGAAAAGGTGCCTGGAGTCAACCCGGCTGTGTGTACAGTGAATGTATGGTTAGGAAAACATAAATTACAGGTGAGGAAATGAAAGAGTCCCAAATGTTCCCTGTGCAGACATTCTAGACAACAAATAAGCACACAAAGGGCACTTAGGAAAGGAATGTTTAATTTTCTTTTCTTACAAATGGTTTTCTTTCAAGAAAAGACAAAATGGACATTGACAAAAGGAGCTGGGCAGTGGGATACGGCCCTACTCTTAAAGCAGAAGGCAGTTAATCCCTTGAGTGTATCTTCTCTTTCTTCCTGACCTTTTCCACGTCTGGGTGATGCCAAAAGCACATCCATTTGCTCCATCATTCTTCAGCATGGCTTAATTCTGATGTTTTCATACTGTACTGCACCAGCCACAAGTGGACTCCTCTCCAGCTGCCTCTTGAAAGCTCCCAGCACAGTGCTGGATGCAGAGGCATTAGTCCTGTGCCCTGTCATTTATTCCCATTATTCTTTTCCTTGACCTTGGAAAGTGAATATTTCTGTGCCAGTGGGTTTGCAGGTCCCGTGTTCCCAGTCAGGGTAATGACAGCTTTGTGAGTTCCTCAACATTTGAGAGGTAACATTCCTCCCTGCTATGGGAGGAAAAGAACGGAAAAGGACAGAGCACTAATCACAAAAGCTCTGCTATGTCTGTGATCTTTAAATGATTCTTCTTGTGTCACAGCTCTTTGATATGGACATAATAATGATATTCAGTGAGTGTTGTGCAAACAGGAGCTAGATCGTTTGAGAGAAACTCATGTATATCCAGCAAAAGAAACTACATGCCCTAGACTTCATTCATCTCTTTGTCAGCAGGCTTGTAAGAGTTATTTTGTTCAGATGAACCAAAATATGGAGTGCTTGGCCTGAATTCTCCCTTTCCCACCCAATTTTTCATGGAAAACAAAATGCTGGCTATAGCTTTCATTTTTAAAATTCAGACAAATTTTGTATCACTGCACATAAAACTGCCTGTAAACTTCCATCTGTACCTCCTGCCTCCACTGGCACAGTGTGAGCCTTGCAGAGTTCTTCTCCATTTCCAAAAAAGAGTTTTCAAACTGGGCTAACTTCAGAGAGCTCTCAGCTGGAGGGGCTTCTAAATCTAGGGCAGCTCATACCCATCAGCTGGCACAACCTGAAATGCCAGAAGTTCAGGGAATTGATGAAATTCATTTCTAAAACATTCTAGAGATACAAGTCATTCTGAATGCTCAGAACTGTGCTGGTAGGCACAGCTCACCAAAGACCTTGAGAAGAAGCTTAACCACTAACGAAACATCTGTTGTTGGCAGCCTGGGTCGTGCTCAGCTGTAAGCTGGCACAGTAAATAACTATCTCCTTTGGAGACGTTTGCAATCTCCTCTCAGGGCAGAAAATGGAAGATTTCTGGTTGGGTGCATATGGTTCTTTTTATCAGAAAGCTCAAAGATTCTGCTATTGAGAAAATCTCATTTGCGCTGAAATCTCTGCCTCTCTGTAAAAAAGTAGTGACTTCTCAACCTGGTTAAAATACACATCATTCTTGCATGACTAAGGTACCAAGAGAGAGTGTTTTCACTATATTCTGAAAACTGTATGAGGAGTCTGAAAAGCCCAGTGTGAACCTATGATTTCCTTGGACAGTGTGGTCATATTTGGAAATACTATTAATGTGGGATTCAGTTTCATCTACATTGAAAATTGTATTTAACCTACATTTTAAACCTGATCTTAAAATAACTGTTTCCAGAACATTGCGACAGACAGTATGAAATAGGCATTTGTCTATGAGTGCTTCATAGACTGCTCTTTTATTTCTTTATTTGTATGCAATTGAGGGGTAAATATAATCATATTTTTAACAGAGAACAAATAACCATTTGAGATAATTACCAGAGAATGTGGTGAAGTTTTAATCCCTTAAGTCTTTAAATCCGGAATTGATGCTTTTTCAGATGGTTATGCTCAACTTCACATTGTTGACATTGATCCTGGGTCACTAGAGATGACTGTGCAAAATCTGTGTGTGCAGTGACCATAGATTTACAACAGCCAACAGTGTTACAGAATTCACCTCGACAACACTATGTGCATCCCAACATCTGTGTACATGTTTTTTATTTGTTGATCATGTAAAGAAGGAGAAATATACAGGAAAATATATCCCAAAACAGCTCTCTCATTCTTAGGCAGTGATTTATTTAGTAAAATGAGCATAATTTTAAAGTTTTATTTTTGTTTTGTGTTTTTGCATTAAGTTATATGGAAACTCCTGCTTGTCAGTGTGTTTCTTAGCCTTTTTATTTTTTATCAAACCTATGCATAGTCCTAACTCATGTCAATTCTACTGGCGTGTTTGGTAAAGTATTCAGGAGTAAAGGATTCATTGTTCAGGCCTCAAACCATACAACAGGAGACTGAATTGACTTGTGTTTAAAAAAATGTAATAAATCATGAAATTAGAATTTCACAGGACACTTATTCCTAACTGTAGCAGTACTTATATGGATGAACATTATTACTCTAGAATTTTAGCTGGTAAATTTTGCTTCCTTCACCTATTCAGAACGAACCATCCTTCTTTTTCTTCTTTCATTAATTTGTTTGCCTTTGCGTAGCACTAGAAAACTAACAGTTTTCATACGTGCATGGAAAGTTCCCTTCCTACGGGGAAGCAACAAAATCCACTCTCCACTCCCCAAACCTAAACGTGACAATATTGTTAACAGAATTATATCTGGAAGGAGACTAAAGCCCCTAGAGTAGCTTCTCCTTCTGTCCTATATCTTCCAGACTTTGTAGCAAGTTGAGATGCTCTTTTCCTTATAATGCAAGTGGATGGCTTCTGTACTTTTTTCCATTAGCCAGACCGTATCAGTAAGTTCAACCATGTATGTCAGTCCTCGGCATCAGAAAGGTTTTTCTGGAGAGGAAAAACACTCTACTAAAAATGAACAGTGAGCATTTAATGAGGCCTCTTTACTCCTCTCCCCACATGACGGTCGTTGGCTGAAGTGTGAGCTCTGCCTGTACTTATGGAGGAGAATTCCTATAAAACCTTTTTGCTCCTAAAATGCAGCGGAAGAGAAAGGAAGAGAAAAATCCAAGTCTGTTCATTCTATTTAAAGAAGACATCCAAAATCTTAGAAAGAACATAGACTTAACACTTTTCTTGATGGAAAGAGAAGTGAGGAAGAAATAATACTTAGCTAGGTTGTCTGAATACGGCACAAGCGGTCTCATAAATGTGGAAAGCAGATAAAGTTGCCTGGTCCCTAGGCAGCGCTGGCTGTAGCAGGCAAATAGCAGCTCGCTCGTTCAAGCTTGGTCAGATCATCATTTTCTGTCATGCGGTTGCTTTAAATGTAAGGTGTGTTCTACCTGGAGCATGGCAGGAGAATTTTGATAAGAATGGCATTGTTTCTTTGTTTTTTTCTTGGGGCGAGGGGGAGACGCTGTTTGGTTGGGTTTTTTTGTTTGTTTGTTTTTCCCCGAAATACCTTAAGTGTACTAATTATCCTAGTGCCCTTTCACTCTTCTATGTCGACTCTGAGAGAGACTATTTCTTTTACTAGAAGAGGAAAATCACTCTAGGAGTGTCCGGGCAAGTGTGGATATTTTATGTATTGTAGAAGTAATTGAATGCTCTTTGCATTTGTAGGTGAGAAAGTGAAAAGAGAATAAAAAGGAAGTTAGATTTCCTTTCTAAATTATTTATATATTCTGTAGGAGAAAAAACTATGCTCGTCTGCCTTCTGAATCTTCAGACAACTCTACTACATTTGATGTATGCCCTGGAGGTAATAAGCTTTGAGGCAGGCATTCAGCATATGATTAATATGTGTTAGGATTATCTTTTTGCCTTCACTCAGTGAGACCATGAGCAGGGCTGAGGAAGAGTCAAACCACGGAGAAACTCTTTGAAGCGATTCCAGAAAAGTGACTGTTTCCAAGCATACTTCACCATCACTTATTTACTGTTTCTAAATGATCCTGAATGGCCTTTTAGTCTCCTATAATTTTCTGTAAAGCACATAAATGAGAGGATAGGAATACAGCAGCATCTGTAAATGAGGTTTGAGCACTGCTGTGGGGAAAGAAGCAGAAAGGAAAAATCCTTTAATTCATTTGCGAATCCATGGAGGATTTTACTCTGTAGATCTTCCAAAAGTTTTCTAAGATTTGTGATGTCTACAAGAGGGAGAAAATGATTCAGGGTCCCTGTGTTGCCATTTTGGCAACTTTACAGGTAGCTATTGATGCACCCAACAGGTTATCCATCCTGTTCTTCTCATATTCTATCCTTGTTCTCTCTCTTCATGAATCCTAAAAGCTAAAGAGTGGTCAAAGAGATCCCACAGAGTCTGAGCAATAGCTCGGTTCCATTACAGGGGAGAGCAGCTCGCTGTTTGTGCCAGCAGCATGGGAAGCAGTTGATCAATATTTTATGTTTCTTTGTGGCATTACTGGTACGCTTACCAGTACTTTTACAAGCAGATCAGAAAGTAGCAAAATAAGGTAAAGTCATACTCAGACCCCTTTGCCTTTTTTTTTTTTAATCATTCACACACATAATATTAATGATATTAAGGGTCTATGTCATTTTTAATAAAGAGGCACAAATTTCACTAGACAGTGTCTGCAAAATTGTAATCATATTGTAGAGAGAGGAATTTAATCTTTGCCCTTCCATTTTACTAGCTAATATTTTGGATTTGCTGCTGTCGTTACAGGATGCAGCACATAGTGGACAAAAATATTCATTTTCTCTTTCATTACTGAGCAGTGCTTGTGCTTGCAGGGTAGCTGGAGTGTGCCCTGAGAGATCACGTGGCATTTACATCATGCAGCCAAAGAAATTCATTCAAAAGGAAAAAGTGAAGATGCATCTAAAATGATAATGGTCAATTTCATATATTTCAGATTTTTTTTCTAAGGTATAATTGAATTCCTTCTATAATATCACTGGGGAGATGGAGGAATGTGAGGCATCTGGAAAAGTATATATAGAGATTAAGCTGAAAGAAACATTTTAAGTTAAGAAATAATATAGTAGCTATGAGCCAGCATTAGAGCAGCAAGACAATGGCAATTACTAAAGATTGCTGAGGTGACTCATAGCTTTCATTTGTGTTTTGCATCCAGTTTACAGCATCAAATCCTTGTCATACTATAATAATGCCTTATATTTACACAGAGTCTTTCATCTAAATGGCTTCCAAAGTGCTTCATATCTTACTCCATGCACAGCTTGCGTCAACTTAATCCATTACATTAATACAACTATCTCTGCAGTGAAATACAGCAGCTATTTGGGTCCATATAGTGAAGGCTATGCACAGGTTTGAGAGACGAAGCGTGTTCAAAGTCTGTAGATAAGATTAGCAGAATGGGGTAGTTGGATTTGCTCACACGATTGATGGCCAACCTGTTCAGGTGGCACCTTTCGCTAGGTCAGGTCTTTGGCTTTACTCAAGGTCATTGCATTGAGATGAAAAGGTATCCAAGGAATGATCAGCACCACTTTGTTGAATGCAGAACTGTTATACTAAGTATTCCCACCTGGAATTTCACCTGTCCGGTTTGTGAGTGCTGAGTGGCAGATGCCTGGGCATTTTGTTAGCCAGCAAGGCCGGCTTCATGTCCCAGCAAATTCTGCAGAAAATGTCTCTTACTGATATTTATGAGATTCACATTTCTGCATTGCATACAAATACCAACCGACATTATCTCTCTGAAAATCCCTTTGTCCTTTGAAATATTCCAGGTACAAAACTATGGAAAATACATGGTTTCCTTAGCAAACAAATACTGGCCACACAAGTGCACACACACTGAATGACAGCAAGCAGAGCCAAGGATGCTTGCATACAGGTAGATAGAAAACTCCAAGAAATTGTATAAGCTTCATATTTTCAAGAAAATAGATAGATAAATTATGGCTACAAAAGAGGTGGATTTTTGTGCGTGAGGACAAAAACGGTAATGCACTTTTGATGAGGAGTTTCTGTGCAACGCCCAATAAAAGTATGTGAATTAATGCTCGTCTTTTGTGATATATAGATAGAGAAAGCACAACCCCCCATTCAATCTGGAGCATCGCCCTGATTAATGCACGCTGACGTGTGCTTTAATTTGGTTGTTCTTGGCTGGGGACCACAGCGTGGAATTCTAATGAACCGTGGGGAGGCAATCATCCGTCCGAGGCGTGTTGCTTGCGCATTGTGCTTGATGCTCGTGGCAGCTTTGATTTGGGTTGTGTTGGTACCTTGCTCTGGGGCAGAACCTGCTCCATGGCTTCAGAAAGGTTTCGTGGTTGTTCTTTCACTCGCTGACCCTTGCTGGACAGGAACATTCAGGTGATGGTGGGGCAAGTAAGCATATTTCTGTGCTCTGAGACAGCAGTAAATAAAACCTCTCCTATTGCACGAGCTTTAAATAAGGCCGTTGGATAAAAATCTAGTTTACACACAGACTAGGTAGTCATGTCCATTCTGACTGGGACTAATCTGGGGTTAAGAGCTTGAGTTCTCAGATGATAAAATTTTACAGACTGGTCTTTTCAAATATCTGCCTCAAGATGGAAATCTGCCAAGATTAGGTATTGCTGAGATCACACTGAGACTTTTTGCTGTTTAGTGAGATCTGTCACGTTACTGTCCCACCAGTCCTCTCTAGCACTCTTTGTGCAGAATGCTCTGTGCTATATTATATCCTGTCTCCTCTAGGAAAGAGCTATTAAAATTAAGCCGTGGTTCAATTACTTTATTTCCTCACTTGACCTCTCGCTTTACCTACTCTTTGATGCGGGCCTGATTGCTCCCATTAGATACTTGCCGTCTTGGTTTTCCTATACTCAATAAAAGAAAATTCCTGCCAGATTGGAAGCATAAATTTTCAATTTATCTTCTCAAGCTTGGAGTTGCTCTCCACAATCCAAGGAGCAGAGTTTGGCTACTGAACTTAGATAATTCATCTACTCAGGCCCAGCGAGGATGCTGGTACACAGGCTGTATCCCACCAGGCTTATTCCGAATGTTATTCCTCTTCTTGTCATCCCTTCACTGACTCCTGCCTCTTTGCTATAAGAAGTACAATCTGCCTATTTTTCATTCTCAGGAATCTCCTTGGCCTACTGGAATCAACTTTGTGGCCTCTCATGGAGTTGACCAGTGGTACATATCTATCCTCATCTCTTTTATTATAAGGATACAGAAAAGGGAAGCCAGGACTTTTTTTTATTCTATGCAAATAAAGCTCCAAACCTGACAGAATGACTAGAAATTCTACTCAGTATTCATGAAACAGGCAATAAATGACACTATGGCTCCACAGAGCAAGTTAAACTTCCATACCGAAATGCTCAGCTGTAGTAAATGAGAGCTGCTCATTCCAGCCAAGCACAATTTCGGCCCAAGGTGTTTGCCTTCTAAATTATTATTTTTTAATATAGGTCCTGATGATAGCAGTTTAAATAAAGTTCTGAACTCATCTATTTTATTCTAAATTTATAGTGGTGCTTAGGGGATGTGTGCATATTTAAAAAGAGTAAAATCAATTAACTCATGATCCAATTATTTGTGTTAGCCACTGTGGGGTTTTATTTTAGAGCACTGAATCAGCTTCTCCTGGTTAAGCACTGTGCTTTAGGAATGTAAATCTTTCATTTTGAAACATGATGAACCTGTGGTTATTTTCTGTCTGCTTGCAAATCTAATTTCTATTTTTGTGCTTGCGTAGTTTTAAATTTCCCTTTTTTACTTTCGTTTTTGTAAGGGAATCAGTATAAGCATAACATTTTTCTACAAGACAAGAAAGCCTGTTCTTTATATAAGAGTAGCTAAACAGGCTAAAGAGTTCATCTTCTAGATAATATATGCTATATTTTTCAGGGCATCGCTGTTTCACAGTAGTATTTGTCTTTCACAAACACAAATCTGTGATTTATTACACTTTTCAAGGTATAGAGTATAGCTATATGATTTCTCTGATTGGATCATTCTGCTTTTTCATCCCTCTTGAACGGATTTTAGTTAAGCATTCCAAACAGCTTCAAACACCCTACATTGATATGGCTATTTCTAAAACATGGAGAACACCGGAGGTGAATGTGCCGTGACACCTGGTGGCACTGAGGATGCTGCTGGACGTTGCTGTGCAGATGAAGATGCTGCTCTGCAGTTTTATGTTCACAGCAAATCCATGTGCCCTTTCTGCCTTGCTAGCTCACTGTCTCTGAAGACCCTGAGACATTTTCCTAAATAACAAGAGAATAAGAGTGCAGAAGAGTCAAGCCCAGCTAGGTTATCCCTGAATTAGAGGTTGTTAAATGGCATTCAGGGGTTTTTGAGATAGGCATCTCTTGGCCATCTTTTCCATCACAGTGTGGCATCCTTAGTGGGATGAGCGTAATAAATTAATCTCATGGGCTTAAAAGTAAAATAAAAAAAATAAAATGGCTAGATTTTTAGATATATACCAGATCTTTCAGTTCTCAGCAATTCAGGGAGTTCTGAACACAATACATTCTCAACAATGGATTAAGAATACGATTTTTCAGAAGGATCAATGTGAATTATTGATCAATAGCAATTAGGAACAGAAGCCCGGTCAATTAAAGGGTTTGATTCTTAAGGCTTAAGCTTCCTGGAAATCTGGTTGGCTTTCTACATAGCTTAGGGGGAAACTGTTTGGTGCTGAAATCTTTCTGGAAAAAAAATCGGACCCTTAACGGTTCTGATGTTTTGTTTTATAGATATGAGGTTGAGCTGAGATAAATGAAATATTATAAAATAGCAATCAGGCTAATTGCCTGTTTTCAATTAGAGTAAGAAGTGTCCAAGTGTACTTTCGGGGGCCAGTATTTTGCTGAGTCTGATGGAACACCATCTTGGTAATCATTGCTGCATTATTTCCAAGATTCTTAATAGTGTGTTTCTTTTGATGCATTTCAAAGTAATCTAAAATATTGTTGCAGCATTGTTTAAGGTTAATTGAACTGCAGATGAGTTTAATGATCTGCTCGAACCAAAGCTCAATAGCCACCTGTTAATATTAACTATCAACATGAAAAAAAAAAAAAAACTTTAAATTCCTTGTTAAATATACCAGAGAAGATAGAAATAGCCAATCAATAATGTCATCCTTTTATAATATCAGGTATTTGGCTAGAAAGCTTGAAATGAATGCATGCATTCAAATTCTGCAGGTAAATTGAAAAAGAGCTTGAAAACATAAGTTAAATCTGTTGGAGGAAAATAAAACAAAGAAGAGAGTTGTTCTCCTCTGTGTTTTAATATCAGGAAATTTATTTTACCTTCTAAGTATCTAGATTATGAAATATTTATATATTAACAAAGTTCTATATTATAGTTTCTGTACTCTCATAGAATTTTCTATAGCGTTGTGAATTAATGTGGACTTTTAGTTTAGTTCAGTCTGGAAGCCACTTGGGTGATTTTTGTGTCTGTGTGATGTATCAGGCACTGTCACTGGCAATATAGCTTTTAGGAGGTAGGCAAATGACAAGCCTATTTGTGTCATTAGAGTTTGTACTCCTGAACTTTTGAAGCCTAGATCCCCAGAAATGCTAAGATTTCATAATCATCTAAAATGGTACTGCTGATGTTCAGCGCTTCTCAGGATTAGCTATGTTATTGTTCTAGTTTATCCACCTATAAAGTAGGAATTATCTTATCACTCATATATACAGTGCTTTTAGCATGTCAACTGCAAGTATTTTAAAGGTGAAGAGTATTATTAAGTCTGACCCTTATGAGCTTTTCCAATGGTTTACATAGTGTTTTTGCAGCACATAAATAAGAAAAATGCTGAGGTACGCTGTGTGACTGGATGGCAAATTAGAGAACATTTGCTCAGACAGGGCTTAGCTATCCCAATAGTACAGTAGAGCAGCAAACTTCCCAAGGTCATAACAAGTTTCTCCACTGAAAAGTAAAACTAACCCAGAGTACAGTTTTGCAGACAGAGCAGTAGCAGGAACTCCAATTACTTTAGGGTGTCTACGAGAAAAAAATAAAATAAAAAAAAGACACGTTAGGACACTTTTGGTGAGAAATGTTTTTTTATATATATATAGATAATAGTGTGGAGTAACTTTATAAAAAGAATATTCTGAAAGACAATAAATAACAGGAAATTAGGGGACCCAGAGGGGCTGTGGTAGCCAGCCCCACCCACTGCTGAATGTTGAATATAGTTTGGCTTTGGACAGTGTGCACACGTAAGCAGTCCTGACCATACAGCAGGATGTACTTCCCCAGCAGTATAGGCTGAACTTGTGGTCAGGCTCTGCCCAGGCCTGATTCCTCTCGTATTGCTGCATGTCTGTCCTCAGATAAATAAAATGGGAGAGCAACACTAGCATGGTACCCAGTATTTCATGAGTAATATTGCATCTTCTTCCTGCCATGGTAAATAGCTAATGCTGGTTTGAAGACCTCTTGTACCCGTGTAGCTTTTTGGCTGAAAACAGCAACAGTTTCCTGTATGTTTTGTTTTCTAGTTTCAAGCCACAGTAAAGGAGGGTGTCACTGGTGTGATAGTCAACTTAACCGTGGGAGACCGGGACGACCCTGCCACTGGCGCCTGGAGAGCCGTCTACACCATTATCAACGGGAACCCGGGGCAGAGTTTTGAAATCCACACTAACCCGCAGACCAATGAGGGGATGCTCTCCGTGGTGAAGGTAGGGACCGCTGCTCTTGCATTGCGCTTTACTAGAAGCTGCAGCCACTGGATTTACAGCGTGAGAGGAAACACAGCGAGGATATAACCATACACATGGCCAGCAGCCCTCCTTTCCTTTGACCAATATGTATAACATTTTCTGTTACAATAACAGTGGGTTTTTTTAGTGATAAGGACCTGTCCATTACGAGCTGGATTGCTATTGCCTTAGCTAAACACTGGTTTGTAGAGATCACAGTCCGTTAACAGTGAGGCTTTACAGCATGGCTTTATTTGTGACCCAAGGCACCGTTAGAATTCAAGGGACCTGTTTTGTTCTGTTACACAGTGCGAATGCCAGGGAAGTAGAGGACATGCCAGGGAAGGCTTCAGACTCGACTGGAGAGCCACCTTTGGTCCCATATTTCTAAAATTTCTGTCTGTGTGTGAAGACAATCCTATATCTCACACTGTTAAGAAAAAAAAAATAGACCTGATTGTAGCTGTACCAGAATTTTCTATATTTGACTTCAGCAGAGGCATTTACAGTGCTGAAATGGAAACATTTTTCTGTGACATTGCTTTTGATATATCATTAGGAATTGAGAAAGCAGCCTTATGCTACTTATCATTCATACCTTTTAAGTATAACTGTGTTCTGTTTGATAAATGCATATTGCATCAAAAATAAGCACATATTCATATATTTACATAAATAAGCATGTATTTGTGCTTATTTATATGTTTTTATGTACATATGTATGCATATGTGTACATACATATGAAAGAGCAAGAGCGTATGTATATGCAGAGTTACGTACTTACTACGTATTGTGAATTGCATAGTAAATTAATGAAAACACATGCAGCTCATTCTTCAGTATTTTTCAGTACACGTTATAACTACCATCAGGTCTAATGCTAACTTCTGGCAAAATCTCAAACATAATAAATGCTATTGCCCTTCCTGGCTATTTCTATCTCCAGCAAAGCTTTCACTGGGGTAGGAGGAAAAAAGTGTTAAGAATTCTCTTTGCACCTTGCATTCTGATTTTATGACATGTTTTACAGCCTTTAGACTATGAGATTTCAGCATTCCACACATTGCTGATCAAAGTGGAAAACGAAGACCCACTGATTCCAGACATCGCCTATGGCCCCAGCTCCACGGCAACGGTGCAGATCACTGTGGAGGATGTGAATGAAGGTCCCATTTTCCACCCGAACCCAATGACAGTGACAAAACGAGAAAACATCCCCGTGGGCAGTGTTGTGTTAACTGTTAATGCCACCGATCCAGATACTTTGCAGCATCAGACTATCAGGTGAGTGCAGTAGCCTCTAATTTGCGTCTGTCAAAAACTGACTGTGTCTCCTATGCCTGCCAGCATAGAATTTGCCTGCCAGTACATATTAAATTAAAGTTGTTTGGGCTCTAGATAGTAAAGAGGTGGCAATTTTTTTCCAACAATGCAGAGATTCAGTATGAAGGAGATAAAGAACCACATTAGACAACAGCTTTCCAGGCTACAGGATTTCTGCAGTGGAACAACTGAGTGCCACAAGCAATAGTCACAGCTTAGCATATAATTTTTCAAAATGACATCCTACCTGCTTTTTTTATTCTACCACCCGCTTCATGAGACCCAGAAAATATATGTAAAAGTTGCAAACCAGTTGCTGAAATCACTTAACTGTTTGGCATATGGATTAAGTTGATTTATGGTGATTTCTATTATCCCTGAGTGAAATAATGGTCATCCATCTGTATTCAAGAGCTGAAAGAGAGGATATACCCCTCGGTGAAACATGGGGGCTATTCAGTCGATTTGGCCTTGCCAAGATCGTTACAAGGAAATGCTGATTTCCGTGCTATGATGAAGCAATTGCACAAATAAGCCCTTTTATGAGGAACAATTCTGCATATTAAGTGGTATCATTTTCTTGTGTTTAGAGAACGCTGAATCTATTACATGTGTCTTTTGTGACCCATGAGTGCTATTTTTCTAATCTAAATTTGCCAAGATTGTGTAAAGGTGCTTGTTATGCCCTATAAGGATTAAAATCAGGTATTACTGCTTCCCAGAACCGTGAAAAAAACTAACATTATTTTGAGAATTCTAAGAGCATGTTGTTTTTATGGTAGAAAGTGGTACCTATAGCTCTAGGAAGTTGAACAAAAATGTTAAATGAATGGATAAATCATATCGTATTTCCTACATTCTTATTGCAGTGTATCCAATATGCATTGGCCTACTAGAGGAAAAATAATAAATTGCTTTCTTGTTTCATATGAAATTGCAAAATCTAATTTCAGCGGATATGTGTAAGAGCCTTGTGAATCTTTGTGAACATGACTTGAAAGCTTTGCCTGAACCATATGCACTCTTGGCCTGTACTATGACCATAGATTTCCCCACCATCCCAGGCTGGCTTAGCAGTGGTTGTGCTCATTTGACACATGTACTGTTCTACCAAAAATGAAGGCTACTGATCTTGAAGATGTTTTGTGTCAGGGACGAATGTTGATAAGCTTGTGATTGCGAAGGATTGCTCTAACAGCCTTGGGTTAGAATGATGGGGAGTTGAATTTAAACAGGTGGCTGTGCTCATCTGCATAGGAGGAGTAAAACAGGCAAGGCAGGTAATGAGTAGTTTCAATTCTTTTGATCACCTATAAAATACCTGGTTAACAGGGAATAAATATTTCAGTTCTCTATCGAAAATACCTTTGAGCTCTACCATTTAAATATCAGCTTCTCCAAAAGATGGCTCTTAACAGTTGTCATTTCCCTCGTGTTATAAATGTGCTTTCCTATAAAATGCATTTTTATCCTTAATTTTCATTTTTGCTCCAGGGAATTTTTATTTCATTCACTGTTGTCATACAGATTTGTGCTGATGGATGGACAATCTATGGAGTTTCTGTTGCATGTCAGATACAGCAATCCGACCCTCAGCTGCATTATTCAGAACCTAGTTTATGTAGAGGAAAATATTATTTCTTTTGGGATTGTGACTGAATTTAAGAAACATAGTTATTGAAGTTACTTATAACTAAATATTTCCATGAGAGAGAATAAAAATCGTATTAATTATTGTGACATTTGATTTTGCAATGCTAAAAGAGAGAAATGCCAAGAGAATACACAGATTTGCCTATTAAAATCAACAATCCAGAATCTATTACCTGCATTTCTCAGCTTGATCTAGTGATTGTGCTAAATTTCTAGTGATTACACTTAAACAGAAATTGCAGATATTATCCAACAATAATCACTGAAAATTTAAACTTGATTTTCAGTGCTGTGTCACCAGCAAATAACATCAGTAGTTATTCAGTCCACCACATCTCACAGCTGGCTGCAAAGGAATTATCAAAGCTCGACTATTATTAGCCATAAGTTAAGCAGAAGTTTCTCATACCTCAAGGCTTAATGTCGGGCCATGGGGCCATATCTGTATGGCCAAGAACTGGGGGATTTTTAGTCCAGACTCATTCTCTCTCTCATTCTACATGTGTAGAAGTAAGGGGGAATTGTATTGGGAATGAAGAGTGATCACACATAGAAATTATTTAAATGACTGTATAAAGTTAAGAGAAAATAATGCAAATATAATGGAATTCTGGAAAATAATGGAATGATTCAAGAAAGGCTGATTTGACTAGATATATGTCCTCCTTTTGCTAAAATAATGGGAAAGCATAAAATACAAAATAGCATTTTTAAAAGGTGCTTTTAACACTCACAGGTAATATTGAAACACATAGCTGTTAGTGGAAAAAGAAAAGACTTTACGATATATGAAAAGAGCATCTACAATTAGGATAGTGTAAAATTCATGTATAAAAGCCAAAACCACTCACTAGTTTGAGTTTGCCGGTTTGAAAGAAATATTTTCTGTAAAATTTCTGCAGACAGGTGTATGCTTGAAGTCTTACCTAGATCCAGGGCTTATGCAAGTAGGGTTTGCTGGTTGTGCTAGTTAAGGCTTTTGTTAGAAATACTTGATTTACAGAGATTGCAAATCAAACTCCATCCTTCTCTGTCTGCCCTGCTGTAAGTTGTATCATCACAGCCTTTACTGTGGTTACCGTGGCAAAATAAAGGCCAAGTGGGCACAACACAAAGCAAACACTATCCTAATTTAAACTAGATATTACTCTAAATACCAGTGCCCATGACCAAATAGTGCTTTGTGTCTGCCATATGTGATGAATACCAGATTTTTGTTACATGTGCTGTGTGAACATCTATATGCTATACCCAACATGGTGTATGTCTGTGCAAAATATACATGTTGTTGTGTGCAAACAACATCATATCAGAACATTATTAATGTTACCTGCTTTATTTCTAACCTATAGCAGCTGGGGTATAAATCTGTTTAACTGCAGGGATATTTTTTGTTAGTTTGCTATATTAGCTTGTAGGAAGGGCTGATGACTATTTGTAATCAGGAAATTAAGTTACTCTACTAGATATAGGCTCCTAAATGCATTTCAAGAATAATGGATAAGGTGTATAGAAATCTTGTGTTCCATTGTCCAAATCTAGATTGAATTTATTCTTTGAACATCACATGTCTGAATCAGATTCAAATTACTTATCTCTTTGAAAAACATGGCTTGCTTTGTAAAGACTCCTAACGACAGCTGTACTTTTGATGCAATTTTCTTTCTTATTCTTCAGCTTGAAGTGTCTTTGCAGACCGAGAAAGCATTTCATTTAAAAGCTAAAAACAAGCTGGCAAAAATGTATTACACTGGAAAAAAAAATATCCCAAGTGTTTGTGTGGCTCAAAAGCGTGCAACTTCAGGTCTAGCTCTCAGTTTGTACATGATTAGCAGTGAAGTTGTGTGGTGTCAGCTCTGCTCTGATCTCGTAGCATTAATACTTCAAAGGAGCCCGATGTAGAACTGTCATCGTGGAAAGGAGACCTGCATGCTCATCTCGAGGAGCTAAATAATGTAGACGTCAAGTTTAATCTTACTCTAAATCATACCTGTTGCAAACTAGATTAAGACTGGCTTTCACAGCTGTGCCCAAACCTCTAATTCCCTAGGAGAGGTCTGCAATGAGTTGAACCATGGACCTCCTGGAAAGAACTGAACCACCGATTTTTCCTAACTTAACATTAACATTAACATCCCTAACTTTGTGATGGAAAGTTGCATTTGTTCCTCTGGGATCACTCCCAGAAAGTAAAGAAGCGTGTTTGAGAGCAATCACACATCTTAGATTCATTAACCTATTTTTTAAAATACTTAATTCCCTCGACAGTTTCCAACTTCTTTTAGAAAAAGAAATCCAGCAGGCCCCATATTAATTATAACCCAACAATTTATTAATAGGACAGTAATGAAGTTTCTGAAATTTGATTTCTTAATCAGGGATCATTGTTATTTTTGTGCCAGATTTAAGAGTTTAATTTTGGGTGCCTCTTCCCAACCTCTGAAATTTTAATCAGAAGTTTCAAGTGTACATGTCAATGAGAAGTTAAAGGCCAAATTTAATAACATTTTCTACCTTGGGAAATTAAAAGAAGAGCCTCACTCTCTGAAATCTATTATTAACAGTAGATCTTAATTAAACACAGTTATGGTCCTCAATATTTTGCCTATGTGGAGATATTGGTTTAAGTATTTTTTCCTTCTTTGGATTCAGCATGTCCAGGATATTCAATAGTTAGACTTTTAACTATGTGTAAATAAGTTGTTTACTGCAGAGTATTTGTAATTTTTAATTAAATCAGCGTTCTTCCCTGGTTTCATGGTTTATCATGGCAATATATTTTTATTACCTACTGTGCTTTAGATTTTAAATTATTTATGTAAATATATTATTGCGGTATTTATTCACAGTAAGTGATGTGACTCTGTGCTTCAGAAGTATCTTCACAAGAGAAGTTTATTATAGCTCTAAAGCATATCTAATTCATTAAATATAATTAAAATGCAGTATTCGAAGCAGGAGAATTTAGAAAAGGAACCTAAACTGCAGTGAGTTTCACAGGAATACAGGAAAGTCACCAAAGTACTTGAAACAATATATGTAACTAAGATACATATGCATATATATGTTTGTGTATGTATAATTTTCTCCACCTGAACCTGATTACACCTGGACAACAGCCTGTCCAGTGGCTTTGGGAATGGGAACGTGTACTAGTGGGGCAAGTTTTGCTTGAGATTACATCATTGTAACTTTGGGGCTAGTGGAGTTGGCTGATGCCCATGCAAACATTCCTATATTTGCTGGAAGTGAAATTATGTTTTGCTTCATCTGTATCCAAAAATGAAGTGATTGCCCAAACTTCTGTAACATAGTGCTGAAATGATGCTAAAATAGGATTTATAGTTCAGCAAGTTTCCTCCAAGTCTCAAGTATTTGAGAAAACTGACGGGAATTCGTTGGAATAAAGCAAGAAATAATTTGCTCCTGTTACTTCTCTTTTTGCTGGCATGTTTTGCTGTTACGTGGCATGAACGGATAAGCCGTGAATTGCAAAGACAATTTCTTGAAGCCTTTTTCATGTTTCCTGTCAGGACTTTTTCAGAGATCTTGGCCCCCTGCTTAAGGAGAAAGGACTCCAGATCACATTCCCCATGGACACCTACAGGATCAGTTCTGCATAGGGATGCACACCAAGCCTTTCTATAGGGTTTTTGTCACAGGTGGAAGTCAGTCAACCTACTTTTTGGGGTACCCTGCAATCAATTTACTATAAAATGAGAGAGGGATGGAAAATCTTAACGAGCAAATGCTAAGAGCACCCTTAGTCATTGTTAAATACATCTCCTAAAGGATCTCCAAGAAGGACTTGTCTTTGGTTCTTAACACTGGGAGATTTGTTTTCTGTGTGCAGACAGAGGAATAGCCGTGTTGTTATAAATGGCTGGCTGAGCTCTGCTCCCTGCATGCAGCGCCAGGGTTTTGCTCTGCAAGTTATACCCAAAAGCATCCTGAGTTGGCTCCGCAGTTTTATTTATGGCCTACCTGAACGTAGCTATTGGGAATTTGGAGCACATCTCTAGATCTGAAGTTGCTGTATATTGGACAGTGCAAATTGCTTTTTCTTTTCTTTCTTTTTTCTTTTCTTTTCTTTTTCTTTTTTTTTAAATTAGAAGGAAAGCCAGGTGGAAAGGGAACTGGTTTTACACAAACAGTTTTTCCTCTTCTGACCTTCCTGCAAAAGCACTGAACCACTAAGTCAGAGAGCTGCCAGTGTCAAGGTGGGCAGGCAATGGAGGAAAAGGAGAGATTTTATCACTTCTAAAATAAAGAACCTGGCCGATTCCTCATGCTACAAGTATCGCCTGTAATTTTGCAGTCACCAGTCAACCAGTAGCTTGACAGCGCGGAACAATCTTCTCACTTGTTTTTAATATATTAATACCATAGCATTGTAGGTAATTGCTGTGATATATATTGTGTAATTATACTAATATCTGAAGGGAAAATGAATGAACAATTGCATTTACTTTTTCATTCATTGACTTGACCAATGTGACTTGCACATTGTGCTTTCTAAATAGCACAATTACCCTGCCCCATCAATCCCCAGCAAGATGAGAAGGGAGCAAACTTGCTTCCAGAGTGGTACCACAGCTCCTTCCTTCTCCTCTCACAGCTCAGATGTAACTCCAGAAAGGTGATAGTGGCTTGAGAATAAAGTTGGGTCCCATTTCTCCCATTCTGAGAATGATTTGTGGCTGGCTAGTGCTGTGTGGACAGATCACAGAGTCTGAATTAACTTGGAGGAAGCAGCTGGTGAAAGACTCTCTCTGGTGGGAGCAAACTACTGAAATGAGACTGAAGAGAATAAATGACTGGAGCAAAGTCCCTGTGCCAACGGGAATTAAAACATCTGCCAAATCTGGAATGCATGTCCTAAAAAGCTGTGGATGGTGTCTAAAGCTGACCACTCAGGAAAGCTATTTCCAATACTGTCAGCTTCAATATTGGAGCTATACTAATACAGGACCTTCTTTCCCATGGGGTGATGAGCAGATGTTGATAGTCTGCTTCCCAAAACCTGCTATTCACCCTTCTTGCTACACATGGGCAAATCTGTCGAGAACTCTCTCACTTAGCATTTTGAGGAGCCCCTTGGAGCAATAACGTGCTGTCTTTCTCCTCCTCTTATTGATATTTTCTCCCTCAGCATTAGGACAGATATCAAACCCCTCTCCGTCTTGTCTGGTTTTGTATATCTTAACTTTTAGGGCTTTTTGTAGGACAAGGCAAACACCATCTCAGCTGTTTGAGGAGCCTGCGGGCAGTGGGAGACACTTCCCACACTTGCTTTGACTGCTCTGTGCCAGTGCCTGGTCTAGGTCACTTGGGTTCTTCCTAGGTGTGGGAGAAAGATCAATGTATGTGAAGAGGTACATCTTCCAGCAACCTGTCCACATGTGGTGCATAATAGTATAACTTACATAAGATGGTAAAGCTCCAGCATTTACCTATCTTCAGGTCTCTCTCTGTGAGCACTAGATCCTGACCTCAGCCTTAAGGACCTGCCTCGTCTTCTTACCCTCTCCTCCTAGAAAAGGAGCCCACCAGAGAGCAAATTTTCACCCAGACTCTTTGAGGTAGCTCTCCTGAAGAACAGTATCCCTTTTGCTGAGAATAAAGGATTAATCTCCCTTTGATTAGTCCCTGAAACACAGGAGTGTATGAATTACATTATTGAAGAGTACCTAAAGCAGCTGTCCCAAGAATTCTCAATCCACTGGCTCATAATTTATAGGGAAGCCAGCTATGTGAAGCCACCTTTGTCACTCTTGACAATACATGTCAGAGTATTGTATGCCTGAAATTTTCCATCTGCTCTCCTTTAATGGCATAAATCACATTTAATATGTTGGTATTAAACCTATGTACGGTAGACTTGAGAATCTGTATTTTCACATAATCGAATAAGCCACAGGAACCAATTTTAACTTCCCTTGATATTACCTTAAGAGTCCCAAATTCCTGATTAATAAGGATGAATGTAACATTTAAGGGGAGTTTAATTAGACCCTCTGTCTTTCTCCTGCGTAACAATATTATGCCACATTATGATTTCAACCATGTCAGCACTCAGAATGAGTGGCTGTGAACTGTGAAATTATAGGGCAGATTTTTCATGTCACTGACTAAACAATATTGCAGATCTGATTGAGAAATATAACAATAGGATATATCAGTCACAAGTTATGCTTGCAGTGGGAGTCAGATCCTGACAGTAACTCACTTTGACATTATGGATTTTTCCTAGTTGCAGAACAGGCAGGAATTTGCCTCTGTAAGAAATAAAGAGTATCTTGATTATAAGTTGGCTGTCAAATCTAGGGACACTGCATGGGAAAGCAAGCTCACTATGCATGCATGAACCTGTGCAGCTCTCATAACTTTCAGCAGTGCCTAGGCAGAGATTTACTTGGCTTTAAAACAGGCAAAGGATGCAACTTGCATGCCCTGTGTTGTTTGAAAGAATGGCCAAGGATGTAAAAGCAAACACTTACGTAAGAGTTTGCCAAGGAGACTGTAATGCATCCAGTCCCAAATCCTGTCACTGGGGGAAGTGTGCAATTAATTCCTTCTTGTTCATCTTGCGGACTGGTACCCTTCCAGCTTTAAAGCAGGCGTGGGTCTCAAAGGGCACCAGAGCAGGTGTTTCTTCACATTCATGTCCTGACTGGGAAAGGGAATTGCTCTAGTTCTTTCCAAGCTTTTTGCCCTGCTATGAGGAAATGAGGTGCCAGTATTATGGCTACATTAGATTAATTTGCAGTTGTTGGAAGTAAAGACTGAAAGTAAAGAGTGAAATCATGGACCCACTGAAATGAGAGGCAAAACTCCTACTAAGTGTGGACCTAGGATATTATCTTGGAGCAGAGGCTTTCCCAAATATATAGGACTTCTGCTGTATGTTCACAGCCCTTGTTCAGCTGCAAGGCATTCCTAGGCTATGTATTTCAAGGAATTAGGGAGCCCATCTTATTTCAGACTCATGGGCACTTATTCTTTGAGTAGAATTTAAGTTCAGTGAGGAAATTATCAGAAGGTTTAAGCACTCATTTTTTACTAAGTGGAGCCCTGTAATAGGAAAAAAATCTTGTAAAGTTCAATTGGAATTTTTCTATTAGCTTAGTAACAGGGATACCAATTTCTGTAAAATAGTTTCTGAGTAGAAGTGAAATTATGCACTTGGTGAAGCAGCAGAAAGCCTGCGGATCCAGTCTTGGTTCAAATGTGAATTGCTGGGGACTGACTTCTTCCTAATTTTATGACCATTATACTCTAGATAAATATGCCTACAGAAACATGCATGCCTACTCTGAATATAACTAGATAGTTATTATCCATGTGATCCCTTGGGGCAAATCCATTGGGTGGTACTTAGCATAGGCTTACCTTGGAGATACTAATCTGTCTCACCCAGATTTCCTTGAATATTCCAAGCCCTTGAGATTTTTTACACATTCACCTATTTTAATGAGTCTGTCAGAGTAACGCTTCCTCTTTTTTCCTTTCAAATGGGAAATTTCCAATCGAATTCTGTCTGCCTAAGGCCTAGCTTCTCTTGAGATTCAGTCCTGGGTCATTGGTAACATTTTATTCATTAAAAACAAATGCAGGCACAGAGTTTGTCTGATAGTGCTTCAGGGCAGCAAAAAGAAACTTTTGTACTAACAGAGCAGAAACATCTATAAAATTGAAGCATTAATTCTCCTTCTCTCAGTGATGCTGTGGAGATGGGTTCAAGGAGGCTTGCAAAACATGCAGAACCCTAAGCCCAAGGGAAGGGCCCATGAGGAGATTAAATGTTGGACATCCAAGGCAGAGCTCAAGTAAAGTATAGTAACGAAGACATAGAATGTTAATTGTTTAATGTTAGGCCGAAGAGAGAAGTTAAATGACTTCCATTCAGTGAGCACTATATGTATTTTGTGCGCTGAATGCAATAGATATCCAGTAGAAAATAAAACTGTGTGTGACCGAATAGTGGAGGGCTGATGGTGAAGTGCCTCATTAATACCGTGTTGGATGCAAGTAAGACCTAGATTTAAACCTTATCAGTAAGTTTCACTGTGGCAAATTAAGGTTGAACAAACAGCTGCAATTCTTGCATTGCTTTTCTCTTGAGTGCTCAAGCCTCTAATATAGTATCAAAGCTCTCTTTCATACAAAAATTATTTGCAGCTTTTTCTTCCAACTTCCTCAAATTTTCCATCTTTGATCAGCAGATTTCTTGCTGATGATATGCATTTTTCATGCATGTTGATATGCATGCGGATTATATGTATTTGTCATGCTAAATGCAAAAGGAGTTTGTAAAGTTTATAATGATGAGTATGGTATAAAAAATTTGCTGTATACAACAGGTTTATGTGCAGTGTATCAAAGAAAGGCTACTTCTGCTAAATGTACATAGGGTAATATAACTGAGGTGAACTCTGTATCAATTGCCTTTTTAGAAAACAAAGGGTAATTTTCTTTGTAAATAACATCCTTTCTTCTGCTACTTTGAAAAAAAAACAGTTTTGGTTCATAGGTTACCCATTATGCACTGAGAAAATGGTTCTTTTATATATGCTTGAGAGAGATATTTTTCAGAATATCTGATAGAATTTGATTTCTATCAGTTTTCTTCTCTATTAATATGTACCCATAAAGAGACAAATATGTTTTACAGATACAGCAGTGGGACAGTGGACGTTACAATGAATATCCACTGGAATAACTGACTCTGGAATCTGACTTTCAATGTTGTCAACAAGTGAGAAGTAATATTTCATTTTCCTAACATCCCTGGAAGGCATAGGAAAAAAAAATCAGCACAGCAACCTATAACAAATGTAACAACCTAGACTTGATGACATTATAAATAAAACAGCTAAGACATGGTTATACACAATGTTGAAAAGTGATAAGGGCCAGACAGGTAGGACGGGAGTGCATAGATTTTAGAGTGTCTTTGGACAGCTTGAATGCTTGGGAATCTGATTCATAGAGATCAGAAAACGGTAAATTACACTTCACTTTTCATTTGTCAAGGCCATAAAAGAGAGCAAGTTGGGCACACAAAAGTAAGTGTTCTAAAATAAATGAAAAGATATCACATGATAACGTGTATTGCTCCGACATGTAGGACAAAAAGTGGCTGCGTGTTTTTTGAGGGTGTGTTCCTGTGTATTCAGTTCCCCAACCCTTCATCTAGGACTTCATCTATTATTGCAAGGAAAGAAAGAAAAAAGAAAGAGAATTTATTAAGTTTCTTCTCTAAGAAATGTACCCCATGAAATGCATAATCTATTCAAAATCAACAGGGGAAAATTGGAAACTTAATTTTTGATATTATTATTAGGAATAAGCCTAATGCCTTTTTCTTTATATTAGAGGAGTGGACAATAGTGTGAACTTTTCTCGAGTATTATATTCTCACATTATCACACATCCTGCTGAATTTCTCACCTGCCCTTTCCTTCTCTCTTATTGAATGCTGCAGAGTTAGAAAGTATTTTAACTCAGTAGGTAGTAATTCGTCTGGGCTACATAACTATGGAAATGCACTAAGTATTTACCTACTATGAATACAGCTATTTTTAAATAAAGAAAAACTGAAAAAAAAAAAGGGAAAAAACATGTTAATTGCTTTAGTAATAATGCAGGAGTGATATATTTTCTGTAACTTGAGTTCGCTTTCTGTGGAAACAAAGTTATTAATTTGTTGCCTCTTCATTGATTCATAAAACCTCTGAGAATTTCCATCTCCTCTGCATAAAGTTGGATCATTAATCAAATATTGAGCAAAGTTTCATATATTTTTCTCATAGACATTGATATAAAATTCATACTATCAGATTCAAGTATTGTAATTTACAACTGAAAACCTACCTTGATGCTAAGTAATTATATTGGTTTTAGCAGGACATGAGCTTAGTGCAAGTTTTTGCATACGAGTCTCCCTAAAATGTTCCAAAAATAATTAATTTCTGAAGTAACTCCTCAAAGAATCACATCAAACCTGATGGGAAGTTTTTGCTGTGAGTGGTAATTCTTGGGTCTCTCCTTTTCTGTTGAGAGTCTCTGTCCTTGGCAGGGCCTTCGCACGCCTGTTCCAGGGATGAGTTTTCCTCCCTATCCAACACCGGCTCAGCTCCTGGCCCTTTGTTCCTCAGAGCCTTTCACTTCATCTTTGCCGACCTTAGTGCAGCAGATTGAGCGCAGCCTTTGCAGGGTCTCTTTTACAGCTCTAACTAATGCCTTCCACCAATGTCACAGTTGAGGTTTGTGAGTTTGGCACTTATTTTCTGCGAAAGGGTCTAGCTTGATAATATTTTCTCTTTTTCTGGCTACCATCCAGATTTTTGCAGTGCTGTAGATTTCACAGAGTTTCTAAGTTTCAAGGACTCAGTGACTTTCAAGTAACTGTTCATTCAGTCTTTTTCAATTCAAAAGTTCATAAGAATTCATAAGATTCCGTTTATTTGGAATTTGGAATTGCACTCTTTGGGCTGATGCCTATTTTTTAACTTCTCGTTTTGTTTCTTTTTTTCTGTCTTTTTCCATGTTTTAATTAAAAAAAAAAAAAAAAAAAAAAGCTCATAGATAGATACAGGACACATCTTTTCCCTAGTAAAACCTGAACTCCTGAAAAAAACACCACCAACTTCATCTTTGTCTTCCAGTTTAAGGATCCTAATTTGATCTTCTGTTAGGGGTTATTATTTTCCTTTCAGGTCAGCGTGATAAGAATAGCTCACATTTTTTTGCTTCCAAATTCAAACTCATCTGCTGATTATTTCAAGGGTGTCTAGGACTTTTTATCCATCCTTGGAATAATCCAGTCTACATGTCCTCCAAAATGATACAGGTCTGTAATTCCATGGAAATTTCTGAGGAGAAAATGGCAACCACAAGCAATGAAGGATGCACATGAGAGCCCAAGAGACAGGCACAGGAATCGCTCAAGCCTTGCCTTGGCACAGTGGGCAACTGCACTGAAGTGATTATTCCACTTTTACACCACTTCAGCACACTTTCCTTTCGGAAATTAATTTCCAGAAGCATTAATTCCTTGCCTTCCTTATGAGACTTGTCCCATAGTTAATAGCTGTTAATGACTTTGCAGTGGGAGATGCTGCTTTGATGGGAAGTGCAGTTGTGCAGTTCCGGAGGTGCAGAAACTCCAGTATGAGTTTTACTGCCCAAACCTCCTCCTGGTACTTCCTAAAAGTACCTCCTGCTCATTGAGTGCTGATTAGTTTGGGGGGAATAATTGCTGCGGTGGAAAAAACTTCCACTGATCTGCATGTGTCAACTATTATTCTAGCAGCAACAAACTGATCATACCAGTGCGCGAGTCCCAGATATGTGTATTATTCCCTAGCTTTAAGAATAATTCAGACAGTTAAAGCCTCTAGGCTCATTTAACCATAGCACTAATCACTTCTGATTAAAAAATACATACATGCATGCAGTTTTATTCATTACCCCTCAACTTCTAGGATTTTTTTTCTTTGCCCTAAAGAAAAACAAAACCCTGGGAATTTGGTTTTGGTACAGAGAAATGTTCGGGAGAAACAAGACAAGAAAAATAACGTATAATGTTTTGCTTTCTATAATGTTTTATTTAACTACCTGATTATAATATCTTCATTTGATTAATTGCTGTTTTGTTATTCTTAAATTCTGCATGAAATGACTCTCCCATTTCTGTTCTTGCATTTACCAAAGGTTTGTTTCTGTTGTTGCACCACACAAATAGCTAATTAGTCAACCATTTTCTTGTCTGCTATTTTTCAGTGGCAGAAGATTAGAACTGGAATTTCAACTAATTTTCCATTCTGTTTTGATCATATTGTTGTTGATGGCGAACTGTGGTAAAGCTAGCCTGCTAAGTCACTGGCGTGACAGGCAAAATAAATCAGAAACTTTATAAATCTTTTGGCTCTGATGGAGGGGTGCTGAGGTGCTGTGCATAATTTAAAAAGTGCAGTGGATGAAAACAGAGGCAAATGCAGTCTATATAGTGGCCCTGGTCTTGCAAACTGAGCTGGTCTGGCACAGAACCATTCCCAGTGCCGAAGTTCAAATTATTGGAACCCCAATTTGAAAGAAGGGCTGACCTGGTGTTGGTGCAAAGCAGCTGATTGCTGTGCAATCATATATGTTGATCTGTCATTAGCAGCGAGGATGAGGAGCTGGGGCTCATTCATTTGTCCTTTTGTGTGAGGTCCTGTCAGGACCTGCAGTTGACCTGCATTGGCAAGACTTGATTTTCTTTATTTTCACTTGAATGAAATCAGAAAACTCTGTGCAAGGTGCTACTTAATTCTGTTTGCCAGACCTGTGCTTGGCTCTCAGAGAGGCTAAGAGAAAAGTCCCCAGATAGAGACATCTCTGTTTTATAATCCTCTCCTGCCTATGTAGAACAGTTATTTGTATTGCAGACCAGTTAACTGCAAAAGGGATTGGACTGTGCAGGGATTTTATTTTCTTTAGGGAAATAGTTCCTGCTGAGATTGGTTGTTTGTAGAAAGTGCAGTTTAGGTGGGGAAAATGTATTTTTTATTATTTCCGAATGAAAATTTTTAAAAGCTGGATTTTTTTTAACCAGAAGTATCCCAAATGTTAGTTTTCTTATCTGTAATGGCATATTGCTGTAGAACAAGATGTGTCTAAGCTTTCCATTTTATTATTTAGTCTTGCCCTTCTTAATCTGCTGTTACAAAAAAAAGAAATAAGAAAAAAAAAATGAAATCCTGCTGAGAAATTGGTTTTACACTTCCAGTAGCCCTTCCTGTGACTTATTAACACAGTTCAGGCATGGGAAGGGCTGAGACGAGTGATCGTCCAAAGTGCAGGGCAGGCTCCTTTCCTTGCTGAAAATTACTCTCTATTGCTCATAAAATAGAAGAGGGGCAAAAGAAGTAAGCTTAGGTGGAAACTTGTTCTAGAGACTCTTCTGTGTATATACAGCAAGGAAAATATACAGGAAAATATACCAGCAAGCTGCCTTTTCAGATGATAACCGATGTGTGGACACAAGCTGCCCTGTTGGCCCTTGGCTCTGCAGCCTCATGAATCCGCTTGGAGCATGTCCAGTTTATCAAAGGGCAACATGAGTTTGCAGTGACCAGAAACGCTTAGAGTGGCTGGTGGCACAATGCTGATGGGGGATTTTAATTTATTTTTTTTTTAAACTGCACACCAAGTTGACATTTCCAGCCTATGAAAATACAGACACTCCGCAAACCCATAAACCTGCTCTGTGAAGCTGAAAAACAGCTTTGGCATAAATCCTCTATCTGCAGTAAGTTTAAAAATCCATCTAACTGACCTAATACCTTTCTTGACAATGTGGCCAGAAAATTTTATTTATTTGGAGGTTTAATTTTTGTTAATGTGTTTATTCATATTAAGATGAGGATATTTCAGTTTAAACTTGCTTTGTAGATTTTAAAAATTTTATTTTAAAGAATCTGTCTAAAGTAATTTGAGCACGTCTGAGCTCTCCTGCAGGAGAGCACTACAGGAGATATTTTACAGTCTGCTACACATTTAGCATATAGGCATTCTTCTAGTAACAGCATTTCAATCCAAATCCCAAACCATGCATTTTACATGCTCACATATTTAATGGGAAAAGCTACCTGACTACGTAGAGTGCCCCTTTTGCCAGGTAGAAGTCAGATATGGGGAATGGAAAGTACAAACAGATAATTTTTTTCTTTCTTTCTGACTTTTTTAATAGGATCTTTTGAAGATTCCTGGGGGCTTCTTGGCACTAGGTTAGCAATTTCTTGTGTGAGCCTTCCTGCCAGGGTCTCTCACCAGCTGTGAGAAAGAGAGAAGGAAAGCACAAGGAATATCCTCTGGGAAGGGGCACATTATTATCATGAACATTGCAGGACTGAAATGAGAGATTTTTAAGGGTATATATGTGTTTATCAGTCTTGAACAAGAAAGATATGAAAAGGCCCTAAAGTGGGATAGCTGTGATCGTTTCATCCATGACCATCCTGGCAGGCAGGTTTTGAGATGAACATGTCTGTCCATTCTGCCTTGCTAATGTTTGGTGATGAGGCACTTTTGCTTGTGTTTTGTGGGATATGAAGTTCTCCAGCTGCTTTTTAACCCTTCCAACAGAGGATCTTCTTAGGTTGTCTGCAGAATGATGGACAACTACCTGAGCTAGTTTTAAATTAACTGCTGCTACTAACAGTCTAGTACTGCCAGCACAGAGCTTAGTGCAGAATTGTTTTTCTATTGGTTCATATTACATGGGTGAAAAGGAAAATGCTATAGTTAAAAAAGTAGTTGAGCTGGGTAAGGCTGCCCGTGACGTTATGTCCTGTTCTGTGAACCTCTCTGCAGCTGACCACCTATTGCCTTCTCTATTAGCTCAGTTAGGGGTGTTTAGGTACCAATTATTAGGTACCAATTCCCCAAAGCTACTAAGTCCTTCAAGGTTGTAGGTGTACCCAGACTGAGTAGTGAACAAGTCTTGTACACTGAGCCGTCAACACATCCATGAGTAGAGGAGACTGGCCCTTGTTGAACGCGTGGCCCCAGTGCCACATGTGTACCATGAATATTCAGTATAAAAGAAGCTATAGCTGAGTTAGGCTGATGTTGGTCTGGCGTACCCATTGCAATTGTGCAACACCGCGCTGCAGCACGGCATGTGCTCATCTCCAAGGATGCACAGAAGAAGGCATCAAACGGCTCGGGCAGAGCAGCGCACAGGGAGCCCCGTGGCTGGCGCCGGTGCTTTGTGTGACTGTTGAGCAAGAGATGAAGTGCTGCGGCGCTTACATCCCGGCCTCTCCGGGGTGAATAGCAAACTCCCGGGCTCTGAGTTCAGCACATACAAAAGGATATAAAAACATCCTGCACTAGAGATCTCAGTAGAAAGGAGAGAGCTCTCCAAGAGTCATAAAGAAAGAAAAAAAGAAATACATGGGTCTTTATTAGTATCCTTAGAGGCTAGGTGGTCTTTTGGCATCCAAATGGGAAAGTGCACTGGGAAGTAGTGTTGAAACGAGGTATGAAAAGCCCTTTTGAATAACTGATTATGCTGAATTATAACTGAATAACTGAACTGCTTATGGGTAGTAACTATACTTTCAGCAAGTATGATAAGTAAATAAGAGTCTTATTGCTGATCTCTATATTTCATTCTTACGATTTTTGTTGAAATGGTGAAATAAATTATTCCTAATAATGCCTTCTCTCTGCTGTTGCAAAGTGGTCACACTAAACACCAGCTCCCAGAGTCATCTGCAGGGGACCTGTATGACCATGTTTGGGTCTACAGAGGAAAAATTAAGGAATATTAAGGCTTTATATGTGGGTATAAAACGGAAAGCAAACTTATATAGTCACTTGCACTTTGATTCAACTTGATTCAACATTTATTTGAATATCTGAGGAAGGAAAGGAAAAGCTGCAACTGCTGCAAGTACATTCTTCCCGTGGTTTTGTTGATATAAGAAGTCAAAGGAAATAAACTTGCAAGTTGCAGGAAATATTATTCTTATAAAATGCAATGTTGGTGTAGTGCTACTACTGTTGGGATCGTTCGGAAGAAGTGAACAAGTTGAGGTCCTGGTGTGCGGGGCAGGGAGTGTGCATATATGAAATGCAAGTTGCTCTCCCGAAGCAGCCTAAAAATCTCCTGGAGCAAGAGTGCCTTTGCTTTCAAGTAGTCAGCAGAAAAATTGCAATGTGTCATCATTAATGAGTCCGGAGCATGTTTCAGCTGTGGAGTTGCTGCACAGCGACAAGGCTTGCCTTCTACTGCCTCTCATACCATATGCTCCCGTAATTAGTGCAGAAAAAAGTAATGATAGTGCAGAGGAAAAGATGAAACATGATGAGCTGCAGCTCAGTCTTAAAAGCTCTATGTTATGCCATCTCTGCATAAAACATCTGAAATAAATACAAAGTAACTTTAAACCAGATATTTACTATTACACTTATGTTTTGGGAAGTCGCTTAGTCTTTGTTTTAAAACAACCATTATTTATGTAGATGCCTGTATTTATGCTCTAGTTGCTACACTGGTCTCTCCTAAGTACCTGTGAATGTTTTTTCAAGGGTAGTCGTTCTTGATTATTCAGATGGACTTAATGTAATGAGATTAAATTCACATTTGCTTGACTTAAAGGTTGCATAACGTCTGTGTTTAGAGAATTCTTCATTCAGAGACAAAGGGGAATGCTCATGCTGAGCTCTTAAGCATGGAAAATAAGAAGTTACCTTCCCCACTGATCGTTTTACTTTACTTGAATAGTTCATGAAAAGCACAGAAAAAATCAGAGACTGCCATTATATGATATAGTCCCAGCAGGAGAAAGACAGATATGGTAACTTCAATATGTTACCCAATTGTATGTAGGTGAACTGCTGAGGATTCAGAAATGTGGATAATGAACCAAAATGTGAAAGTCTTCATTCAAAATACAAATGTACATCTATATTTTTAAGATGAAATAGTGGGCATTTTCACTGGTGTCAGTGAGGCCAGCATCCATAAAAGCTGCAAATGTGATTTGGAAATCTAATGCACGTATTTGGAAATCTAATATGCAAATAAGCTTTGTTATGTTTCTGATATTGACTCCTGCCAACCCGATTGAACAGACTGAAATACTATGAAAATGGTTACTATCAATTTTTTGACACTCCCAGTTTCACTTAGCACGGGTAAACATATATGCACATGCACATATATGTGTGTGTATACAGGATATACAGAATTTTGAGTCATCTGGGTTTAAAAATATTTTAAACTTTTTTAAATATTACAAAGGAGCTATAGAATCTGAAAATTCCCCTAGGTCTACATCCTTAAAAAGCTATTCGAGTTGTGATTTTCCTTTCAGTCCATGGCGGTACTTGTGACATCCCTCCTTGCTGTACCTTCCAAGTCCCCTTGGAATCATTGATAGCTTTTATCTTTGCAAGAGCGTCTCAAGGTAAAGGAGCATCCTTACCCTCCTGAAGCTGTGCACTGGGGGCACAGACCGAGGACACCAAGGCCAGTTCTCCAAGTCCTAATTGAGATGGACCATCCCTTCCCTCTTGCACCCCAGAGTCATCTCGCTGGCTGTGGTCTCTTGCACCCTTGTACTCAGTATTGCAGCAAAGCCTTGCTGCAGAACCAGAGGGTATTCTGTGGGGTCTTTGCTACTTTCCCACTCCTTTTTTTGCTTTCAAAACAGTTGCATCTTGTTGGTCTTGTTGTTTTTATGTAATGCAACTTGAACTGCTTCTAGGTGCGTGAGGCTAAAAAGCTGATGTCCCAACAAGCCTATCTAGGCCGGTCACCTTGACTCCTGGCAGAGCCATGGAAAGGGACTGCACATCCAATTGGCGCCGATGTGTCGTGCAGCACAGACTTGGCACTGCTTTTTCCTGTGGCACTGGCACTCAATATGTTCAAAATGCTCCATTTTGCTTTCCTTCTCTCTCTGTTCAAGCACGAGAGCCAAGACTCCTTGACTCCACATGGGAGAAGTCTGGCAGCTGCCAAGCTTGGGAAGCCCCTGCCAACAGCAGCACCTGAACCTGTGCCTGGCTGCTCTCCTGTGACTCTTGGCTAGCCCACTGTTGGCCCCCAAATCCTTTCTGTGGCCAGTACAAAGCAGTGGCACTGGTCACACTTCTGTGTCCATGATGCCGTCCTGTGTAACGACTTTCCATGCTATTCCGTCTGCCAGACATAGGCACCATCACTGTCTCCTAGGCAGCCCCAAGAGGCAGTCTTCGAATTAGTTTCCTGCATCGCAGGAAGACAAAGATGCCACTTATAAATTTCAAAATATTTCCAAATATTTGCTATTCAATTTTAGTGCTCTATCAGATAGATCAAATCAAAAATTTTGCATTCTCTTTTCCTGCATCTGTGTCCTCTCTGCATCCTTTTTTAGATGTATATTTTAAGGTGTATACTTACGTTTTGCAGCCAATGTATTAATGCACTTATGGCAGAGTGAGTGTATATATAGGAACCTAAATTCGTGTTTAAGCACCTAAATTAATGGTCTGATTTTCAAAACACCTGCACAATCAGCAGATCCCACTAAAGTCAAAAGAGGAAAGCAAAGCTTTGTATTCTGTACCAGCATGACCTTTTTCATAGCACTTTTCTTAATGAATCTATTCTAAACCTTTTGCTAGCAGAACCCTCAAAAAAAAACAAAAGGAACAGAGAACAATCATTTTAACTGTACAATATACTCTTACAATAAATAAAAAATGTGGTGAGAAAGACAAAGTACTGCTTTTACAATATCCTGCGCCAAATCACAGGTTATACAATTCAGTTTTTTATTTGCACAGCCAGCAATGCTTTGTAGAGCAATCAGGGAAGATAATACAATTCATTTTAAATTCTCATTACTCTAAAAGTGTTGAATCTTCTTAAATTGTTTTGGGGTTAATTGAGAATTTGCTGTCTTACAATAGACTAAGAATTGTTTAGGCTGCCCTTGTTTCATATTTTTTATGCATACCTTTCTTGCAAAGTTATAAAAACAACAATAAAAAAGAAACAAGTGAAATGAAATAATGATCTGCATTGTTACTATTCTAGCACTCATTTTTAGGGGAGATAAAACTCATGTATTGATCAATATTTAAATGGCTTTGAAGTGGAAGTACATGCTGGGTTGAAGCAATGTATCAGTCATTGTGCATTGGCTTTCTCCTCTCCCTTTCTGCATATTCCTAAAGGAGTAACTTCTGCCCCATGGGGAAACACTGAATCCATTCTAATCTTTCTTAAGTTACAGGAAAAAATATCGTTGTAGTTTAATGATCCCCTCTCATAGCATTATTTCGTGTTTCGAAATACCTGTGTTACACAGGGCTGGGAGGTCCAAGCCAGGGTCCAGGGGCTCTGCACAGCCAGATGGGACAGCTGAACATCTCCCCTGGCTGTCAGCCAAGCTATGGGGCATTTACCATTTGTTAGAGGCATCACAGCTTATTTTTACTCCTTCTAAAGGACACAAGAGGCCAAAGCAAGCGATCATGCCTTTTTATGTTGACCTGCAGTTTATTCTTTCATCTTCTAGCACTTTCCATCCCATTTCATTTTATCCTCCTTTTTTTTCCTCTAACAAATCTGTTGCTTTTGATTATTCCCTCAGGAAATAGTTGCACCAATAAATTATTTTTGGCAGCATTATGACATAGCACACCTTTTAAATGACAGTCACTAAGAGGCACTGTCTTGGCACATGCCCATTAAACAGTAGCAGGTTTTTTGTCAGTCACTTGTAATTCAAGATTCCTATGGAAAATCTCACGGCTGTTTGTGAGCAGTAGCAATCCATTGCAAAGACGATAAATGGCTTATTATAGTAGATATTGCTTATATGATTGAAATTTTGGGTTTAGATATTAACACGTTTCACTTGTGCCACTTAATTTAGCCATGTGTATTATTTAATATATTTAGCTATGAGTCAGGCCCTAATCATAACCATTCATATGGTCAGTTACTTCAGTAAAGTGGAGCAATTCTTAGTTCACAAACTAAGAGATTTCTGCAAATATTTGCTGAATTATTGCAAAGATAGCACAAAGTGAATTGCGTATGTCAGACTATTCCTGTGGCTTGTAGAGGGGTGGGTGCCCATGGGTGGTATTGTGGTTGTACGTAGAAGTGGTGGTGGTACGTCAGATCTTCTGGATTGTAGCATACCAAAGATTGCCACTGAGAAACAGCTTCTTTTTGATTTTTTAAATATGTGTTTCTGTGCTAGGCTTTAGGGCATACTTCTCTGTGTTCCTCCATCTATCAAATGAGCCTGACGGTAATGACCTAACGCAAAGGGAAGACACAAGCTATATGTTTTTTGCACTCCCTGAAAGCCACTGAGGATAAAGACATGTGATCCTGTAGTAATGTGATCATGACATGTCTAGAAGTGCAATCTCCTGATGGCTTTTATCTTCTAATTTAGGTATTCAGTTTTCAAGGATCCCGCGGGCTGGCTAGAAATCAACCCTACCAACGGTACCATTGGCACCACTGCTGTGCTGGATCGGGAGTCTCCTTATGTGCACAACAACATCTACACAGCTCAGTTTCTGGCCATAGACAGTGGTGAGTAGCTATTATTGACCAAACATTGGAAGTATTTATTATTATTTTTTGTCTGCTTGAAGGTTACCATTCATTCAAACAAGTGCCAAGCTAAGGTTACGCTTCACTGTTTTATGAAGCAGCCACCCAAAGATATTAGAAAGAGTTGTGACTAACAGAAAATAGAGGAATAAACTTAAACTGAGCAGCTTTGGTTTAAGGCCAAGTCATGCATATTCATTCCTGCACTGAGATCTGAGATGTAAGTAGTGTATGAACATTCGTGTAAAATAATAACTCATCTTTATCAGAGTTAACTTCCTCATAATATTTGAGCAGTTCTTAAACCTAAGGCACCTAAATACCAATAGCAGCTCATCCTGATATGCTGAATTGCATCTTATTCAACATTCAGTGATAGTGACAAGAAAAACATAGACAATTGCTAAAATGCATTTTTTTTACATAAATGTGGATTAAAGTTCCTTCTGTCAAATATAATCTGAATTAAACTAGCTAGCAAAGATTCGGTATAAGTATCTTTTATAGCAGGAAAAAAAAAAAGATAAAAAGAAAAAAATCCTGATCATTCCTGCAAATCTCCAGAGCTAAAGCCACTTTTTTTTTCCTATAAAATAACAACTAATATGCTAACACTTTTTCATAGCTACAGCTGTTTTAGTCCTGGTGATAAATTGTAAAAGGTCCTTTTTAGAAGGACAATTTTACATTTTTGTAACTACCTGACTCAGGAAGCATTTGCAGGCCTTAACAGAAAAAAAAAATCTCTGTAGATAGAAAAGATTTTTTTTTCTGCTGAGGTGATGATTTATTTATATATTCATACATATTCTTTATCAGGAAATTTCCAAAGAAAAATGGAGCACCAAACTTATTTCTGTCTTCTATTTGCTATTGGATAAAGATTTTTAAATGCATCTCAAAATGGAGTCTTCTGGGAACTTAATATTATGGTGAATATGTAAAAAGTCAGGATAATATTACTGAGAGACCAGTTATCAAAAGTCAATATGTTTTAAAGGCAGACTCATGTACTGCCGTGCTGTCAAAGAGAAAAGAAGGAGCAAAAAGTTGAATATTTCCAGCTGCAGAAAGCAGCCTAAATGAAAGCAGACTCTCCTTGCTTGCTTGTGTGGATTATTCCCTTGCTGTCCATGCAGTAGCAGTTGTTACTGTTTATTCGAAATAAGAGAATAAATAAGTAGAATAGAATAGAATAGAATAGAATAGAATAGAATAGAATAGAATAGAATAGAATAGAATAGAATAGATAAATAAGTAAGAAGTAAGTAAGAGTCTCCCAGCCAGGAGCTAGGTGCCTTCTCTTAATTCCCGGATTTTTTCTGCACTGGGAAAACAAGAGGAGAGAAGGACATCTGGGCACTGACCGGCAGCTCCACAGAAGAGCTTTCATCTGGGTCAGAGATAACAAATTCAACCAAGATACAGTCAGCATCCAATTTATTGCAATTTTTTGGCACTGTTAGTACAGCAGCTAATGCCCTCAAACATTATTGACTTTTCTGAATGAAGTAATTAGAAACCACATGTGTGCATTTAGTAGTGGCATGTTAGGTGTTAATTACGATCCGTCGTGAGCCTTGCACGACTTCGCTCTGCGTAGCTCAACCACTGGTGGAAACAGTGGACAGTGGGCCTCAAATAGCTGATATTAATTACATAAAGGCGCAATGTGGAGTTTGTGGAGTGTGACCTAACCCTGTTGTTGGGACCCACTCGAAGTTCTGATTCCAGCTGATTTCCAGGTCACTGCTGATGCTGACCAGCAATGCTGACCACCAACATTTCCTAATGTCCACCACCGGAAGGAATATTACATTAGATGACAAGAAAAACTGTGGTAGAATATGAAATGAATGCAGAATTCTTTCAGGATGTTAAAAAAGAAGGTTGTGTTAGCTTCAAAATGAAAAGTGAGCATGAACATAACTACATGCATTCGTTCGCAAGCAGCATGGGGCACAAACTGCTCAGTAAAAGCCACATCTTTCTTCAGGTTACTAAGCATAGACTATTTAGCATGGGTGAGATTTTTATGTGATAAGGTTGCCTTTGGCAGGATTAAGAATTGCCAAATGAGATTAGATGGTAAGATGAAAATTTACTGGCATTTCCAATAGAGCAAGTTATTTACTTGGGCTAATAGACTTGGGGCAAAGAGAGGAGAAGAGAAGAAAAAAACATAATAAATCAGAGACTCTGTTTTTTCAGAAGCATTTAGTGTGAGCCATTTCTTTCACCACTGTGTATGGCTGCTGGCAACGAAATGAGAGCAAAACGTATATTTGTTTTTCATTAAATGCAGATTTTGCTTTTCTCTAATGCAAGCACTTTATTTACAGTACATTGTGGTCTTTTTTGCCTCCCTCCATATCTAACACAGCCCAATTATCTCGCCTCGCCTTGTAGCTGAATCTGAACCTGCGCCAGCGAAGTCTGGGCTGCTCAGGCCTTTGCTTTTCTAACTGGGGGAATGAGGAATATTTGGGGCAATTTCCAAAGCACAGTGCAGTGCTGTGCAAAGGTCCCCGGGGCAGCTCCGTCCTCCCAGAGCTTCATGCTGGCGCCTGGGTGGTTTCTGGGAAAGAAATTGGCTCATTGAGAGGTTGCTCTTTCCCTGCAGTTGCATCACCTGGGATGCATCACCCCGATAAATTAACTATGGATTTCTATAGAGAGTCAGAGCATATAGAGTTCACATAATCACAGCATGGACACTGTTGTCCCAGCATATTCCAATATCTGCTCTTCTTAAACTGGCCATACTACATATGTCCTATTTTGGTTAAAGAATGGAGATAGCTGAAAACATAATTGACAGCGATACTTTCTTCATTCCCCCTCACAGCGGCCGTGCACCCCAGCCAGGCCATTCTACTACTTTTATAAAATGTTGATAGTCTCAGGAAGAAGCTAAAACAGGAGCTTCATGGTTGGTAGCTCTTTATATAAATACGTGGGCCACAACATCTCTATCCTTTTTTTGGTAAATCACAAAAGTATTCTCACCAGTAGGATAGTAATTGTGAATGGACCATAGAAAATGGAGTCATTCCCCAGCAGGAAATAATTTAGTTGTTTATGATATTCTTTTTGAACTTTATGGTACCTATTTTCAGCATTATCAAATTAACTGCAGGGAAATGTAGTTAACAGTGAATTATGTTATTTCTGCCCTAAACAGTTCTTGTACCTTCCAAACATAATTTAAACAATGTGTAAGAGCAAATTTGATGGACACAGTATTAATTCTGTAGATAATAAAGGCTGACCTTTTATTGGGGGAAATTTCTGTTTTAAAAGAACTTTTTGGAATGAATATCCTAATTTGCTTTGTACTTTTGATTCCAGTAAAGGTCAAGGTATCTTCTTTAGAATTTGAAAACTCTTTTTATTAAAGACTTGTGTGGACATAGTTTCTGGTTTATTAAAGAAGAAATTAAATAGCGGCAGGAAATATCATGAAGCAGAGTTAACATATTAAAGTGTCGTGAACTGGGTTTAATCTCAGGATGAGCTCATAATGGGCCAAAGTCAGGGTTATGCAAACTTGGAAAACATCAGAAACATTCAATTGTCAATAATGGTGATGGTTTTATTTCTTGAATTTAGCATTCTGATTATTAAAAACAATGCAATACCACAATCATAAAATGCAATTACTGAGAGTATACTTGTAAAATGCATGCACATTAAATAAACCTGCTTGGAACAGTGTTTCCATGGGACCTGCTGTATCACTATAGTGCAGTGTTCTTCAGTAGCCATCCTACAGTCCTATCATAAACTGAAGGATTTGGGATTACTACCATGAAAGAGAATACCTGTATCTTTTCCTTGTAAGGTCAGTCATGCTAAAAACTGTGCAGAAAAAGTTATTTTCTTTTTTTTTTTTTTTCTGTGTATTCTGAGAGTCACATATGTATAAACTTGCTATTGAGATGACACCGCTTCAGTTTCCACATTGCACATTCAAAGGAAAATGAGGAAAGAGTGAGGATGTTTCGAATTTCTTCCTCATTTCCAGGGGCCAGATGAAATAAAACCTAAGCAATTCCAAATCTCATTCATTGCACAAGTCTCAGTGCTACTCATCATTAAAAAGCAGAATTATCATTCTGTACAATGTGTAATGAACAGCAGCAGACAAGAGCTAGGAAAAAATGGAGTAACAAAGAGATGTGTAGCAACTTGCAATTAGAATTTCTCCTTACATGTATCTAACCTGTCTTTCTTGCTTCATGATGTGCATAATTAAATTACCACAGATTGATTCCACCTAAAACATGCTATTTTTGAAGAAATCAGGCAATTAGTTGCCATGGCAACCCAATTAAGCCAGTTTTATATCCCTTATCTTAATTGCTGTATTAATTGAGAAGAGAAAATAAATTGAATGCTCATCCTTTCCTTGCCATTTTAAATTTCAGTAAAATATGAATTGCACACAAAATATTGTTTTAATTTGTCATCACGGACTGATGATTAGAAAAAGAAATTAGAATGCTGAAAACAGTATTTAAGACGGATGGCATATGTCAGTAGCAATTTGATATGCTGAAAGAGCTGTGCTCTTTTGAAATGTAATTACTCAAAAATAGGATCTACATATATTATTTGAGTGACTGATTGAAGGATTGCAACTTTTAAGGACTATTTATTTTATAAATATTAAAAAATAAAAGATATCTAGAAGGCAGTAAATATTTTTAAGATTGGAAATTTCCAGTCACGGGAATTCTTTTATACAGGATGTCAGCATATTGCATTTATGAGGCCAATTTTTCAAATACCTGAAATGCTGAGCAGCCCACCTGGATTTTGGTATCTTCCTACTCTCATCATATTTTAGTGGAACCAGTCACAAACTCCAGCTTGGATGCAAAATGCAATGGCAATATTCCTGTCTGAATGGAATTTAAGCCTGCACCTGATTCCACATCACCTACTCTGCCCACAGTTTCCCATTATAAAAACAGCATATGGAGAGGGCAGAGAGCCATGATGGGGGAAATCTGATATTTCAGTTCTGGTTTTTATATCAGCATCATTACAAAGCACAAAACATTGCTTCTCACAGTGCCTATTTAAAGCATTTTAGGTAAGCAGGAGCATGCTACGTCTTCCAGCTATCGGTTGCTCAGCTTTTTTGTTGCATTCTTTGCATTTTTTGTTGTTTGTTCTCCACTTTTCTTGCTGTATTATATACATGAAAGCAAAGCAGGCCAGAGAAAACATTTTACAGCTAGTAGGCTGCAGCTTTTCCTTCAGACAAAGCCGGAGCTGAAAATAGAGAAATTGGGAGAAATGTGTGTCCAAGGAAAGGGCCATGGCAGTCCTACATGTGACAGTTGGTTAGCTAGAAGTAAAATGAAAGAAAATCTGTAGACATCATTAGCATTGTTCCAAATTGACCTTGATATGACTCAAATGCGGTTTACAGGCATTTTAAGAAATACAGATTTATTTGTGATGGGTCAGTGGAGAAGTATTTGTGCCAGCAATCAGAAAATCCAAATTCTCAAAGACTTTCTTCTATTCATAGATGAAAAAAACAAAATTGTTCTTACTAAAATAACCCAAGTAATTCATTCTACCTTCTCATTTTGTACCTGAGTAAGTTTGTTACCAGCAAACAGTAGAAATAGCAAAGCAAGGGTAGAATCAGGCTTTGTGGGCTACATAAATGCATGTGCAAGTGGAGTAAGGGCTGCTGCTAAGTGGTACACCATAAATATTGTAGGAAAATTCATAATAGCTGAATTTTCAGGCTGTCAGCCTATGAGAAAATCTGTATGGCAATTGAGGAAATCTGTTATGGTAATTGGTATCCCACATTTGGCAAAAGGCAAGCTGCTTGCTCTTAGGAGTTAAATGGCCTTTTAATTTCTGCACTGTAGAATAGATGGACATGGAAAATATATATAGATTTGATGGCCCTGAAAGCATAGCTTGATTAGAAGAAACGAGTGCAGAAGTCTTTATACCATTCATAATGAACATGTGAAAAGGGACAGTGCATGCTCCATTCTTTCTAAAAATACTGCTTCCTGGCATCAAGCAATATTGTAGCTCAGATCTGTGTCACAGCTGGATTCTCTAAAGTGGTTGATTTTGTTTCTTTGGGAATTTGACAAATTTTGCTAGAATTCCAGGTCCATTACACTCTTGAAAAAGAGTATAATAATTCAAATTAAATTCCTTTTTACTCAATTGTCTCTGATAAGATATTGTTCTGTAAAGGCATTTAAGTAAAGATTCCTTTGCTGTAATGACAAAGATACAAAACATTACAGTTCTAAATACAGAAGATTTCATGTATTTAGGCTTTGATGCCATTAGGTAAACCACTTCCTAAATCTAAGTGAAAACATGTGTTCTCATTAATTGCCTTCTGGTCCTAACGCTTTCTGATTTGTGTGTCTGGCATTTTTCATGTTAGTTGATAATGTTTTGATTATCAATGCTTTGTTTCTTAGCTGTACCACTAAGCTAATTATCTTATTTACAAGTTGAATTTCTTCTGATTTACTCAAAGCCTGTTTTTCCATAGCATGTGCAAATATCTATTTTTTGGGCACTTGGAAATCCATGTTTCTCTCCCTTGTGCAACATGTTTACTTTTAGACAAAGTATAGATGCACAACACTACCATTAAAAAAAAAAGAAAGAAAAATGACTTGGAGATACTGCATTCTGACACATCCATTAACTGATCCAATGCCACCAGAGGTTAGGCCAGCTAACTACTTGCCTTGCTCTCTCTAATACGCAACAGCATAAGAAAACACTATGGACTTAACGTTGCTATGCATCTTTCTTATGACAGTTTAAAAAAAATCAGTTGACAAAGAGCAAGATAGAAAAGTGTTTGCAGAATTGAAATGGAAATTCCAATTCTGCAATTTTTAGTTCATTACCACTGCCTTATTGTTGCAACATTATCTTCCCATAATACGCCCTTTCTATGCTAATAGGAATGAAGGTCTGTATAGAATAGGAGGCTGGTAGCCCAGCAATTTCAAGACACATTGTGAATAAGTGATTTTAACTCAGAGATTATGCAAATCACCTTGGCTAGCAATCGATATATAGTTTCTTTTTTGGGTTCATTAGATCCTGAATCAGTACAAAATTAGCTTGTCGCGTTATTATGTTTATTCCCATACCTTTTCTTGGCCAAAACTTAAAAAAGCAGAAACATGGTCAAATTAGAAGAGAAAATATTTCTTGAATTTTTCTCTGCTGATTTTCAGAAATTAAATGAAATTTCAGTGAACAGAAGAAATATTCTCATTATATTCAATTTCTTTAGTTTACAACTCCATTTAAATATCTAATGAAAATATTTTAAATGCCTAATTCCAGGGGGAAAAAAAATCTAAATTATTCTAAGGAGGGATTTTAAAATGTTAGAACTTAGAACGCTCAAGGTCAGGTGGAATTATCCATTTCATTCTTTGATATTGGGGACTGTTGCCCAAAGAATATGTTTTTAAGTAGCATAGTCAATTAATTGCTTTGCTCGACTATATTCTACAGCTGTAAAGAAAATGCATCTTCAGTTTCAAGGATAATTCTGACTCACCATAATCCAAAATCGCCAAGACTTTAAGCATTCTTAACATGTTTTTGATAGCTTGGAAAGTGGAATCAGGGTCATTAGCCCATTGGGGAATTTCACTAGCTCTGAGGATCTTTTAGGCTAATTTGGGGATTTGATGCAGAATAGAACAGGGACAGCTGCAAGAAAAGGATTACATTTTTATGAGCTGCTTTGTCTTTGAAATGTAGACAATTCTTGCACCTTGAAAATGTTCTGCCACTCTGAAACAGTTCTGACCAGCTTCTAAAAGTAATTTCTGGCAGCTTATTTTAGATGGGATCTACAAGATTTTCCCCACAATCATGTTCATCTGTACTCCTAAAAGGGAAAGTCTGAACATGAGAGCTGTAGAGTTGCCAACAGTGGACAGCCCAAATTATTTCTTCCCATGTTGCTGTTCTTGATAGAGCTCCATTAACTTCATTAGTTCCATAACCCTCAGATACATTCTGAGATTTCCTCTGGATGCCCCCAAAAATCCATGGCGCAACTTCCATTGACTTTCAGAGGTGTTTGGTTTCTAATTATGCTAGACGCATATGAAATTATCACTTGCTGTGTGGTGATTCCCAAATCTGTTTTTGCTATCATTTCAAATAGATGAGAATTTTTTATACTGGAATTTACACTGAATACAAATGTCTCAATTCAGTTTCCAAGCAGTCCAAATACTGTCTTTAATTTCATGGTGCACAACTCAGCTGTGTTAGAAATCCATGTACAGCAGCATTTCTGTAGGAAAACTAAAAAGTGGAACATGAAATGCATCTCCATGTCCATTGAAAAATGTTATACTCAGATTAAACACCTCACCAGCCATTCAACCATGTGATTGCTTGTTAGATATGCCATTTTATGTAAGTCTTGATACTGAAGAAAAATGTCTCCTTAGTCCATGGCCATCATTGTGTGTAATTGTTATCTTTTAAGAATCTTACTATGTGATTGGCAGTCCCATTTGAGTAGTTAGATGTCTAAATGCCATCATTGTTCCTCAAGGAACTTAGAGTGTCAAAAATGAATGCCAGTTATAAAAATTTCTTGGCCAGGTGTTTCTATAGAGGGCTTATAATTTACGAACTTACACTAATAATTCCAATATGATTTTGCATGGTATTCCATTAAAATACAAAATAGAGAAGCATCCAAAATGCCTATATCTAGAATATTACTTTTGAAACTATTCACTTCTAAATAAAGGTAGCAAAATGGTCATTTATAGTGATAGCACAAGAATCCAGTTTAACATCTACATCTTCTGGTAACAATCCCTGGCATTAAATCTTCTAGTTCCCAGACAATAGACACCATCATATTCTATGACAGTCTCTAACTCATGAAAGAAAACTACTTTTGTTAGTCTATTTTTTGACTGTTGCATCTTACAAAAGCAGGAGCTATTGCCTAACTGAAGACTGCTATCAGAAGCGTTGTATGCAATCGAATGCTACGACATGACATTTCCAGTTCGGATGCAATTCAAATAAGTATATCTACATTTCCTGCTGCAGCAGGATCTAAGATGTGTCTGCACTTCTTTAGTGCTGCTGATCAAAGTTCCAGTCCCACAAACCTGATGTGCTTTGAGTTCTTGTTGAAAGCTACTCATGAAGCTTCTGAGATTTTTCCAGGATTATTAAAGTCAGGATTTGGTACCTAGCTCTCATTTTTATTAAATACAAAATTAGCTGGGAAATAAACCCTCACTCCCTATTTTAGTAGCTTTTACACACACTGGTAATGCCATTTCTTTCCTATTCCACTCCTATCTCATTCACAGCTATGCAAACAGTGGGAGCTGCAGCAGGAGCTGGAAATGCTGAATGGCTCTTACCCAGACACCTGAAGGTTCAAAGTCTTCAGCCTCAGTAGGAGCAGCGAGTTCATTTGGGCTCCTTTGAAAATCTGCTCCCAAGGGTGGGTGGACTGAGCCTTGAGGGCTTGGTTTGGGCATTAATCACTGCTCTCAGCTGCGAAGTTTTACAATAAAAAGTGAGTGAAGTTTTATTGCAGAATTAAAATATGCTAGGGAAAGGCTTTCATTTCAAAACCAGAGCTGAGTAGAGATCATGGGATTTTTGAATGTTTTTATTGCAAAGGCGTAAATGGTGTCACATTTATAAAAGTCATCTATTCCCAATGGATATGTTATGACCATTTTTCCTTGACTAATTTTTTTGTTCCTTTTTCTTATGTCGCGCGTGTTAACAAGTTTCAGTTTATGACCTTGACATTTGCTTATTTTTCTTTTGTAAGTCTTCATAAATCACCTTTTTTTAAACTGTTATGAATAAAACAACCAAAGAATAAGTCATTGAAATGGACAGAAGCAATTTCCTTTCTCCCTGTTGGTATGTAATAGTTGACTGGCCCAGAAGCCGTGTAAAGATAGTGAAACATTAGCATGGTGGAGAAAATGCAGCCATATCTATATTTGACAAAATAACAGTATATTCATAATGCTGTTGCCTTCTTAATTTCAGAAGGCAGATTTTAATATTACTGACTTCAGAGAAAGATAAGAAGGGCAGTGCATGAGACATTATCAGTCCAGTGTGGAAATAATGCATTCAAAATTAAAGACAGCAGTTTAATTAAGTGCATGAAAGGCTGGCTTTTATGATCATGTTTCAAAAACTCAAATGTCTTTTCATCCATTCTGCTGTATGACTTTACTTAATAATATATCAAGAACAAAAAATGTATTGGAGTCTTTCTGCAAATTCAATTAGTGCAATCAAAAGTGAAAAATAATTTCTTTTTCATTAAAAATAACTCAACCCTAACCCTTGTGATGACAAAGTGAGAGAGGAAGGGGGTGAGAAAACAAAAGCTGGAGAACTGTGGAAACTGTGCCTTTGTTATGCATTTATGTGTGTGCAGAATAGATGAAGTGTCACCATTAGTACCATTTGTCATTAAGAGGACTAATTGCATGCTGCTGCAGTTAGTAGTTTATGAGATCCGGACCACAGGGTATTTACTTCTCTCCCCGGCTGTGCCTGCAGTGCGGCAGTAACTCCCTCGTTTATGGACTTGCGGCACGCAGGGTAATTAAGCTAACGCGAGTCTCCGCAGGGCCAAGCTCTAAACGACCGCGACACCTCGCATGGGTGCTTGGTGTGCTGGAGACAGCCTCCTGAAGCCTTTCTAGCTGCTTAAGGCTGTATGGCTAGCAGAAGTGCAGGGAGCATATTTTGTGCATTAAAACAGAAAAATGAGCAAAAAGAACCACCCCTGCAGAAGTGCAGCATTTCAAGGGGGAAATCATTAGGGGTGAGAGGCAGAGGAGGAAGAAAAGTGCATTTCGAAAGCTTTGGAGTCTAGCGAAGGGATCAGTCGTAAGACATTTGAGCAAGCATGAGATGCCACCGCTGACCCCTGCGCTTGGCTCGCGGTAAATAAAAGATCTCATTTCCAGGAGCACTGTGTTCCCAGGTTTCTCTTCTAACATGACTAAGTGTGGTCCTCAGGGTTGCTGGGGACTGATTGGGTCTGGTGCTGTTTATGGGCCCCTGCTGTACAAATTGCTTCCCCTCTGCTGTCATTTTTCTTCTATTTGTCTTGTACTTGGTTCTTTTCATACCTGTCTGTTACTCTAGGGGCCGTTTCCCATTATGATTCTCTCAGTAGGTGCTTATGAACGGGCTATTTTCCTGGTATCTCTTCATGTCCTAATCTCGTTTTGACTCCATAATACTCTTCTCCAAGAGGCTTCCTTGGAGTAATTGTGCATGCTGCTAAAACAAATCAAACAGGCTGGATTTTGAAAATATGATTTACAGTAGCAACTCTTCCGTGTGGCAGAGGCAAGAACAATAAAAAATGATCTTCATTTGTGACTAGGCTATTACAAAGAAGAGCAGGTTAAGTGTTTATGAAAGTACAATTTAAGCCATAGCTGTGTTGTTTCTCATATAGGTAACCCTCCTGCCACAGGGACAGGAACTTTACACATCACCTTGGAGGATGTCAATGACAACATCCCATCCCTTTATCCAACATTGGCGAAAGTCTGCGATGATGCAAAAGATCTGCGGGTGGTGGTATTAGGAGCATCAGATAAGGATCTTCATCCCAACACAGACCCATTCAAGTTTGAACTGAGTAAGCAGTCTGGCCCAGATAAATTGTGGAGAATCAACAAACTTAACAGTAAGTCTGGGTTTTGTTTTGTTTTGTTCTGTTTTTTTGCTTACACATTTGGTCCTCCTGCCTTTGCATCTCAACATGCTTCTGCTGAGGGTTGCGTGTTGCATGGATTCAAAAGCGGTTCTGTGCATGGAGGTTAAGCAGGACAGACCCTTTCCCACTGCTTTACACTGCCCAGGGCAGTTTGTTCTAGGACTAGCTGTTTAGAGATGCACTAGCAGCCTCTCTGTATCATCACTGGAATCAGAACTTTTTCTTCTTTGTAATGCATTGTTTGCACTTTTTTTTAGCTTTGCATTAAATAAGGGCTCACAATGATGTACAGTTTTGCAAAGATTACCAAAAACTGTGTTGTATGGGATTTTTTTCTTTTAATGTGTGAGACGCATGAGACTTTGCATGGATTTTACCAATATACTAGAAAAGCTTCCTGATTTCATGTACTTGAACACCTAAATGCATAGGGACCATATACCAGCAATTAAAAAAAATGTTTCTAATGTAGATTATTTCCAGTTGTTTTCGGGTCTGTACCATTCATCTCTGTTACTATGGGATCTTTTAGCAGTTCACAGTCTCCTTAGAAAGAACTAAAGATGGATGTGATGTCTGCTGTGCCTGCAGGAACCACTGTCACAGACAGTGGGGAGGAATCATTTTCTTTAGCACTCTGCTGTTCTCCAGGCTCTGAACCACCACTATTTAAGCCTAAAAGAGTTATCACACCCTCCTGGAGGCCTTTTGCTCCTCACTGTTGTTCAGGTGGAGCAGATCTGTGGATCTGAAGGGGAAAGAGGAAGCACCTTCATCTCTGCAGCCTTGCAAGGAAGGGGGTTTTGAGGGCAGTAGGGGTAAATTTCTTCTTTCTTTGGGTATTGCTTTGGGGATAGAATTCTCCAGTATTTCATCAGTATATTCATTTCCACAGGCAAGTTCTTCTAATAATTTACAGAGCAGACACATTTAAACAAAAGGGACTCTTAAAAGTCTTCCTTTTGATGTAGTTTGGCGAATGTTTGCGACGATTAGCAATAGGTTCCTGAAAAGAATTTCTGTACCTGCCTCTTCTTACTCTAGTTCTATTGTCTAATCCTTTATTTTGAGTGCTCTCATTTTCCTCTTAATTTCCCTGGATAGCTGTGGCATGGCTGGGCTTGCTTACAGGATCTCCTCCCCTCACAAGCAACCGTGATTTGGCTGCATAATTCTCATTTCCTCCTTTGCAGACACTCACGCCCAGGTCATCTTGCTGCAAAACCTGCAAAAGGCTAATTACAACATCCCCATCTCAGTGACAGATTCTGGAAAACCACCTCTGACTAACAATACAGAACTGAAATTGCAAGTGTGCTCCTGCAAGAAATCCAAAATGGACTGCAGTGCGAGCGATGCTCTTCACATCAGCATGGCCCTGATCCTTCTTTCACTCGGCAGTTTATTTTGTAAGTCTTTTCCTGAACTGTAAGTAATGAAGTATTATTTAGCAGCTCATTTGTGTACTTCATAACAAAATCTGCCAAGGGAGAAGGTAAATTCATACATTGATCCCATAGTGCAATAATTAATTTTCTCTTTCTTTCTTTTCCCTGAGGAAGTAGCTCTATATAGCTTTATATAGAGAGACAGAGGGAGACCTATGCATATGTGTGTGTCTATATACATATTTATATATATGTATATAAATCTGTACCTACATGTATTTATATAGTCAAAAAATAACAACAAAGGCCTAGTTGTCAAATTAGGAGGCAATTGCAAATAGAAGCAATAATTTTAAGATGAATCAGAATTAAAGCAAGCATATGATTAAACTAAGAAGAAGAAGTACCAGCTGTAGTAGCAGATTTGTGAGACGTTTTCTTTCATCTCTCCTCACTTCAATTCAGAAACAGAATCAGGAGATTAAAGGTGTTCTTGTAACAATAGATATTCTGGGTCACCATGAAAATCAGTGCTGCCTGCTTCAATCTATTCCTCCACGTAAAGCACCCAAGCAACTGGAAGATTCAGAACCTGCTCAAGATCTTGAGCTTAGACACCCAAAATTGGTAAACAGAACTACAAGTCTGAGTAGGGTGGAAGGAGAGCCAATATGTAGGGGAAACGTCTGCTGCATCTGAGAAAGTTTTCTGAAAGCACCTTAGATAAATTGTAATTTGAGTTGTTGGAAGGAGGGAAAATAAATAAATAAATAAAAATAAAGAAATCTGAAGACCAGTGAGTCAAACCCCCTAAATGAGCCTCTGGCTTGCCCTATGACAGCTTTCAGTAAAGTTTTGGATACACTCTCATTCTGAGTTTTTATCTATAGGCAAATGAATAGCTTTATCCTCTAACTATGATAGTAAATTTGTTATTCAAGGATTGTTACAATCATCTAATGTTAGTAGAATGCACTGTATGGTGAATTAATACCAGCACCATGGTCAAAGATGTTACTTTCTTGATAAGATAGAATCTATCATGAGGCAGAGAAAGAGGTCAAGAAAGAGAGTGTTTACACATCTGAGGTTTGGTGTATACTTCATTACACATCTTGTCAGTTCTTTTTTACCTTATAGCCTATTACTTTTATCCCAAAAGGTTAACATGAAGGTCATTGTGAGAGAATTAGAAATAAGCTAATGTTTGTGATGCTCTTTGAAGATGAAAAGGACTATATAAATGCTAAATGCAAATTCCCATTCTTTGTTCCAATCGGTGATGTCTGAAGTATCTCCTTTGGCTTTCCTTCAGTTTTTCTGGGTTTAGTCTGCTGGAACCAAAAGCACAATTCAGCTGATAGACATAAAATGTTAGAAATGCTTGGCAGTACATGGCGCTATCATATTGGTGATATAAATATGCAGCTCATTGATTTAAATGTATTCTCACTACCACTTCATAAATGCTGCTGCTGCTATACAAGGTGTGCCTTTTGCCATGAGAATAATGTTCATCTGTCATGATTTTCATTTGAACTTTATTTACATTAATACATCTTCTCAGACTAGAGTGAGGTAAAGTATTTTGCTTTTGAAAGTATCCATATTGATGTTTTTTGTCCCCAAAGAAGTCCTATCATTTTCCTTGTATTGAATTATTAAAAAGTAGATCTAGGGGTTGGAAGCCTTTTCTTGCCACTCACAGCTCTTCCCAGCTAAGCTGGGCACAGAATAGGGACCTGCATCAGTGGGAAGGTTGCAGTGGCCCTCAGAAGGACACAGGGAAAGGAAGATCTTCCTTGCTGGACTGAGGCAGGTGTGAGTGAGAACATGAATTCAACAGACAGGCTTCAGCATGCAGATGTTTGATCCTCAGCACAGGATCACAAATAGGTTTTGGGCAAAATCTTCCACTATTTGGTTGTGTTTCTGATCCAACCAGTTCCACACAAGGAGTCTGGTATCCCGTTGTCAGCAAAGATATTTGTTCTTGCTTGTGCCACGCCAGCTAGCATAACTTCCATAACCCATTCCCTAGGTGTAAATGACTATATAAGACATAAAAGAATGAGACCAGGAGCCAGTTAAATTAATGTGGTTCTGTATTTGAACTTCTCTAAAATGTGCTGATATCATTGCATTCTCCATTCTTTTTTTTTCACACATAGTTCTTTTATAACTGTGATTAGTTCCATCACAATGTTTTGTATAGTCCAAATATTTATCAGAGTAATCAAAGATTACGATGCCATAAAAACAAAGAGAACTTTAGTGCTTATTGAACAGATGAAATATGCCATTTCCAGTGGCAAGTTATGGGCTTAATTTTTGCAGAAGCCCTTATGCGGCTCACTTTGCTCCCAGTGTTTATGTTTTACGAGGCTCTTGTTCCTAGGAGGTAAATCCTTCAGTCAAATGAACTTTGCTTCTCATGCCAAAGTATTTCTTTTTGTATTTGACATCTGGCACAAGGATAGATAGCCCTGTGAAAGAGCTGTTCATGATAAAAATGCCCTGCATGAATCTCCTCTCCATACAAAACATCGTGGCATTATCATTTAAATGGTGCAATTATTATCTATACTTAGAATGTATGCCTCTTTTGTAAGTCATGGAAGAAGTCATATGTGGCAGATTTCTGAAGTGTCTGAGCATAGAAGTGAAGAGCCTGATTAAAACTGTAATGCATGCAAAAAGCAGCAGTTTCACCTATTCTGTAGCTGCCCTACTGTGCTCAGTGTATTGAGTGAGAATGGATAGAGAGTGCCAGAGTTGCCCAAACCCTTGGAAAGATAGATGTACTTGGAGCAAGAAAAATCTGTGATTCTTGTCTGCCAGAATTAGCAAATGCAAGCTGCCAAGCTCTATGGGCCAACTGCTGTTATTCCATGGCAAAGCAATATGATGTTTGGTGGAATTAAAAGGTGGCAAAATAGTGAGATGATTTTTTTTTTTTTTTTTTAAAGAGCATGTTTTTATAATTCTTATGTAGGCTCACAAACTTATTACTGCTGAGAATTCCTGAAGTCAAGCTGGCAATGTGCATGTTGGACAGGAAGAAGACTACCCAAAATTATAACAGGGCATGCTAGCAACATTTGCAAGGAATGTTCAATCTTATCTGTCATTAATGGAGATAGCTTATGACTGTCAAAGTTAAGGATGAGACCTACTGCAACGGCAGATTGTCCTCTCCCAGCTTTTTCTGTCCATGCCTGGAGGCAAGATAGGATCAAATTGTTCAAATTTTATTTAGAGTTTTGTAATTCAGATTAAGATATCGGAAAACAGATTCAGGTTTCTAGTCACAGAGAAGTGCAGATATCCATTACTAAGAAAAAGACAGAGAAATTAGGAGTACCGACTTGACTAAAGCACCTCCATTCAGAATGAACAGAACCAAAGTATAGGGCACACAAACAGTAGATTTATTAGCAAGTTCCTTCATGTTGCAAGTCTCCCTGATATTTTTAGTAAGAGAATAGCTATGAAATTCCATAATGACTTGATAGAGAGAGAAAATTGGCCTATAATTGCAACCTACAAACTGTCAGCTGGTGTTGCATTTAGGATTGAATTAACAGAATAGCAAAAATAGCTGTCCTTGCAAATTTTGCTCAAGCCATCAATTTTGCAATAAATCACTATAAATATATGTTTTAGAAACATTTAGCAGCAATCTCTTTTCAAGACATATTGGGCTTGTCAGGGCTGGTTTTTGTCCCTCAGCAGTGATGTGGTCAGCTGAGCTTACATGAAGAATTCCATCACAGCAGTCAAGGCCAGAGATGTACTACAAAGAACTTACTTGTAGGATGTGAGTTACAGACTAATGACTGGGAAACGTTTGAATGGCTTCCAGACTTTTCAGATATTGTTTCATAATAATCCGAAAAAGTATCAAGACAAAATTTGTTAATATTGTTGTAATGAAGTCAGCAAGAAAAACTGCCCCAGGCCGAGGGGAGACTGGGCAAGAATTCATCTAACTGGCAGGACTAGGTTTTACATCAATTAAAATTATTTATAGTGTTGTTTAAAGGAGTAGTTGAATTTTGGACTTTTGATTTTTACAATAATTATTTCACTTAATTATATAATCACAGAATAATTGCATTTCGTATTTCCTTTTACATTCTATCAACATGAAAGTCTAAATCTCAAATGTATCGAAGCAAGGGACTAAAATAAGAACCAAAAAGGGACATTAGTCTTGTCCCGAACAAGTAGAATTCCATGTGATTTCATTAGAAATAATATTTTACTTAAATTCCCTTGTAAGCAAAAGACTAGGCTTTAAACATGTCATGTTGAAAAAATCTGCAGGGTCAATAGACACATTTCTACAATAAGAAAGACGGATTTCTGAAAGGTAAACTATCTCCTAATTTGGCCAGAATTTTTAGTATTAGCAACCTGATAATAGTTTTGCTGTAAAAGTTGTTTTAATCTATTCTAATTTTAGTTAACTTTGTACTAGGGCACATATCATTAGGGTACAGAAACCTGCAACAAATGATGTTACCTCATATGGGTTCAGTTGTAAAAAAAATTTTAAAATACAGTCAGCACAACTGTCAGCACAGGCAAACCTGGGATATTTCTTATGGATTTCTCATTTTCAATGGCTTCTGAGCCTACCACTTTCTTGTCATTTTTACTCTCGCTTGATAACATTTTTTATTTTTTATTTTTTTTTAGTAAAAACTGTAATTTTGGTATTTCAAAATGGCATTAGTACATAATTATATGCATGTTCTACTTATTCAAGATTGATAGTAAACTAAGCTGTACTGCTGTGGAAGATGAGATTTGACTGCTTAAGCAATTATAGGTTGCTTTATAAAGAAGATGGCTAACTTGCTTTTGATGCATTTCATTTTCAACACACACACACAAAAAAAGAGACACTTGCTTGGTCCTACTATTTCAAAAATGTACTTATTCATTTCAATTGCTAACTATTTTCAACTGTTCAGTTGACTTTATCAGATTACACCAAGAGAAAATACTTTCAGATTTCAGTCACCTCTAATAGTTTTGTTTTGGAAGAACTGGGAAAGAAAAGGAGCTTTTTTGTGTTCTTTCAGTCAAACTAAGGTGACATTGCTATGGGAAAGTGCTCAACTATAATTAATTCCATTTAAGTAGAGAAGATCTGGAACATCTTAGCTGTTTCATTCTAGAAATTACCCCCTCTGAGCATCTTCAGTTACATAACAAATAGGAATTTTGTTAGATGAGGCTTTCTTAGATAAATGTAGCACCGCAGTGGGTATGGGGCAAATGTTTCTGAATTTCTAAGCAAACAAAGCTAGTCTCGTAGCTGATTTGTTGACCTTCCCTCTCAAGGAGTCTTTTCCGTATACAGCTACATTTCGCCGTTCATGAGAACTGCCCATTACCTAGCGAGTATATGTGGGTACAAGAGGGGAAAGGAGAGAAGTAGAAACGTGGGTTCAACAGAGAGCAAGGCTGCTGCCAGAAGTTAAGAGTCAGAGCACTTGAGCATCAATCAGTGCTGTTCCAGTCCTGCCAGTATAGTCTTATTTGTGTAAGTTAGTTAGTGGAAAGGCTTAGAGGTATCATCGGCTATCAGATACCTGTAATAAATGACTTCAGCCTAAGCAGTCTGCCCCTGCGAAGCTGCTCCATTTATCCTGGCATGTTTCCCCCCCAGCCTCGCCAGCCTTGACCAAAGGCACAGCATGTGCTGGATCTCAGCTCCAGGAGTTAAATATGGATATGGATGCATAAGTGCTTACTGGAGCTTTGGGTAGAATTATAAGATATTCATTTCACACATACAGTACTAATGCATACTGTATTTTTCCTGTCATTAAGAACCTTGACAGCATGTGCTAACATAAATGGGAAACAAATTATATATGATAAGCTGAGAATTTCCAGGATAAACTCATTTACTCTTCTTTTCCTTATAAAATTTTCTACAATGTTATTACTGTTCAGTGACATCACTAATTTGCTGTAGCCACAGGCATACCTACTGCTATTTATGCTGCTAAAAATGGATTTCTTAATTGCAAGAGAAAGCAAATGTGGTATCTGTCTGAGGACAGCTGCTTCAGCCTTTCAAGCTCAGTGAGATTTCTGGGTGAAAGAATTCCAATCTCTTTAGAGAAGACAATGTAAGGGTAGTCAAAATAAGTGATTTGAAGAATTTGGCACTTGCAGCAAAGAATAGACAGGGCTTCGGACCACTAGAGAGGTCGCAGAAGAACACAGCTATTAAATAATTATTGTACACAGTGGTACAAAGTATCATAATGTATAGGTGCAGAGACAAAATGCTGTGACACTTCAGGTGTTGAAAACTGCCCATGACAAATCAGCCAGGGATGTGCATGAAAACCCTTTATGTTTTTGTAAGTTGTACATTAAGACTACATGGCTCACTTTGTACATAATTAATGGAAAGGAAAGAAATACCTGAGTGTTGATTAACTGCCTAATCAGAAGTGTGGTGCTGATCTCTTCTGCCTTTTACCCATTACCCTTTTAACATTAGTGAAGTTTCAGTAGAGTCCATGATGTAATGTAAATTTTTAATTAGGCAAAGATTAATGTAATATTTCTGATGAGAAGGTAATGGAAGGAAATATGAAGGAAATGGAGCATTCACGAGTTGAGCTCCAAACTCCAGCTGTGTTAACCCTCTTCCTCAGTGTTAAATGAGAATTAGAGGAGGCATGCATCTCGGATAAACTTCATTCCTGTACAACAGGTCAGCGTGAAACTTACTTAAATACCTTTAATTTTCATGAGGTTTTAACTGCAGTTTAAGTGGCATAGTCTCAAGGATGGGAAAGAGTTTGGTCTCATAAGGAACACATCTTTCTAAGGCTGGTTAACAAATTTCTTTGAATTACTGCATTCGGTCTTGTTTCCTTAAAATAAACAGGCCATTCAGTCACAAAAGTGCGAATATGTTCAGAGAAAGCTAAGGCTGATAAAGCTGCAATGGGGAAGCTGTAATTATTTGAGGTGCCAAAACACTTTCTGACATCAGTAGAAGTGATACTTCTTGCAAGTAAGATGGTTTGCTAGCTGACTAGGTGGGTTCTAATGGAAAATGAGCTCTCAGTAACCACAGTGAATGTGGTCACATGCTAAAAGCTGTGTTTGTCCTAAACACTCTATTAGGAAATCTTGGTCTTAAAAAATTATGGTTTTTTTTTTTCTTCAATTGCATGAATCAGCATAAGGAATTAACATTGAATTAGCCCATTGTGCAACAGAAGGTGGCTCTAGGCTTTGAAGTCAATAGCACAGGGGCTTGTGCAATCAGTTGGATAGTTTGCTCCTTTTCCAAAGCAATTTGGTGTCCAAAACCCAAAGGCTAGGTGAGGGTTCGAAGCTCACCCCTTCAGAATTGGCCAATTACTTCCATTGAAATAACAAATCTTAAAATGTATTTTATTTGGGAAAGCAAGGTGCAGGGTTAGTAACATTAATTATATAGGTCAATACATTGTAAAATATACAAGCTTTTCTTCAGGTCTGCCAGATAAATCAACATATGCTGCCTTTTATTTATAAGCTGTAGGCAAACCAGTCACTAGTTGCCCAAATTTGTGTAATATTTATAAATTTTGTGCTGACAGTTTCCTCTGCTGAGTTTTCAGCCTATGGATTATATAGAAATTCAGTGCTGTTCATTCATGGTTTACAAGTGTCTGTCCTTAGCAAGGAGACCTCCAGGGATCTCTAGCAGATTTGGAGCAGCTTTGTTGATATGAAAGCTAGCATTGTTTCCTCTGAGTCAGGCTTGAGCAAATACCACTTAATGGTACTAGCTCTCATTGATACCTGGAAATTCTATTTTTCCAGTGGTCTATGAGCTCAAAGTCCTGAACTTCCACTTTTTTTGTCCTGGGAAATTAAATTACTCATGAGAGAATTTAGTCCTACCTGGAATTCTCAATCCAAATGCATTTTGGCAATCAAGCTCACAAAGTTCCTGTATATATGCCTGGATCCTAATTTTGTAGCTAAGTCTTTGCCTTAAATAGCATGATAAATTCCTCAGGTCAAGTAATTCTAAACTGGATCTTATTTGGAAATGTAAGTGGCATGTCTTGCTACACAGCAACGCTCATTTTGGGAGATTGTCCCTTTTGCTAATTAAAACCTGTTATTGTTTCAATGGATATAAGGTTACCCTTGCTTTGTTTCTACCCTTTCCAAACTATTGCATTTTTGCTTATTAAAGCGAGCAGGGTGACCCATTGACTGCAACGACTGAGTGCATTCAGGTTGATGCAAAGTCCTTGTAAATATTAGCGATGGCATCACGAACTACAAACTTAAGCTCATAAAACTAAACAAAACATTCCTGTATACTCAGTTAATGACTAAACCCATTTATCAGCCCCTCTGTGGATTCCTGGGCTTGCTTAGATTTGGTTATTTACCCTCATTAGAATTGAGGTCATGCTGAAGGGAAGGACAGGCTGTCGTACACTCTCCTGGTGCCGGCATCGCTCCACAGACCATCAGGATAGACCCCTAGTTAGAAGAAGTTATCTTCAAAGTGAAATCAAATAATACCAAAATAATAACAAAAAAACTTTAATTATATTAAACTTTTACAGATAATGTAATTTATATCTAATAATTTATTTATATTCAGTATAATCCCTTTGGTGCCCCCAGTGCTGTAAGGTCAGGACTTGTACTGGTCTGCCCAGGATCCAGCCTCCATGAGCAAAAATGGGTAAAAGCCTTCAAAGGGTGGCACGTCCATCTAAAAAAAAAATGGGAAAGGTGGGGTTAGACATTAAAGGTAAGTGTCACTTCCCAGAGATACCTGTCTTCCCGAATAATTGCTCCTCAAGCTAGAAAATTCATACTGAATTGCTGAGAAATGTGCATGCCCTCTGCCAGCCATTTGCTTGGAGACAAGATGTTGTCATATGCGTAGCAATAATCACACACGTTTCCCATCACTTAGGTCTGTAAGAACTCGTGACATTTGAAGCTGTCCTACTGCGTTGCCGTGGCAACGGGGGAAAAAAAAAAAAAAAAAGAAAAGAAAACATCAGAGCGGAAGATTGCAGTTTACAGCTACTGTTCTTCACTACTAGGCCTCAGTTGCTCCAGATCCGGTTTAATTTGCAACCTCACTTAATTTGCCCGACAACCCATCGGTGTTTGACAGCCTCTACCCTTACTTCGATTGATTAATGGATTTCTCTTGCACGCTGCAAGGTTTACGCCAGTTTTCACTGAATGTTAAAGACTGCGCCATCCAGACTAGATCTCGGCGGAGCAGAAACCAGAATGACTCCATTTTTCTTTTCTATCTTGTTGCTGTTCAACTGTCCAGAAAATATTTTGTCTGTGGGTTAGTATTTGTATATGTATGAGTGTATGTGTGTGTGTATATATATATATATATATATTTATAGAGAGAGAAAAGGTATATGGCAGGTTTAGCTTTTCAAAAATGTTCATTTGGAAGATGGTGAGGACCAGAACAGAGTAACAGAGCCCTGGGTGACCTGCAGCACACGTGAAACCTGGTGCCCACCGTTCTCCTGACCATGGGCACGTGCTGGGACAACTGTCCAAGCCAGAGCATCAGTAAAGACCTCGCTTCAGAACATTGTCATCATTGCGCTCTTGGCCTCAACACAGCTGGCATCACACTCATAAGTGTGAGGAGGAAACCAGATGCCCTGTTATATATTCACACACATTATATATATATATATATATATAGTTTGGTTTGAATATATATATATATGTATATATATATACATATATATAAAATACATACATACACACGTACACACAGTTTCCAGTTATGAGTAACAAGAAAATTTCTGTGTGTGTTAAGTTACCACACTTGTTTGCAGACATGGGAGTAAAAAAGGTGTTCGTTATATATGAGTATGGACCCTTTTTTAATTCTGTGAGCATGTAAGGTAAAGAAAACCTTCCAACTGTGTCAAGGTGACCATCTTGTTAATAAATTGTAAATGATCCATCAAAGCTCACACCAAATTTTTATAAAATTGATACAAAAAAATATACTAGTGACAGACTGTGGCTTTTATTAGAGCTTGCCAGTAACTAGGGTGAGGTAAGTGTCTTAGAATATTTTAATGAAATTGCTTATTTAAAGTTGAAATAAGAAAGCTTCCTTATGCAATAGAACTTTGCAGCTGCGTTCTTTAGTTAGCATTTTTACAGTACTTATGAGTCATACTGTATGTTGTCTTTACTACAGTGAAATTATGAGCATATCTCCCACATCACACACATGTTTCAATAGTAAAGCTTTTTGGAAGCATTAAAAAAAAAAATCCAAACATAAATTAAGTTTTCCATAATGCTACACTAGATATTAAATGTGTGTTGGTGGTTTAAAAATTGCTGTACAATAGCTTTTCTCTGATTTCTTGCATTGTACCAAATATGGCAGCAGGTTTTTTTTTTTTCTTTATCAAAAGGAGTAATATCAACCATGGTGACAGAGGGAGAATTAATTTTTGTTGAGAAATTTCATGTAGCGTACAGGCATGGGAGCAGGAAGTGCCTGAACTCAAACATTAACATGGGTGTGCTTCAAGTTCCCTTGCTCTGCCTCATGCCTTGCAATAGTCACATACTGCTGCTTTATCATCAACAATCATGTGTTTTTTTTAAAAAAAATACTGTTTCCACGCAAAGTTTGCAAAAGCGAAAATCAACAACGGCTTAACAACATAAGCATTTAATGAATGCATCCAAGTGCATCCAAAGATGAATTGCACCTATGCTCTATCTTGAATAAAAGAAATGACAACATCCTCCTACATAAATCATCTACTTGCTTTCTTCCTCTACCCAGCCAATCTCTAGAAGGACACCATTGATGTCAGCGTTATTTGTATCAAATCAAAAAAAAAAAAAAAAAAAAAAAAACAACCTTTTTATAGTTTAAATCAAGGCTCACATAGTATTTGGGGGCTCAGTCCAAGGGCATCTAAAACCAGGAGCAAAGATAAATCTCCTCTGCCTGGAACTGCACTAAGCGCAGGATGGCTAGTGTCCTCCCCATGTATGCCCAAGACAGATCGTTCTTCATCTGACACATAGAAAGGTCAATATTATGGCTGAAACTGAATCAAGACACATCAAAACCTTCATTCACCTTTATCACCTTATTTCCACACCCAAATTAAATCCTCCCAGCTAATACTACATTTCTCTAGTTTCACACAAAGCTATCACTGACTGCATAAGCATCCATGAGAAAATGAAGCTGCTGTGTTAATGTTTCTCCCTCTCTCGTCCCTGAGAATGACCCCTTCCAACAAGCGACCACACCACGTCCTGTAACACTGTACACACAAGGAAACACATAAAAACTGAGTGTTCTTACCTGCAGTAGCGTGGAGGTTCAGGAAAAATGATGTCCATCTCCTGAAACAAAGGAACTACAGTAATTCATTGGTCTTTCATAATATACGGTCTGAATAACAAAACACAAAGATTGCAGTCATTTTTTTAATAGTTTATGTTTAATGTTTGCTCAGCCATAGCTTGCTGGTTTTATAACATAGCTACATAGAAATATGTACTGAGTCACTACAGCATTTATTGCAGGCTATGTTTGTAGGCATACAATGGGATCTACAGTCTGAAAGGCAGGTTTTTGATTTTTAATTTTGCAAAATGTGCAAAACTTTTTAAAAAATAATTTCATTTGAAAACAGTATCTGCTCTTAAAAAATGGGTATAATGATCAAGGTGTTAGTTAATCACTAAGAGGAGTTTTATTAGCAAGGTAAAGGTGTCACTGGGAGTGTACTTGCTAATTCAACCTCTGTCCATACACCTCATGTGTGTGCTTGCAATATGCCTATGTGCATTTATTAATGTACATTTCGTTCAGTAACTGTAGGTCGGAGAGTTAAAACAAAGAGAAAACAGCCAAATGCCCTAGTAGGTATAAGGAAAATTATGTAAGGGTGAAACACGGGCTAATACACTTGCTGAGTCCCATCGTCATCTCATTTACACTGGTATGAATCAAAGAACAACTGCATTACTAAAGTTGTTTGAAATGCAGTCATATTTAGATGATTTTTTCCACTTAAACCTCCCACATACTGTTTTTACTAGTCTGCAGTGAAGAGTAAAGCAGCAACATTTGTCACATGATGATAGCTGAGTACTTATTTATATATTACTGAAAGGTTGTCTTTTGTGGCATAGGGAGGAACCTACCACCTCGATGTTGCCCACAGATGATTCGCTTCCTTCACTGGCCACTTCAACATGTCTCTAAGATACCCAGTACAATCCTGTTTAACCTTTATTTTAAATGGCTGTGACCTCTAGACAAATAATTCTTCCTGGTCTCTTGCATAGTCATTTAAGTTAAGGATAACTACAATACAAACCTACTCTATTAAATTATGGACTTACCATCAGTTCATAGGGATCTAGCTTAGGCGTTTTATCATTATAAAGGGAAAGATATATGTTATAGTATCAACTTACATCATTGGTCTTTCCTTTGCACGACTTCCTTTCAGAAATATTGAGAAACAGGCCATTTTCTTCTCAATTGCTGCCCCTGCACTTAGCAACTTGAGACAGAGCAGAATTTTGCGCACAAATCATTTTACATCACTGCTTGTCTAAAGGCCAAGTTTCTTTCTAAGTGGCTTTAATAATGCCTCATTTAAAAGAAAAGGAAAAAAAACCACCATAAGTGGTATTAAAAAAGAATCACATCCACTTGTGAATACCACATCTAGGGCAAAAAGAGCCTGTCTTCCCTTATTGTATCTCTAGAAACTCAGTTGTCTGAAAGAGACAGTGTCCAATGGTAGCCAAAAAAGTCATATTTTTCTCATAACTCTGTGATCTATAATTTTCAGAGCTGACATGCAAAGCACTTCAGTAGTTACTATTACAATAGTTAATTCATTTAAAGTCAGTATAAGTGACTATTTTATTCTGTAAAACACATAGCCCATTGCCTACACTGTTTTATCTAATCAAATGTCAAGCTATGCTAGTTGATTTTTAATTATCTAAAAAATCACTCATACATTCTCAATGAAAAGTTACTACTTGCACAATTGCTCTGTGTGTGTATATATGTAGATATATAGAGATACACACATACATATATAAATATATATATATAAAGTATATGCAGATGGAGGGAGACTAATGCAACATGAAGACTTGGAATAAGCAGTTCAGTTCCATGAATCATGGCTGAGCTAAGGAAAATCACATATGCCAAATCAATCTGATAGTCAAAAAAAAAAGGAAAAAAAAAACAATTATTATTCCAATTCTCTTGTTGTATTTATGCTACCTTTAGCTGTCCCCTCTTAACACAGTTTATATCATTTGAAGATATGCATAATTGTTTACTGATTCATTTTTAGCTGTCTGTATATCAGCGGTCATCAGTAGGAGAAGGGGAAGGGGGTATAGCTGGAATTCTGCATCGCTGCATTTTCAGCAGATCAATCATTTGGGAAAGTTTTTATCCATCTCCTAAAAGTTACACTACCCCTTAGCATCGCTAACTAACTGCATTTTATCATCTGAGGTCAAATGAGAGCAGCCTAAAGACAGAATGTGTGCACGTTCCCCATGCACTCGACGTGGGGCTGCAGAACGACGGTGCATCAGCCGGACTAGGACGGCAAAGTCAGTGCACCCAATTGTGTTGGTGCTGCCATTTCAACCAGAAGCCTCCTACGAGATTATGTTTGCCCCATAATGAACACTGTAAGTTATCACCAAGGTATTCTTTTATGTTTTTTTTTTTCTTAAGTTCAAACAAGTATGAAAATACTTTGTTTGATTTTAAAGATACTTCATTCAGCCACCTTTCCGGTTAATCGTTCCTTTGGGCCCTAGTTGCTGAATTGCTTGCGGTTTCTGAGGTGTAAATAAACCTTTTGATTTATGATGTGGTTGAAAAGAAACTTGTAATTTATTTGTGAAATGCTCAAATAAAGGATGTATGGGCTTTTACCTGTTGTCTGGGCACACACCTTCCTGAAACAATCCAGCAGAACTCCAAAATGACCTTGAGCCGGCTGGAATAGCTTGAGGTGAATGCAAGAACACCTCCCACCCATGCTGTAAGTAAAAGCGAGAAATTGCAATTGCACCTTCATCATCTTCATTATGGACAAGAATCAGGAGAGTAGAGAGGTAAATAACATTTGACTACACGTGAAAGCAGTAGCAGATTATTTGGCATCTATTCAGGTAATGGCAGTGATTTACTCTAAAGTCATTACAAAGACTTGTATTCAGCCAAATCCAGGTCAGCTCTCCCTACTCTGGCTTCTACGCAGAGGCTTTAATGGATTTTTGTTGTGCTTCCCTTCTGCTTCACCTGCTCACCTTCCCCACCCACCACCATCAGCAAAGCTTAAAAGTCCACAAGAAAAAGAAAGTGCATCCTGTAAACAGCAAGCATAGACGATGGTCAATCAGCAAGGCCCATCTTGTGAAGCTACGGGACTGCCTTTCTGCCATTCTGTAGTGTCACCCATGTGGTGGCTGATTATGATGGCTTTAACAGCAAGGACTGCTGTAACCCACAGGCTGTGGCTGGTTGCCCTTACCCATCAATTCTTAGTGTGGGCTCTGCTGCCAGGGCATCAATGCCACCGTCCCAGCAACACCACTTGCAGCTTCAAAGTGGGGTGTTTTAATGCGGACAGATACTATTAGGCACCAGAGAAGGACCAAGGGGAGAAAATACTGAGCAGGAGCCTGGAAAGCAGGAGCGTCCCCGCCGTGCTGGGGAATCGCTCCGCGCCACAGCCTTAGTGCAGGGCATGCCTGCTGCAGCGCAAGGCCAGCGCCTGCAAGCGTGGTTTTAAATAATTCCTAGAAGATCCAAAGTCACAGATACACATATAGAAGAATATCCTTGAAAAAGGACCCCTTTTGCTACATCTGAGACTAGCAGGAGCTGGGGAGGGAGGGCAGTGCCCCAAGAAAGGGTTTGAGCACAGTCCTGAGCAACTTGCTTTCCAAGAGCCACCTCCATAGGCTTGGACTTCGCAGCCTTTGCCTGCACTTTAGCAGACTTTGAATCTCAAGGGGGCTTTTCATGTGGTCTGTAATAAGAGCAGGATGAAACAGCAGATGTGGAACCAGAGGTGTAATTGAGCAAAAGGTCATTACCCAGAAGCGGCAGCAAAAAGTCTCACTTCCTTTGCTCTCAGCTGAGATCATTGTCCTAAACTAGCTCTGCGCGTTGTGTCTTAAAAGAGGTGTTTGAAGAAGAACAAAGTTAAATCCTAAGCAAGGAAATGTTAACAGAGAAAGAAAACGCTGCACGGTTTTCAGTCCTGCAGAAGTTTTTACCCTGCCTTTCCAACCTTCTCAGGTACCATCTAACACCAGCCCTCCGGCTGCACAGTGGGCTACCACTCCGCAGCTCCACGCCGCTCAACATCCCGACACATCCCTCCTGCAGTAATAAATCAGAATGGCCCCTTCTGGCCCCAGGGCCAGTGTCCAACCTGCAGAAACAGAGCGAGGGTCACGGCTCCCGCTGCGGAGCACCAGGATACGCTGGCCAACGCAGCCATCTCGGTCTGGACCACGCTCAGGCCCTGCAGTGCGGTGACCTCTGCGGGGCACTGCTGTCCTGGTCCCTGCAGTGTTGCACGCTGGCATGTTTTGTAATTTATGCCTTAGGTTGTAACTTACTGTTTCCAACTGTACATGTGGGACACACAGCATCACCGATGAGCCTGGATATACTTTTTAATGGCTAATCTTCCAGCACCAGAGGAGCAAAAGCGTGTGCAGTGCTTGGTTACTGCAAGGCATGCTGAAAATTCAGTGTGCAAAGCTATAGCTGGACCCTTAGAAATAATAAAGGGCTTGTGAACAACACCCTGTGATACAGTTGCAATGCTAAATTGATTTAGAGTAGAGCATGCTCATCATCAGCTTTTCTTAATACTTTTTAAAAAACCACTCTCATCGTGTTGGCTTTCCAAAGTGAGCACATATATAGCATTAGCAGAAGGCTAATGAACGATGAGTAGACTGCATACACACAGCTGTACTAAATCGTTATACCACTATTTTTTTTTTGTTTTGAACTTTTGGCTTGTCTAAATGCAGCCATCGCTGTTTACATGTGTTATCTCACGCCGGCAGCCACCTGGGAACAAATTTTGTATGGGGACAGTTGCTGCCAGTGGAGCCGCCCCACGCGGTAATTGCTGTGTGAGGGACCACGGTGAGATAACAAAGCCAGTCTGGCCCTGGGAGCAACAGCAAGTCAAACATGGCCCTTTTGCACACAAATAAATAAATAAATTAACCATCACGTCAACTCAGCCTCATTCTTTGTGCTATTTGATCAGCTGCAGAAGAGCAACAGTGTGCTGAGACACCTTTCCAAGTACCCATAAAATAGGGATGGTGACCTACCTTGGGGCTATGGCATGTATCATTGGAGCGGCGCCTACCAAGGGACTTTGCTTTGGGTGGTATTTGAACACCCAGCTTCCATCAGCATCATGGAAATGTCGAGTCCAGCAGCATGCTGGAATTTTTTTCCCACCTCAGAGTAATAAAATGATTAAATAAATGTAAACCAATTCTTTTGTTTAATGGTTATGTGAGCTCCATCCTTTACGCTAAGGCAAAAGGTCCAGAAAAAGAGGTGCCCCAATTAATGCCTATTTATCTTTTCATAGTGGATTGCAGAAAAGAAAAGCCCAAGCTCAGCAGTACTTAATTCATAAAGATCATGCTGGATAGAGCAGAGAGAACACAGCAGAAATGATACAGCACAGTGACTAGAGTAACGTCCTTCAGAGATGATGAGCAAAGATTCCTTTTTCAATACAAAAAATAATACTAATAAAAGATAATAATAAAATAATAAAAATAATAAAAGAAGGATTTTGTTTTCAGTACAAATCACATGCTTTAGCAGTGGCATGCACACACAAACTAAGGTGACGGTGTTTCACTCCACACACAAAACATCAGGAGCTATTTTCCTTTTTTTCCAATTTGGCTTTCAATAGCGAATATTCATTAAAATCTCAGATCATTGGGAGAAAAAAATAGCACTATGTAATTAAACTATTCTACACACTAATTAATATGGGAATTGGGGTGAATTGAAGATCTTCAAAGGGATAGAAGTGGGGGCTGTAGGCAGCGTGATGATGACCAGCCAATCATCTGCATTAGCCCAGCAGGTGATTTTGTTTTTTTCTGCTACTTTAGGGTTTTGCTGAGGTTCTATTTCTTTGTTATTATTTTTAGTTTCACAGGAAACCTCAACAGGAAAAAAAAGTTTTTAATGTGTTTTTCATTAAATCTAGAAAAGTGGTCTGAAAAGATAGGATAAACCTAGATATTACTCATCCCCATAAGACATTTGGGGCTTTCACTTTGATTTTGAAAAGAACCACTCTTGGCTCGCTGCTTCTTTCATTTACAAATATAAATGTGAAACAATCCAAGACTAGAAACTAGATAGAAACTGCCTAGCCCACTTAGCTCTTAAGGCAGGAGAGCCCTTTCCCTTTGGGAGAGCCCTGCTACTCTGTCCTTGCAGAAGGCCTATGAGCAACAGCTCCTACGAGCAGCCCAGTTTCTTCCTAGCCAGAGGAAGTTTACCTGGTGCAAAACAGACATCTATAGAAGGCACCTTGCTGCCATTTTGGTAGTTGAGGTAGAAGAAGGATGTCAAATCCTCGTGAAAATGCAATCTGAAGAGCCTTCTGGCCTGTTTTTCCTCTCTTTAGTTATCACTCAGTCTGAGAGCTATTCTGTTCTGTAGTGTCATGAATCAAAGACTGGAAACATCCACCACTCATTTTTGCAACCACATCACACAAACTGCTAAGGAGCAGAGGGCCTTGTTCCAAACAATAATTTGTTAGAAATGTTTTTTTACACCCAAATGCATGAGAAGTTTGGTATTCAAAGCCAAACTGAAGTTTGAGGGCATCTGGGTGTTCATGAACCGTTTTCCTAAATCTCTAGGTCTTGCCATATATCTTGGTGAAAACTTTATGAACCATCCTAGTTTTTAACTCCAATTCCTGCCCTTTTGATAGCCAGCCTTTCATTACACAATGGCACTGTAGAGTTCAATATGCCAATCACAAGTAAAGCAAAAGTCTAAGACTGATCTTTGCCTGACCCAATATTTTTTGGTAGTTCAATTTTCTGACTTTCCATTGCCTTATACCTTATATGTCATTTATACAATTGGTACAATTTAGACCAAACCATAAGGCTGTAAATCAAATTGGCTTGATTCACTAGTATTTTTATCCCAGATTGTAGAACTGTAAATTACTTTGCAGCATGACAAACCCTGATCTGAGTGGTAGATTATTGTATTATATAGCTGGGTTATGAATCAAAACCCGTTCATGGATGCTCATTCATTTGAGAGAGATGTCCCTGGCCTAACACAATGGGCTTCCTTCAAGCCCACCTTTGTATTTCATTCTGTTATTTCTCTGTTAATAAATAAATAAAATCCCCCTTGGTTTATGCCTGTAGGAGATGAAAGAAGTCCTTTTTTTTTCCATGTCAACATTGTGTAGTGCTGATGGGGGTTGGCAACAGCCTAAGCCTGGCTCAGGCATCACTTCTGTTTGTCTTATTAGCATTTTGCTTGGCTCTCCCTGCCAAAGTCTCCTGGACATTTCTGAACTCTGCAAATTGTTGCAAATGCTGCAACGTCTAAGTGTGAAATGAACTGCACAGAAACTCCTGGGATCCTGTTAACAGTGTATTAACAATAACCTCGAGTTCGCAGGAAACAACAGGCACCTGCTCACTGGGGAACATGTCCTTAAATTGACACTCAATTATCATTGCATATTTTAGCATCGTTTTTGCACCTTAGCTAAGACCTACCGTGGGCCTTGAAATACTGTTTACTCATTTAAAGCCAGTTTTCTCAAATCAAGACAACATTTAAATAACAGCATCAAACTAAAAAATAATTTAAAAAAAAAGTATTTAAAAAAATCTCAGTAATTTGTTGCAATTCTGATTTACCTAACAGTAAATTCCTATGTCATAATTTATATCAGCCAGGTGCTTAATCTTAATAATTGTCTCCAAGGTATTATAATCACGTAGGAACAATTTTTCTTTATTAATAAGAAATTGTAAAGAAATTAAGCTGAGCAAAGGAAATGTTAAAGCACATTCCAAAAAGAAAGGTCTTGTAACCATGAAATACATTTTTCTCTCATATGCATGAACTGTGGCCATGTTCCCTGCATTGGGAACCAGATCCTCACCTAGGAGTAAGCTAGCTCCTATGCTGATATTAGGTCCTAGGTACAGCAGATACAAACATAGAACTACCTTTATATGCATATGAAAGAAAAAACTGTTTTTTTCTTTGCTTGTCAGAGACATACATATGAACAAAATATTGTTTAATCTCTGTCTGCTTAGACTTACCTACACACAGCAGTGAATGTTTGCAGATGCTGCAGTTTGTGGAACATGATATGTAATTCTGGCTGACACATACAATAAATCAGGAACAGATCTAAGGACAGGATTTTCATCTTGTACAAGATGAACATATAGGACTTAATGCTTAAGGGACAGTGCTCAGAAGTGCAATTAGTGCCAAAACAAAGATATTTTCCCTTTAGTTAAACAAGCATTGATATGTAATTTGGTACTTGCTAAAAATTACAAAACTTGATTTTTACAGTTGTATATGTAAGAGGGATGTGGAGCTGCTGGAGAGAGTCCAGCGCAGGGCCACGAGGATGATCAGGGGCCTGGAACATCTGCCCTATGAGGAGAGGCTGAGGGAGCTGGGCCTGTTCAGCCTGGAGAAGAGAAGGCTGAGAGGGGACCTCATCTGTGTCTATAAGTGCCTCAAGGGAGGCAGTGAGGAGGATGGGGCTGGTCTCTTTTCAGAACCAGAGGAAATGGCCAGAAAAGAAAGCATCAAAAGTTCCACAGGAACTTAGGAAAAATTTCCTGACAGTGAGNCATCAAAAGTTCCACAGGAACTTTAGGAAAAATTTCCTGACAGTGAGGGTGACAGAGCACTGGAACAGGCTGCCCAGAGAGGTTGTGGAGTCTCCTTCTCTGGAGATCTTCAAGACCCGCTTGGATGCAGTCCTGTGTCACCTGCTCTAGGTGACCCTGCGTGTGCAGGGGGGTTGGACTAGATGACCTCTAGAGGTACCTTCTAACCTTAAGCATTCTGTGATTCTATAAGACCTAGAAACACACATGCCAATTGATCATACAACTTTCCTTCTAAATTTGCCTTCCCCTCATCTCCCTGGACATCACCCAAGTGATGCTCTTATAATTCTTCCCTGCTTTCTCGATAGCATTTTAGAGTTATATTCTCCCTAAATCTGCAAGCAAGTTACATTAAGTTCACCACTGAATTTATGAGAAGAAAACTTGCTCACATTACTGTTAGCTACCATTAGTTGTCATTGTTCCTTGCATGCAATAACCTTGTGTTATCATCCACTCCTTGCTGCAGGTTTGGTCTCTTACCTCGGTTATTCATCTGTCTCCGTCCTGTTTCAGTTTTATGTCTTTGACAGACCAGATGATTATTTTTAAGGCAATGATCCAACTTCAGCATAAATTAGAACATCCCCAAACTTATTCGCAATTGCCTTCACTTCAAGTATTTTAATCTGTCATTTCCAGATAGGTGTTTTCTAATGACGCCTCTCATTTTCCTCTTACGTCTTTGCAATTTCACCAATTGTAATCTAACAATGAACAAGATGATTGAATAAATAGTCAGCTTGTGCAAGTCAACTAGATACAGTCCCAGTGGGAAAAGCACTTAATCATGGTTAAAGGTGTTACAACTTTTGCACGCACTACTGAAAAATGGGTATGACTAACAGCAGTCGGAGCCCTCTGAAAGCACCTTTCTGGGCAGAACTGTGCAGGTTTACTGACATAGATTTTGTCATGCCACCTCTAATTAAACTTGTCTAATCACACCTCTGACAAGGGCTTCAGGCTGAGTGTACAAATTCCCTAAGACATTATGTGCTGTAGCTACAAAAGTGTCCTCTAAAACAGCAGGGAGGAGAGGTCTCTGGAGAAAGTTTATGCTTTTTATGAGACCATCTGACATAATAGGAAAACGGGCAGGCACTTGGACACACAAGCCCTTCACTAAAGATCAGTGAAGAATGATTTTATGGCATGTCCATTTTCTCATTCTCACCTGTCTCAGTTGGTCAGATAAAAGACTTATAAGTCTTTTCTGTCTTATAGCCTTCTATCATTGCAACAAATGCTACAACAAAAGAATATCCAATAAAAAAAGGAGCTATCAGAAAGACTTTTCTCTTCTTTCTTTAAATTTACTCCCAGCAAACCAAAAAGGAATAAAAGAACATTAAGCAGCTTCTACTCACGTACCACCTTGGCCCTGGAAATCTTTGCTCTTTCTCTGCAAAACAGTACAGTTTGGGCTAGAAAAAGCTTTGGCCTCCCCAAATTCCCACAAACTGGTGCTGCAAGGTGCTAGGGGATTAAGTCTAGATGATTAATTTCTCCCAGGGAGAAGTAGAATACCATGCTTATGTTCTCCCTTTGAGGAACTCTCTCCTTCATGTCTTCTGTAGATGTCTGCTACACTGCTTGGTCTGTAGACAGGCCCTGAGGACACCTGCAGTTAAGCTCTTGTTCAGTCTTGCCAAGAATAAAAAGCTTCCAGGCAGGTCCATAAAAATTTTTGCCAAAGCTTGAGGGTTTTATTCCAGAAAGAGGTGGTACCTACAGACTGCAGCAGCTGAGAGACGTCTCAGTCTTTACTGCAGTTTTGGAATCGGGCACATAATTGCCATGGAGATACCACATGGCATTCTGTGGATCTGTACAAAATAATGCATCTTACAGGAAAATATTCTCTGTAGAACATTACTTCTAAGTGCAAGCAGTATTGGGTTTGAGATGTTAAATATAGAATAAGTTATAAATAAGATTAAGAATAAATATAATAAATATAATATAGAATAAGAATAAATAAAAATAAGGTCTTGTCTTTTGCCCTCTGTTGTTCACACTACTGTTCACTCCATACTTCCATGTGTATCTCTCTGAATCAAGAATGTTGATTATTGTTTATTTGATCTGTTGAAGTGGCAAAACTAGGGGAAAAGTACAATAGTTGGTGTGAGAAATACAGGAAGGAGAAACCAGGATGCAAAATAAATTTTACTTTGCAATTTGGCATGCTAATTTAAGTTGAGAAAGACCATAACCCTATTTTCAAGAGTTCAATAGGGAACAAGATTGGGCTGCAGGTAGAATTTAATTACCACTAAGTTTTAAATGGTTATTGCTTAAAAGGCTGGTGCCAGAATCAAAGTTAGGTTTCTACTTTATACTAAAACACACACAAAAAAGAGTACAGTAATGTCTGCAGAGTGCATACATTTAGCAGCAAAAGGCTTTTGTTGTACATAGTTATTATAATTTAGTCTGTGTCATTACTTGAATGTAGTCATTGTGGTTGTTTCATTGTGGCCTTGGCTCTTCTAATTTAAATACCTTTGTTGGAAGTTTAATTTGTTGGGGAAAAAAATAGAATATCGGCAAAATACACAGTGTTCTGATCAAACTGATAACAAACCAGAGTTTTCTGTGTTCTAATCATATTCAGCAGTTGTGGTCTTTTGTTTTAAATGTAGAAACATAATGAAATAATTCTGTAACATAAAACTTGATGAAAGTGGCAATTAAAAAGGAATCGATCTGATACATTCTGTTCTTCAAATTACCATGCTCTATATAATGTAAATCTCTATCTCCTTCACTAAAACTTTAGTCTCTCATCTTGATTAGGCAAATATTGAAAACAATAATCATTTTTCTCTAAAGTAAGCCTTTAATATGGAGTAGAAAGAGTGCACTATGGATATTACACTTTCCACAGAAGACTGGCTTTCACATTAGTGTTTGCTATTAGCGTATTTCATGTCACTCCATCATACTGTCTTTCACTCAAACCCTACATTTGCTGGAGCAGATGGAAAGTTAGTTTAAATTAATTGAAAGCATGCTGTGCACAGCTTGCGGTACCAAGAACATGCAAAAAAAGAGGAAGATACATCAATTTCCTTTCTAAGATACCTATAGCTGTGAAAAGAGATCTCTTAAGAAACCATTAAGATATTGTGCTTTTTCCCCCCCTAGAAAGCTATATTGGTTCGATTTTAACAAGAGGAGGAGGAGGAGGTAGCAAAATTGGTTGGATACACACCATTTGAAAAGCAAATTGTGCCTGCAATGGATCTTAACAGAGTGGCACAAAATAAGCCACTCCTTGACTGTTGTTTTGTTTCTGGGGCCGATCTTTAAGTCTCAGTAATATTGACAAATTCGAAGGTTATTTACCTTCTCATGTGTTCTGGTTAATACTGATTGCTAAATATGGACCTCAGATTTTCTTCTTTCATCACTGAAAATCCAGTTGCCCTCACTGTGCACAGCCAAACACTTTATTAATTGTTTGCTTATGGGAAATGGAGGTCAGCAAACTTAACCTGCCTCGCCAAGGTGATCAGGATCTGGCCACTTTTAGGGTAACTACGGTGAAGCCAGTTTCAAAACTACTACATTACAAGTTGTTTAATGAAGAGTGGCTAGACAGAAGGGGAAAGATTTATGTACAAACCTCATTATTTTAATGTCTGGATCTGTTTTCTCTGTTTCAAATGCTGCCTTGGTCAAGTTTGATTCAGATAAAAGCGAACTTTAGAGCTGTAACTCCCTTTCACTATCTTTGGCATGATTTTTTTTTTTTAGGAATCCCATTCCTTTGTGTGGCTTAACATTGGGCACAGTTTCCTTTTCTTCTCAGGAAGGTCACAAGTCAAGAAGAGAGGGAAAATACTTTTTAATTTTGCTTTTTCAGATTAAATGATTGAAGTGGAACAAAATAAAACAGTGTTTTGTTTTTTGAAAATTCAATTATTCCTCTGCTCTTCCTTAGAGTTTTATTTACTTTTTTATTATTATTATCTTCATTGGCTTTTAGTTTTGCCCTTTACATGGTGCCTATACAATTTTCTTTCCTTTTTTTCCCCTACGTTTTACAGATTCTTTATGACCACCTGCGTCGGCATTTCTTCCCGAGTTCTTAAAAAGGCTTATCCAAACCTGCATCACAAGTCTTTCCGTGTCCTATTTAATTCACAACCAAATTATGCTGTGTCCTGCGCGCCAACTGATTCACGAGCAAGCACGCCAAAGCATAACGCAAGGGAAAATCCGGCACTGAGACCATAACTTCCCTGGAGCACACGACAGGTGTCTTAGTTCATATTAACAAAGCTCTTTGGCAGTTTAGAGGATTGCAGAGGTAATCATTGTTTGATTAATAATTTACAGTATCACCAGGACAGAAATGAAAACAGGAGAATGACACTCTCATTGCAGCCATAGGCCTGTCAAATATGTAAATCTTTTGCCCTTCCTCCTCTGCTGGGGCACGGCTTAACCCCACGTTGACTTGTCTTCCTGGAACATAACCCTGACAACACTCATGAATAATTAGATAGTCACAGAGAAGCAAGGAATGAGTGAGAATTAGCTTCCCACCTCCTAGTGTCTCCGGAAGATTAATTTGCCTAAAAACTAATTAGTTGACTTTCCACGAGCACAGAACCCCAGAAGGAATGAAAAAAAGACAGACAACGACCTCTCACCCACCCCTCCCCCCGAAAAAAAAACCCTACAAAAAAAAATAATCCTCAGAGTTTTGCATCTCTGAACTTATATCTAAACAAACAAAAATATTAGGTTAAATCTTCACAGAGATGATTATTTTAAGGATTGAATGAAAGCATGAAGCAGCTGGGATGAAGTCTTTCAGCGCTTTCACTGACATCTGTAAGAAAAATAAATGTCATTATATGGAGTTTCTTTCTGAAGACAAAAGTGTATTCTCATTTCAGATTGCAGGGGTCCGGATAGCTAAGGGATATATGGAGGCATTTCACCAAATTTACCAGTTAACATCAGACATAGCTTAATGGCAGCCAAAAGTCATTAGTTAATGCTAATTAGGAAGGGCATGTGAAGCAAGTTAGTCACTGTATCACAGAGTCAATGATGTAATTACCACCTTGGTTGAGAGGCGATTCTCTCCTCACCAGGGTAAGAAAATCAAGCAATAGGGAAGCTGCCTACATGGAAGAATTTATCTATAAGGATGTGAGCCAGGGCTCTGCGCACATGCCAGATTTGCTGAAAGATGAAAGAAAAAGAGGATGAGCAGAATCCAGAGCACTTACTATGAGCTTTTAATACTCTTTGGAGCTTAGGCCAAGTATAACCATTGGAGACAACCATTGGAAACAGAGGCTGATTAAGCAATGGTGGATGATCCTGACAACCTCCCTATGCAACCTGTTTGTCTTATGGTTGACAACTTTTATTTTAATTCTAATATCCCTGCAACTAATTACCCCTTAGCAAAAGCCCTTTTTTGTATCCGCTGTGCTTTTCACCCCCTAAATCATTTCTGCATGGTAACTGTATCAGTTGCCAATCTTATCTATATGCTACCAATCCATAGCATGACATGGGATTTTTTTTTCCAGTTCTTAAAATCACTTTAGTGCTTCTTTTTCTTTATTATCTCTGAACATGCCAAATCTAAAGTACCAAGATCGACACCGCACCTAAACTCAGCTCTTTGGTTTTTAATCTCCAGAGTGCTGAATTCCAGAGACTCCACCTCCATCTAAAGCCAAATTCCCCCTAGTCATGCATGCAGATATGCAAAATTGCCTTTGGTGCTAGGAGCACCCCAGAGTCCAAATTCAATGAATTTAGAGTATATGATCATGCCAAATAGGACAGGAAAGACAAAACTGGGGGGAAAACAAGTCTGGTATTGCCTACTTAAATGTTTGGAATTTATTATATTTTTCTCTAGAATTATTAGCTGCCTTTTGGTGAAATATTAGCAGATAGAAATAAAGTGAACTAGGAGTCTCACAATCAGCCAGCTCATCAGTGATCCTCTATTGGAACCTCTATTGCATGCAATTGCCATTATTTATTAGCTCTCCAGTCATCCGAGATCTTTTCAGCTGAGAAACAGGTATCTGCGGCAATTCAGCAGCACAAATATAGTAAGATGAATGAAGAAAATTTATAAATGCTGCTGCCTTATCCAGAGAGATCTGAGGTTACAAGTCCTGTCAAATTTTGCAGTTACCAGGGTAACAGGTTTGCATTTCTAATTGCCCTGGAGAATTCAGGAGATTGTACAATATGCAATCAGCTGCTGCGATCTCCCAGAACCACCTAGTTTGGGATGCATACAACTGGTTTCATCTGAGATATCAGTGGGATATCAGTGTGATATCCTGCCAAATAAAGTATTTTCATAATAAATGGTACCAAAACCCAGCCCTGAGTAAAGTTAAGCAGGAATGTTCAATTAATTGTGCATTAGGTCCTGCTCTTTTCATATTACAAAAGTGATTTACTCAAAAAAAACAAAACAAAACAAAACAGAAAAAAACAGAAGTTTTAGCATGCATCCGCTCTGTGCATTGAGTTCAAACATTATGAGCTTTGTCTGCACATTATGTTAATTGAATCAATCTCTTTTTTATGAACTATACCACACACACATCCCAGGATAGGTGCAATTAAAAAAAAAAAAGAAAAAGAAGGAAGGACTGCTGTGAAATTGCCACTAATGAGACAAAGGTGAGACTACTCAGGTGGGAGTCATAAAAACATATTTACTTACTTCTTTGAGGACCATTACCTTCATGTCTTTCTCTGAGAAAATTACAGCGACTTGTTATCAGGGAGGTTGTTTTGAACAAGGTTCACAAAATGAGTAGGAGAAAGGAGCTATTCTCTCTTTCTCTCTATTTCTTCTTTTCCATCTGAAGGGAATTTCAAACGGTGAATCTACATTTCTAGAGAGTTCAACTCTAGAAAGCGACCACATTGCCTTGCAGCTCTATTGCCACCCAAATCAGTCTCAGTCTGAGCAAGGAAAAGATTGGGCTGAATGTTTGCCTCGCATCTGTCACTTCCCAGGGCACCAAAGCCTCAGGGTGACCCTGTCCATCCTAACGGATGGCAAAATGGCACCCTAGAAAGATAAATAAAAGAGAAATATTGGCAATAAAAATTAAGGTGTTCTAGATATATACACAGTACTGAATTTGAGTTGTGGCAGTGCATTCATGAAGATTTTAAGAAGTATTCTCCATAGGTGATTTCTCTCTTTGAGGCCCTGGAACTCATTTTTAGCCTTCTGCAGGTCAGCTTACAAGTAGGTAAGTGTTATAAAGATCACCAGAAGCTAAGGATCATACTGTGAAATTATTCACTTATTCTCTATTCTGTGTTGTAGTACTGATGGCTTAAAATAAAATTAAAAAAAAAAAAAAAAAAAAGTTAAGAAGAAAGAGCATCAAAGCAGTCAGCACTTCAGCTTGTTGGTGTGAATTAAGTTGCATCATCAAAATCATGTCCATAAAAGGCCCAAAACATGAGCTGCTATGAATCACCTTTAGTCATTTGGGGAGGAAGAATAACATGTGCCTGAGCATCCGAAAAAGACTGCTTGAAACCAGAACATCATAAATCTTTAGCAATCTCACATAAACGACCTCAGGATCAAAAGTTACCAGCAAAGAATATTGAGGAATAACTTGACTATTTAAAGAATCTAATCAGACTAAAATCTGCTTCTGGATATACCACTGCCTAGCTTCAGTATTAAATTGTTCTTTTTTTCTTTAAAAATATCCCAGACTATTCATGTACAGAGATGGCACGGGAGGGGGAGTAAAATTGTTTAATACATTATTCATTAGAAATTATTCTAGCAGCTGTATACCCAGCCCAGTGGTATCTTTCCTTCAGGCAGAGATAACCTTCACCAAGTCTTCCCAAATTAGGTGTGATATAATACCTCCTCTGATATTGCCAATACAGTACTGTACAGCACATGCAAATGGAAATGGTGCAGTGCTACACAAGGTGCTATATAAAAATCCAACATAAGTAAACAAGGAAGAGCACTTATCTTTCAGGAACAGAGACTAATCTTGGGAGGAATTAGCTCAGGCCATTGCTGTCAGGGTGCTCCACCGCTGAGTTACATCAGCAACAATAATTCATTTTTAATGGCTACAGACCTACAAGGTAATTCCGCACTGAAGTCTACCCTAAAATTTATTAAGGAAGTTGCAATGTGCTGCCGCTATATATCTAGATGAGATCTAATCTTCGTTAACTCTCAGAAGGTGCTGCTGCTGGAGAGCATCAACACCTAAACCTTACAGCAGTGGGTACAACCCCTATGTGAGTTCACCTATAGTGCCCTGGGGTCTGCTCCTGCCACAGACAGTGCTGTCTAACTTCAGAGAAGTGAGGAGAACATCAGGACCATGGTGGAGACTTGGTCAGGTTTGAGCCCTACCTTGCTCCTGTCAGGAAACAGCTCTTAGCTACAAGCAAACATTTAAAACACAAAAGAGAACCCCTATTTACAGACTTGCTCAAGAAAAAAAAAAGTCTCATAAAACCTAATCACCACTAAGTAGGCATGTGCAAGTTTACTAAAAGATAGTGTGTATATTTGGAGGAGCAAGAGATATTGAAGGAGGATGACAGAAGGCCCTTCTAGTTGTCACATTCAAAATTTTGCTATTGGCAAAAGGGAAAATACCTTATACATGCAGTCAATAATATATTACTACTGCAATTAAAATCAAGCAAAAGACAGGAAGGAGCTTGGGTGCAAGACGGGTGTCAGCACCCCGCTCTCCTGCCACAAAGTATGCAGGTTAATGCTGTTGCTTTGGGCTTGGCTTATAATTACTTAAATATGATTTTGTGCCAATTTTCCCAATGAAGGCATCTGACAAGGGAAGTAAGAGAAGTCAAGAGGAGATCTTGGTTAAATTGAAGGTTGGTGGCCCTTGGTCTGTCACTGGCAATGATATCACTGTATTTAATAGGCTGCAAGGATACATCTAGCTGTACAACCAGACTCTGTGGTGGGCTTGGGCTGTCCAGCTCACAAGGCTGTAGGCTCCAGTAACACCCAACCTGAAAGTCCTGCCAATGGATTTGCCTCCAACTAATGGAAGGCCGAGCAGTAAAATTGAGGTTGTTGTCACTACAGCTGCTGACAAACACCACCAAGGTGCAACCTGGAGACAGCTCAGCCCACCTAAATTTAAATCCTGCCTCTGGGACTCCAGAGATCCTAAAAATAAAATAGCATTTCTGGTTTTAATAATCATTTTGTCATTTTTGCCTGACTCGGGTTAGAGGAAGTCTGAGGATAACTTTATCACAAAGTAGCAGATGGCAGTTAACGATGGAGATCAAACTCTGAGTTGAGGGTGAATAAAATGGGTATTTCCCAATAATGATTAATGAGGTAAAATGTATTTCATCTGGAGATGCTTCAAACAGAGCAGTTCAAATCTAAGCTGGAGAGAGAATAAAGACCATTGCCAGCAAACCGAGCTCTGCCTTCACACCTTGCGAAAGGAATGGTACTAGCATATCTGGAAGGATCAAGAGGAATAATTACTTATTTTTACATTTAGCCACAAAACTTGCCAACAATGCAAACTAACCCTTGCAGTTACACTGTTGGTAATGTGCATTAGTCTGCTTTGATTTAATGAAGGATGTGTAACTGCATGCAAAAACAGTATTTTCATCATCACCTGCTGGCACTTAAGCCAGAGAATCTCATGACTTGTTCAGTTTTGGTGTCATTTTGCAGTGAATGTGACTAAAGGAGAGTTATCATTAGAAGTTTTTCTGTGCCACTGTTCCTTTTCATTAAAGTATGAGGGGGATTCAGTCCAGCCTACCCTCAGACAATCAAAAGCCAAGAATCGAATCTCAGCTAATTATCTAACTTTCCTCAGCAGAAGATGAGAGTCAGTTCAATGAATTTATTTTAGGACAGGACAAACTGCCTTTTGGAGGGACCTATTTCTTACTGCTGACTATATCAGACAAGCTGCCTAAGTTTGTTGATGGCTGCAGCAAAATCATCTAGCACATCCTAGCCTGGCAAAATTTTAGATCATAGCTCTCTGCATCCTTTATCATCCACTACTGCATGGAAAAGTTCTTTCCCGTTGGCTATATACTTAGTAGAAAGACTTAAATATGTCTGATAATGCTTGGAGTTAATGTTTGCAGACAAGTTTACTCCCTTCATGGTAACAACCAATGGATAACCAATGTTGGATTGGTTATCTCACCCAAGCTCATCTCTCCAATAATGTCTAGATTCCTCATCTCATTGGTTGTCACTTTACTGTTTTTGTTCTTAATTAAAAAACAAAAAGAAAAAAAAAGGAAAAAAAATGCTGCTCTTTCACAGTAGCCTGCTGTCTGTTGTTTAGGACAAGATCAGACAGATACTGCTGCTGTTCACAAGGCTTTGATTTTTCAGACTAGCACTCTGCCATAAAGGAAGCTTTTCCTTTTAATTATATTGCTGTGCACCATGTTCATGAAAAAGCAGCCACTTTCCACGATTATGTAGTTTATGCATACCTTAAGGTGCCTATTTTTTTTTTTTTTTTAAAGTTAATGACTTAACATTAGCTTAAGTTAATGGCTCACAAAGTCTGTGCTTGCTTTCTAGAAAGCCTCAGGATTAAGCTCTCTGGCTTTGAAGATGGAGATGTTCCCCCTGCAAAGTACTCAGTACTCACCTAGATGTCTTGCTTGGTGTCTCTGTGCCATCATGGGAAGGGACTTCTGTCACTGGCAATCGCACGTCCCTAACATGGTCCCTTTTCCTTCAGGTCTTGCTATTCCTTTCTGTTCTGGTTGCAAAACTGGAAAATTGATGTCTTTATCTAATTCTTTGCTTTTCTTCAATGTAATATAATGTAACTGTTAAATACATTTGAGAACCTGCTAATGTGTCTTTCGATCCTTCTGTGGGAGCAGCGTTATCTGTATGTTTACTGCACTTTCTTTATAGTATACTCGTTAATGCATGACTGATTAATAGGCCCCAAGCCATACTCAACCTGCTACCCATAGCAAATTGTTCTTTCTGTCGTCGCTGTCATTTTCTTTAAAATATCAAGCTGTTTTATAATTAAAGAGTCCCTTGAAGGTCTTGTTTCAATAAACAATCATTTCTTCCACTGGGTGAAGTTCTCGTGCTAATAAACAATTTAAGAGCAGATACTATTTTTCTTGTCATCACACCTAACTTATTCTGGGAAACCCACTACAGCAAACCTTGAAACGCGATTATGACTATACGCAGATTCAAAACTTGAGCATGTTCATTAGCCCAGTACTAGGTCTCTTTAAATCTGCATATTTTGCGAGTTACAGAGGATTAATTGCTCACAGTTGTGTTTAGACGTTTTCATATGTCACACAGAAGATGGCTGAAGAATTACTTATCTCCAGCAGCTTTATCCTTAATTACCTTTCTGTCTGATAAGTCCAAATTTGGGATTCAATGCACAGTGAAAATCTTCTGTATTAATTAGAGATTGTAACTTTGTTATACAATGTGTTTTCTATGATAAACGGCTTTTCTTCAAATATTGAGTGTTTTGGGAAAGGGCACTATCTTTGATAGTTTTGCAGTACTGCCAGGAAGTTGTTCCAGATTTTCAAAACTGAAAAATATATTCAAGTGACATTTGGTATTTTTTTTTTCTTGTTGACAACACATTAATTCTCTGGAAAAAAAAGTGTTTGGTAATTCATTTGAGGCAGGGGGGCATTTTTAACTCAATTTAATACAGTTTTGGCTTAAAGCAATAAAGCATCACAAAAATACTTGCACAAAACAGGAAATGGATCTGTTTCAGATTCTACAACTGTGCCTATGAAACATTTTTTTAATCACTGTTTTAATGAGCTATGTTTTGGCAGCAAGCTTAGATTTCTAAATATTTGATCATAACATTTCTTTGATTTTGGCATATTTGAATATCAAGGTGTTTTATTTTTCTTTTCCTATACTATACCCAACACAATTCTAGACAGATTCTCTAGCTGATCCCAGATGTCATAGTTCTGAGCCATTGGAAGTATAGCAATTTACATTAGGTATGAATCTGCCCCAAAGACATCACTTATTTCCACATTCAAGGACTTTCTCTAAGAAAATTATATCAGCTGTTATTATCCTCACATCTGTCACATCTCAAATGCCTTCAGACACTGACCTAGCTTCCCCTATGAATGCCACACACTTGCTATTTTCTGCCACTAATTATACTAATTGTTGTTGTAATTTCCTTCTATAAAATTTTGTGCTTGCTACATTTCTACTTTCTTGTATTACATTAAATAACCCACAGACCTGCAGCCTGCTTCAATCTAAATACACACAGGACAAACCCTGCGTGTGCTTTCCAGTCACATCAATGAAACAAACAATTCTATTTATATTAGTAAGCATTTAAAAAGTTCTTCAAATATCACACATTTATGGTCAACTTCTCCCAGAAATTCTTTTGTTATATCCTCTTTGCCTTTTGTATCTCTCATTTTTATAGTCACCTGTTGATTTGTCCAGCATCTGTCCTTTTAGTAGAGTTACAACTTTTGGTGCTCCTCACTCCTCCTATGGACATTCACTGCTTAGGAGATGCTACCACCCTGGTTCAAGTTCCTAACAAAGTCAAAATATTCTCACAAACAGCCCCAAGGCTTTCGGGGGTGTCTTTGAGATAGAGATTAGGAGAGTGATGAGAATTAACTTGCCCAGAGGCCCATGATTACGTTGCCTAGTGACACAGGTACGGTGCGCAGTGTGACCACAGGAGAGCACAGACCACAGTTCCCTGCTGGCAAATCCGCCTCCCGCTCCCCATTTCTCCTACTTTATTTCATTCCTCTCTCAATCCAAGCTCATTACACAGATATGCCAATAAATTTGCACCTAATTTCCTTAAAAGCTTATCCACTCACTTCTCTGGCCCTTCTTATCATATCTTCTTTATGTTGATAAGAAAGTAGCCTTCCTATAAATTCCCCAGTCTATAAACCAGCATTTGGAAGCATTTGCCATACTATAATACACACAGCAGCTCTCTAAGCATCCAGTATATTATTTTAACACTTGTTGAACACAAGTGGATAACACATTCTGTTGCTTTTCTGTCTCCCCTCAGAGTTGTGGAGCAATGTTCCCCCTCAGCTCTAGAGACACCCAGTTTCCATTATATTTTTGCATTATGCACAACTCTCATCATTCTTCTTTTTTTTGTGAATCAGTCATATTATAACTTTCAGTGCTTTTCTCTTTGCAGCTCTGATCTATCTGCGCCCATAATCTGACATCCTGCCATTTTGCCATCAATCCTTGAACATCTCTCCTCTTGGATCTGCAGGCCAATTCCCGGCTTTCCTTCTCACCAGAGGGATTTGGCAGAACTAGAAGCATGCAAAAAAGGTGCCTTGTACAAGCGCACAGACAGGCTCCGTAAGTGCAAGGTTTGGCAAGACAAACTGCATCCCAAATAGTAGCTTGACAGTGTTAGAACAAAGCAGAATTTCAGTGGTGAATTCACTAGAACACATCAGGGTTACAAGTAGACTACCTACAGAATAGTTTTCATCCTCAGAGGTACAAGAGAGCCAAATCACTTCAACTGTTAAAATACATAAGAGATGAGGCCTTAAAAAACGAGATCTTTCCGGTCTCTTGTCTGATGCGGAGTACATTGGCAGCCACCTTCCCAGAGGAGATTTGTAACAGTATCCTGCCAAGGATGGGTTGTACCAGCTGTCCAATGTGAAGCTGCAAGGAATTTTTCTTTCTGTGACTACACTACAATTCAAGAACATGGGGATCTCGTGTACACTCACTGCCAGGAGCCTCAGCAGGATCCTAAGTGGCTCCTGTCTCCAGGCAGACTGGATAGTTGAGCACTATCATGGGCAACTACCACTGCTGGTAAATGTATATGTATAATGTGTGAACATATATATATATGCACATGCATATATAATCTATGTACATAATTGTACATAAATACAACATACCTGATAGCCTGGAAGAAGGAATTCCCAATATTTGCAGTTTTTGTGACTTTGTGCAACAAATCTCCAGTTTCCTGTTTAAAAATAAAAGATGAGAGAAGAATCTGAGCCACCCTGGAGCTACAAATGACCTAAAAAGATATTGAAGATTTAAATCAGGAGATCTTGCTCCTTGACACCTCAGGTCTTTTAACACCTTCTTCCCCCTGCCCCAACCATTTGATTTCTCACCTTTTTCCTCAGTTTCTTTGTTATCCCTTAAAACTATAGTCCCTCTAAGACTGGACATCACTGTCTCTTCTGCTCCAGTTGGGCCTTGAATACTAACTAGGAAAACAGAGGCAGCAGCTTCTTCTGTATCCTCTCAAATGCTAATATCAGAGAAGTGCTGCATCAAATGCCAGCCATGCCTTAGCAGTAACTCTGAACCAGAAACATAGTTGACTTTGTTCCCACCAGCAAGCTCGCTTTCAAAGAGGAGGGGAGGCCTCAGAAGACAGAGGAGGACAGATAATCCCTAACTTCATAAACAGAAACACAGGAGGAGACAGAAACCAGAGACCAGCCAGTTTGAACTTTGGTGTCCCAAGAAACACTGAACACATTATTGGAGAATCAGTTTGTAAGTGCTCGGAAGATAAATAAGCAACAAGAAATAACTGACAGGGATTTTTCAAGAACACATCACATCTAGCTTCCATCTCTAACAGGGTAAGTGGCCCAATGGAGAAAGCAGCAGTTGTACACACACCAGTTTACTAAAGCTGTGGATGAGTAATTCCCACATAGCTACATATTCTAGTGAAAACCTATTAGGAGATTGTAACTTATAAAACACACAAAAAAAAAAGGTAAATAGAGGTACGCACTCGAGAACAAAGTGTTGTTGGTTATAGAACATAAATACACATGATGCTTTAGTTTTTATTTCTCAGGTTTTATTTCTCTGACTTGATCTAGAAACATGCTCTTTTCCTCCACAACCTGTGACTAACCCTGAGACATACACCCTGTACTTAGGGTACCTTATCAGTGGGAATTTAAGTGCTTGCTGGCATCACCTGAGGATTTGATCACCAGGTCAACTATGCCAAATTTTCTTGTCATGCTATCCTGCCGACTATGCCAAATCTTACTGCTGTGCTACTTCATTAAAGTAGACAGTAAAATAATCCAGGTGTTTTAGTTAGTTGATTTTTTATTCACCAGCACAAGATCTTTGTTATAACAACATCCACCATTAACTGTCACGATTGTTATAAGGATGGTCTTACCAATTAGTAATTGGAGGCCAGCAATTAAAAAAAAAGAAAAAGAAAAAAAAAAAGATAAAATGCTATAGCTCATTACTTTATCCTGTGCGTATGGGGCTTCTCAACCTTTCAAGGAAATTAAAATGCTAGTATTTACACAACCTGAACGTACAGGGGACTCAGTCTCTCAAGGAGTCACCTTAGCCCAGCATCCCAGGTTAAGGGGAACGGGGCGGTGGCGGGGGAAGGATACAGATACTCATGGTCCAGCTAGAGGAGCTGGTGAGGTGTTGTTCTCAATCCCTGCTCAACTCATCACTGCTAGACTCTGTCCCTTACACCCTTTGGAAAGGAGCATGTAACTGCCCTACGGTCATCCTCACAAGGGGGCCCTTCCACTATCATTAGGAAAGTTTGACCCTTTAACAGGTGCTTTTGGCAAGTGTATCGGCTCTTTAATGAAATGGGTATTTCTTTGTAAATGTTAGCAAAGCAGGACTGCCCTGCATCCACAAGACTTCCACCTTCTCTTTTGGTGTTGGGGAAAGCACCCAAAGTCTCACTGTCACTTTTCTGATCAGCTTTTCTGGTATCCATCCGGCATGTGGGCAGAGCTCAGCAGAACCCATGCACCTGAGCAGCTTTGCTGTTAACTTTTTGCTCAGCCATTGCGCCAAGGAACAGAAATTTTGAGGATCTGAAGCTCTGGATTTTTCTCCAGGAAGGACCAGTAATGGAACATGGCATCTGCTTACTTACTACTTAATTACTTCTGCTTATGAAATACTTTTCCTTCTATGCCAGGAAAGATGGTTTTCCCTTCAGAGACAACAGGAACATCTAATTATAGAAGCTTTTTGGGAGGGGTGCTTTTTCAATTAATGATACATAGATTAATTAGCTTGCTCGGTTAGGTATGTCATGACACATACTGTCCCCACTCTATCATTTTATTTCCCACTGTTGTCTCATACAGATTATAAACTATTTGAGGCAGGACCAACCTCAAGATCTCGTGCTGGTACATCTGCCATGGGAGAATATTGCCCATGACCGGCACACGTCAAGCTGCTACTACAGTGCAAACAGTAAAGTAACTACAGTAATTTACCTATCAAAAGGCTGTAAAGGCATTAGAAAGAGGAGCTGATTGAATACCACACTGGTGAAACCAAATGAGGCATTTATGCAATCACCTCGCTTCCGTAACTCTTATGCCCTAAGCTCAGTATTGATGTATTTAGCTCCCACCTCCAAAAAGCAAAACTAAAATGCTAAGTATTGCTGTCATGGTAACAAAAGAAATCACTCATTCTTATTAGAGTTCCTCAAAATATTCCCGAGTTTAAAATGAACATGGCTGTTGAGCTGCGAGAGGATTGACCTACGGCATGGTATGATGCCAGCATATTTATTCATTCATTTCCAGAGTGTAGCCGGTCTTGTGATTTGTAAGCCTTTTATTCCCCATAAAAATGCGACTTAATGTGCCTGTGTAATGCTTTTCGCTTAACTTATGCTGAGATAGCTTGGAGGGTATCTAAAATGTTACATAATCATTTCAAAGTTCTAATTTGATTCCCTATCCATGGCATTTAGTAAATGGTATTTTTGTTCATGTAATTCACATTCTCCCCAACTAAGTAGTCATTCTACAGAAAGCAAGTTAATCTTAAACAAAAAAAAATCAGATTCTTAATGTGGGTATGTCCAACTTTGCTGAATGTTTTTATCACTTTTTGCACACAAGGCGAGCCTGTGAAATAACTGAAATGTCAAATGAAATGTACGGCAAAGCGATTAGGAAGAAACTTTCAGCATTTGTTACAGATTAATATGTTAATTACAGCACGTATTGTGGAAAAAGATTAAGTATCACCAAAGTAAATTTATTTTTAACCAGCTTTATTCCTCACACTTCATAAATTAACCAGCAGAATACATAATGGAGAAGAATCCCGACACTGAGATTGCTGGAAATTATGCAAAACTCCAAAGCATACAAAGTTGCAATACTGATAATGTCTTGGCTTTAAAATAAGCACTTCTTCAAAGAGAATTATGCTTCCTCTGAACTGTCTATTTTCATTGACTGCTTCCAGGTATCTCTAAAATGTTTTGCCACGGTTACACCACCAAAATGGATCAATATTTTAAACTCTTTTTTTTGTCATGTAACATATTAAGAAAGACTGAATATTGATCCAGTACACAACAGTACAAAAAGCCCTATCTGACATTAAAAAATTGTTGAGGGAAACAGCAGCACTTGTAAAAACTACGAAAGCCAACACTGTAACACACCACTTTAGAAATAACACCACGTGTCATAACATGTTGATGGCCACCCAAACTGTTCACTCATTCTTTAATTTGTATCTATATGCAAACTGGAGGAGAAAAAAATTAGTGTGTAAAGTAGTAGCCATATGAGGACATTGGGAACTTTGCAACTGATTTATGCAGAAGCCATTTTGGGGGCTATTTTGACAGTCACATGGATCATTATCCAAGGACTGCTAAAATCAGTCCATTTATTTTTTCCATTGACTGCAGTGGATTTGGAGACAGGCCCACACAAAAGCTGGAGAACGACATTTAGCCCAAAGTATGATTCTTTTCAAAAACTTTCCTTTTAACAGCTCTCTATCTCACCGCCATTTTCAAAATACAGCCTTCACGCTGTATATCATGAACATACCCATGCTCATTAGGATAAACCAGTATATATCAGAAATATAAAATCCATGTAGTTTATACAGTAGTTAATGACATTTACATTAAGCCTAATGTTATACAGTGTTTAACTCGCGTTCTAGGCAATTTTCCAAATATTTTGACACGTTGAGTATAACAAATATTTCCTCCTGTTGAAAAGTATTTTTTTATATAATAAAGAAGTGATATGCTCAGAGGTCTACTTGTCAAGAATTATCCTATGCTGATTGATATGTATAAGCATTTAGGTTAACAAAAAACGGCCAATTCCAAGCTCCTCGATACCATGATTGGCAGTTTTAGTTCTCTAGTAGAAAACAATGCCTCTCACTTCATGGGCTTACAGACTATTTGCAACCTTTTTGTGGTAAATTAGTTATTAGATCCCCTGCAACAGATTAATTATACTTAATTTTTGGGACAAGTCTGTAATCAAAATGTACAGCTTTGATGTCTGGAGGCATATTGAGATTATGAGATCAGACAGGACCATTATTTTAACATTATTTGAGGGCCTGTTCTGTAGCAAAACACTAGAGCAATCAAAACCAGTGATCCGAGTTCTAAATATTTACCAGTCTCAACCTCTCTCCCTGGTGCTCTCCCTCTCAATAGATAACTAAGGCTTTAGATATGTGAGGGAGGTATCTTGTAGCTAATTTTATTAATGTTGTTTATGGTTTATTAGATGTCTCAGCTGAAGCAGGATCCATTTGCTCTCTGACGTTTTAGCACATATAATGACATGCCACAATTTAACAAAACAAAAGAAGCTGCTAATTCATCCCCTTTTACAAAATAAGGCAAAGAGACCAAAGGCAATTTTACCTCACTTGTGTCTGCATAATCTCCCATGGAAGGTGTAGGAAACAGAACTAAGCATCGGTGATAAATTGCTATATCAACAATAAACAACCTTAACAGGTGCAATTACAATTTATTAAGGCACTCATAGATCCTCTTAAGAGAGATATGACATCTGGTTCAATGCTATATTCAAAGAGAAGAATCTCATCAACGTGAAAAGCTTTGGTTTAGGCTCACAGAAGTCCTGCCAATGGCACTCCCATTGGGAAAGGCTCTGCCTATTGCTCCACTCCTCCCCAAACAACCTTTTCATAACATACTGCTCTGAAGAATGATCAATATCCTCATCGAACATCTGCAAAGCTGACAACCAAACCCGCTTCTGACTGCTTCAGCCACAGCCTCTGGAGTTCCAAATTGCTGGATAACTCTTGACATATCTGGAAAGCCATTAAAAATCAATCCCCTTAGCTTACTGCAAGCTTATCAGGAGTTATTCATTCTTAAAGTCTATAAACCTAATGGCTTTCTCAGACAAAGCTAGTGTCTGCTATGCCTGTAGGAATTGAGACATATGATGGTCATTCTCCACAGCTGGCCCTTTCATAAAGCGTTATGAGAAAATCCAAGTTCTATGTGAAACGTAAGTGAGGGCAAGCAGGTTAAGACACAGGTTTGCCAAATGTGGTTGGAAGAGAAACTGTTGTTTCTTCATTAGGACTTATTTACAGTTTCATTTTAGATTGGTCGTGCGTTTAAGGAGCCCTTAACTGATATTCCTTTCCTTTCAAGGCTTGCAAAACTAACAAGCAACTTCCATAAGTTGCCTATATCCTCACAGATTTTTAATTGAAATGCAATTCCCACAGTATCTCATTACTTCATTGACTGTTGCATTAGTTTTATTTACTGAAGGGCTATTTTTGCAACCTGCTTTACACATTTACCCCATTAAGCATGTGCAGATTATCAGATAGCTGCTCAATTAAACAAAATTATTGTTCAAACAGCATATTTCATTATAGTAACCAGATAAAAGGCTACTTGGTGTATATTAGCAAACATGGCTCGCTTCACAGAAAGGTGTTTTTGGAAAGGCGTTTTGACCTGTAACAGACACCTCTGCCTGTTCAATTCAATAGAGAACTTCTCATCAACTTCAATGGCCTTTGGACAAACTTTTAAATGAGGTGAGATTTCTTCAAGATTACTACTTTAAGGGAAGTTTATTAAAGAATAGGCTCATATTAATCTGGTGACCTTTGTCTGGTTTCCTATACCCAAAGCTCCACAGATGCACCCAAATTTCAAAGCAGAACTCATCAAAACTGCAGAGTTTTGTCCTGATTCATCCCCTAGGTTTTATTTGAAACTCAGCACCACTTTGTAGGCTTTAATGAATCTTCTGCTTCAAAGGCAAAGTCTCACTCTTTGCATGCTTCAGCTGGAATATTTTAGAGAGCTATTGTTGGCAGCAAGGAAAGCTCACTTTCCTGCAGAACAGTAGGAAAGTGGTAGGGAGTACAACCTAAGCTGTGGTAGATTGATTTTTTTAATTCTCTGATGGTTAAATTCTGTCACCCTCACTCACACTGAACAGGGGTTTAATTTGAATGTAGCCAAGTGATTCAGCTGGGAAATATTTGCAAGCAAATTATTATTTCATATAGTTACTGTATTGCAGCAAGGTCAAGAAGCCTAATCATAAACAGCTCCCCAGTACACTAATGCTAGTCCTACTGAGTTTACTAAAGATGACAGCCGAACACGGAGATTAAACACACAGAGCCATTGCACAACATGCAACCTCACTGCACGCCTCTTCCACATCACGCTGAGCTTGCTCACCCTGACAACAACTCCATAAAATATTAGGTCGTCATCTTACTACCGAGTCAGAGCAAAAACAGCCTGTACCTTTCAGCGTGATGGTGGTAGTGGTCTTGGCACATCTACATCATGTAGTGACTGGGAGGAAGCTTATTCCTACAAGCATAATTAGCAACTTTCCTCTTCACTCCTGCTTGGAGCTACAAGACTGGATTGTATTTAATCACCACCTAATAGCATGTCCTAAAACTTGGACACTCATTATGCACTCTCATTTAAGCTGACATGGTTTAATCAGCTGTCTTTTTTAAACGGTACTGCACTAAATCAGTGCAAAACCCCCATGTAGTTACCTATTAATTGCCTGAAGTGCCACACACCAATTATGAAATAGGTACATCATCTTCACTGAATCCTCATAATTACTTATCATTTGCAGTAGATGTAAGATACAAGGAAATACAATAAATTATCTCACTATATCTTTATCTGATTTCTCAACAAAGCAAACTCAGAGCCTAGACTTTTACTTTGCAGATATTCTTACTCAACCCAGCATAACACATAGGACACAAACAAAAACACCACCACCACCACAAAAATCCAATGTTCCAACATATTTTGCCAAATCTTAAGATATAAAATATTCCTAAATCTTTTATTCAATATCATTTAAATCTGAAAGGTATTTTAATAAAAATAGAATTTACTAGTCTGAAAAAAGACTCTGTGCAGCTATCAGTACCACTGCTGCAATGACTTCTCTCAAACTAATTTTCCCTGTTGCCAGATGACTTGTGTTACTGCAGCAGTTGATTTAAGATCCTCTTGATTCTACAGTTTTGTTAGATCGCTGAAAATTAATTACTCAAATTACCATGTAGATTAAAGAGATCAAAATAGAATTTTGCTAGTAAAATGGAAGAGAAACTGTAATTGACCAAATGAAATAAGGTCTGAGGGTAGCAGTTGCTGTCTTTCTCTTAGTGAAAGAAAAAGCCCTCCAGGTCATTTTCAATAGAAGCTGTCCTACTAAAGATAAGGATGCTATCTGCATGGATAAAATTAGCAGGATTTGTCTCCCAAATGACAATCTGATTAAATAGCTTTTCCTTAAGGGACAGCATAGTAGAGTTTTATCAGCAAACCTATGAATGGGCATAACTGATTTTGCAGATTGATGTAATTGAACATCGTGATATTCTAGTTACGAAAAACCTCTCTTCTGTACTAACAGTACAGAAGCTACGGATCACTTCTTCCTTCAAGCATCATGACTGGAGTCTTCCCTCAATTAAATACTAAAGGCAGGCACGTAGTTTTTTATCCATAGGAGATCTGCAACAGTTCCAATGCCTTTGAGGTTACAGATGTATATGGCAGCTTAGGGAGCCGTGTGTCCCCAAGGTTACCGCTTCAGTAAACCTCTTTGGCTGAATAAATTTGTTTAATGTACTGCCAGTCCAAAATTATTATACAATCATTGCAGATTTTCTTTGCCCTATGATGATCCATGAGTCTACCTGAAGGCAGATAATTAAGAATCTAAATTAGAATTTTTATTTCTGGCAGTTAATTTCAGTACGAGTTGATAGAGTATGTGTTGCAGAGCTACATGTACCAGTCCTTGTGAGCGAGCTAGTAGAAAATCCCCTAACAATTTTTAAAGATGGTATAGGTATGACTTACAGAACCCCCTCAACACTGCTTTCATTTCTCTTTTTCTTAGAATTACTAAAAAAAAAAAAAAAAAAA